>JASVER010000047.1:3595713-3729260 GCA_030449065.1 Oceanodroma leucorhoa | reverse complement strand
AAAAAAAAAAAAAAAAAAAAAAAAAAAAAAAAAAAACGAACAAGGGAAAGAAGAGAAAGAAGAGGTGGCAAGGACTGTAAACAGGGCACATAGAGAGCTCAGAGTTTTGGAGTTGCCTAAGAACCAAGGATATTTCCTTGTTCAGAACAGCTATGATAGAAAATTGTTTGTTTTGTTTTGTTTTGTTTTTAAATCTAAAGTTTAAACAAGCATATTATCCATTAAATGACAATTTACATGAAATTAATTAGCTGTGGTGTCTAAATATTTTGTTCAAGGTAGATTTCATTTATCTATATTTTGCTTCTATTAATTTATAGATGTATTAAGGAAAAATAGTTCAGAATTAAAGAAAAATATTATAGAAGCCAATAAGTTTATACTCAACAATATATGTTGTGACTTAGAGTCCTAGCATACATTATGTCATACATCTCATGATGTGTATATGTGACAGTATATATGCAATGGCATATAATGTAATATATCAAGCCATCACATACCACTGTCCACAGTTTATTACCAGTAAATGCCAGGCAGAGTTAGAAGTTATTTGCTACCTTCAATATTATTCTTATAATATAATATTGTGCCAATATTATTCTTATATCCAGTTGAAAACTTTCTTAACTAGAGTAAAGTAACAATCATGGGGATTATACCTAATTAAAGGCTTCTAAACTAATAATCTTTGTTACATGTTTTAAGGTTTTTAATCTTTTAAGGTTTTTAATCTTTGTTACAGGTTTTAAGGTTTATATTTGGCTTATATTTTTCAGCACACAAGTTACAGATCAGTTTAACAATAAACCTCTTCTAATTCTATACCATTTTTTCTGGTTCAGGTTATTTGCTAACTAGCACAATAGTGGAAGAAAACAGCAGAACTGAAAACCACAAACTTTGGTTTGAGGCTATGTCAGAGAAGTCAAAGCAAAATGAAAATTCTTTGCATGCTGCCCCTGTTCTGATAAACCCTCAGAGGAGAGTGAGGGTGTAACTCATAAGGGAGAAATAGAGCTCACCAACACAATAAATTCAAAAATCCCAGGTCTGCACGTCTGTGGACTTACTGCAACCATGTATAAATATTTCTTAGCAGTGAGGAGACTATGTAGGAAAATATTGTTGACCAAAGCCATCCTGTGCAATTTCTGTGAGAAAAGAAGGACCATGTGCATCCCCTGGCTCCTCCTCAAACCTTTCCTTTATTCTCAACATTTTCCACTAAGGAAATAATTCTGACATATGGAGCTAGTACTTTCTGAGGTAACCATCCTGTTTCACTTCTGAGAACAACCTTCCTTTCTGTGTGATACAGCCCTTTGAAAGCTTTATGATGAAAGTGAATGTGARCTACTCTATAAAATGTGATAGGTTGTATGGGCTATGGAGAGGAGAATAATCTTCTGTAAGCAACTTCCCCCCCARTCAAAAATAAATACCCTGCTAGAATAAAGATAAAAGCTTCTGTGGTGGCTGAACATATAAAAAAGAAAATCTGTGACTTCCAAGTGTAGAAGCTCCCTCTGCAAGAATTTAGGAAAGGAAATGTATCGGTTTGCCCCGTATGCTGGTCAATGCCATGTACTGCTGTCCCTTCCAGCAAATTTCTGATCTGTGGACTGTGCTATAGCACTGCAACCCTTTCCAGTCGCTCCAAGAGTTACCTGAAGTCTTAAGAGTCCCTACTACTAATACTGCTGCTACTACTACTACTACTACTACTATGTTCTATTTATCTGACTACTGCATTTTTTTTTTCCCTAAAGGTGAAATGAAGCTCAGTTTTATAGCATTGCCTTGGCTGGAAATGTGTCCTTTCAGACCTCTACAAGGAAATTTATCTCTGTATATGTCTATCCTCATTCAAAGAGGAATTGGGTTGCATTTTTCTCCTGTTGGTAAGAATCACAGTGGCTATGTTTTCTGAAGATCTGGCCTTTTTCTTTCTGTGCCTCTATTCTTAACCTTTTTAAAGGGATTGATCATATGTTCTTGCTTCACAAGCATCCTGTGAGAAAGAAAATATTAAAACATTGGTCTTGTGACAACAGGACTCTGTATGTCTAGTGAAAATGAATAAGAGAAAAAATAAATCTGAGAATTGTAATGAAATGTAGTTTTGTTTTTAGTAATTCATCTGGCCCTTAATAGGACAGATATTTTGCTAAGAACATAGGTTTGAAAAAAGTAGCAAAGCTTTTTGCAGAGAAACACCATCATCACAGATGTAAATATCTATAGTGTATAATAAAGACAAAAGCAGTCAAATAAACGATGGTTAATGTTTTAGATCCAAATGGAATATGGTATTCCTTGACACTAAAATGGAGGTGTAAGTGCCATTCCCACAGCATGGGAAGACTGTGTTTGTTCGTTTCCTCTTCATATTTCCCTAAGGACACTTTGCTCTGCCAGTATAATTAGGATGACATTTGGAGCTGCTGTATGTCAATGCAAGAGTAAGAGACACTGTGCAGCTTGACAAGAGATTACGATGTCAAGTCAATTGCTGCTGCAATATCAATATTTATTCCCTCGCTCC
This sequence comes from Oceanodroma leucorhoa, assembly GCA_030449065.1. Classification (NCBI taxonomy): domain Eukaryota; kingdom Metazoa; phylum Chordata; class Aves; order Procellariiformes; genus Oceanodroma; species Oceanodroma leucorhoa. Next base: position 3,726,712 of record JASVER010000047.1, on the reverse strand, counting down.
TTGTGTCTTGTTTTACTTTTGTTCCTCTTTTTCTGTTAGGCGTAGAATAATATCTAAAAACTATCTTATTGTTGCAACATATTTGTTTTTTGCTCTGGACATCTTTGCATTTTCCCTCTTAATTTTGATCTTAAATCCTTTCCCTTCTTAGATGAATTTTATTTAACCCTTTCACTAGTGCAATTACTTTCATAGAATGAATTCTGAATTGATCTAGCACAATATTTCTAATGTGTTCTGTATCTGAATTMATCAAAGAGTGATCTCAGAACTATGATGAATTGCTTCACTAATGTTGAATACATATCCATTGTATGTATCCATTGTATTCACCATAAGTAAAGCAATTAAAACTCAAAAAATATTATTATAGTTCTGAGATCACTTTTGATGAATTCAGATACAGAACTCATTAGAAATGTTGTACTAGATCAATTGAGTTACAGGGCTTGCCTTTAAATAGGCAATACTTGCCAGCACCACATAGCATTCCCCAAGATTCTTGAAAGTTTATTTTCATGAAGAGGGAAAGAGAGCTGTGGTTATCAGCTCATCCATGCTTTCTTTTTACAGCGTAGCAGAAAAAATTTACCCTGAAGTGGAGTCAGATCATCAGGTATATCCTGATGAACATTTCAGCATTGTTTCTGTGGAGTAATGTAATAGCAACAAAACACAGCAATGCAGATGCTGGAGTGCAGAGCCAGCAGTGAAGCAATTACATTTAATTGATATTAGTTTAGCCTGATTAATTTTCTTTCATATTTGCCTGATTTTATTGTAAAAACCATAAGTATAATTATGTTCCATAATACATATTTTTCTAAGAGACTGTTTCACCGTCTTAGAGATATATATCTGCCTCTTTACAAACAGATCTATCTCATACTGAAGCACAATATCGATAGGATTATTTTTTAAATGGATCAGAAAATCAGCTTCCCAATTTAAGGGTCTGTTGAGCTTTAATGCATTAGCTTTTCTTTGAGAATTACGTTTATTTCTCTATACCACCAAGATTTTTTTTGATGTATGATCTGGTTAACTTTTTATCACATTGCTAGATGGCAATGTCCCTTCCAACCTTTATTTGTGTTTCTGCACGTCTCCAAGATATTTAATTGTGATTCATAATTGTTCAAATTCTATTAACCATGGAGCATGCATAATATTGATATCAAATTTATTTATCTTCACTAATAAACATAAGGCAAATATCAAAGGAAATAATGATGTTTTCCTCTATTTACCCTAAGTGGTTTACAGGTATTTAACATTGCCCTATTTTAAAGTGAGCTTTATGCCTAATGCACTGTATCAGTATGATGAGGTCAACCTGTGAAATAGCTGAACTTTCCTGAAATGAACTGTTCTAATTTCATGTTTGTCTTACTATGTTTTTTATTTTTACTGTCACTTAGCTGTTTGCACAGGGCTCCAGATAATTATTGAAAACTGCAACTTTTTAGATAATAGCTTTTTTATGCAGGGGGGGGGGGGACACACGACACGGACAGGACAGGGAGAGGGAGGATAGTGGAGTCCTTAGAGTTATGGCCTTACACTACACTATGGTTTATTCCAAAGCAACTGGTGCCAGTAGAAAAAGTCTCAGTTATTTATAAATTCAGCCTAGTGAGGCTGGGCTCCTATTATGCTCACTAGAAAGAGACACCTTCTTCCAGAAGACAACTGGAATAGTTACGGATGGATTTGAAAGCAGCTCAGTTTGGGCATTTAAGAGTTGGGCAGCCAGAATACGGTGGCTGTCTCCAATGACTCTGGCAAGACAGGCATTTCCACAGGCTTATTGTGTGCTGGGACAGCAATTCACCTGTTCATGATAGCCTTGGGGCAATCCAGCTCACTCATTTTAGATAGCTTGCTTATGATGTACTGTGTAAACCTGTGAAGACACCTGTCTTTCTCTATTAACAGCTATATTAAATGCACCATCAAATCTTTTAGATATCTAAAAGTTAGTCAGAAAGAAAATTACTCTAAATTAGACTCCTCTCCATTGATTAAAATTGATTATGGAGGAAGCTTAGGCTAGGTTTGAGCTAAGCTTTATGAGTACTTCCCCTAAATGACCCCAAGGGTTTTAAATTAGTCTGTAAGTATGTATAAGTCTGTAAGCAAATGTATATCTGTTTCTTTACCAAATGAGAACATCTGATGTTCATGATTTGTTCAAGTTCCACCAGAGAAGAGACATAACAAAAGCAATTCTGAGTTAATGCTGTTCTTACTTTGAACATGAGTGTTTCTTTTTTTTTGTGTCAACTAGAATGTCACTACTCCTGACTATAAAGTTTTGTGTGCTGCCATAATTATGGTGTCATCACAGCTGGGTAGAGCAACTCTGAAACTGTAGACACTTCAGCAACAGTCTAAATCATTATGTTATTATTTCAATCTAAGCAATGAGAGCTACATAGGAGAAATCTTAATTTTGAGCACAACTTCTTGTATTCATTTTAAGTTGAAAACTACAGTGAAGCTTTCAGGCTGTGAAATAGGACACTGTTACCTCCAAAAATTATGGTGAGAGCTTCAGTCCTTCATTCGCACAAACATCTGCCTCAGTCCCTTCACAAAACAGAATTGTACAGTATCTATCTGAAAGATATCACTTCTTCCAAAAGTGAGCAACCAAATTGCAATTCAAAACTGTGTTAGCATAGTCAATGTGATGAAAGAGATTAAAATACACTATTCCTTGTGTACGTTAAGGTATCTTCATCAYTTATAACATGCATATTTTGTGAATATATGCAGTTAGTTGCTCAGTGCTTGAAAGTTCGGCTTTATGAATKAATTTACCTATTTCCATAAATCTTTGTAAATTGCAATGATATATATGCGAACAAAACTTTGCACATGTCCAAACTTTCAAATTGGATTGCCTAATGGTAAAAAACCATAGATTTTACTGAAGTTCTTGTATAAAAAATGGGCTCACTTTCAAAGGTTATATGCACTACTGGTTTTTATGGGGTAGTAGCTGCTCAACAGTTTTGGCAAATAAAATATTGTTAAGGTGCATCAGTATGGAAGAAGCCAACTTAAAAGTCCTAAAGGTTGTCTTACCTCCAGGCCAAGTTAAAAGGATTTTCAGTACTCACTTGAAACTCTGATTGCTTTTTTTTCTTTTTTTAATATAAACTTGGTTTTGTTCTTTTGTTCTCTACAGGTTGTTGATATCACCCTGTTTATATCCAATTTTTTATTTCTTTATTTATTTTCATTTTGAGTCACCTTTTCCTTCATGTTAACATTTCCCTATGCAATTTTATAGACACATTTCATTTATATTTTACTATTTATGTTATGAAACTAAATACAAATATAACTTATCAAAATAAGGCTTGTCTTTTTTACCTCCTGAATTATAATTGAATCTACATAAGAGTCAAATGCAAATACTCTTTCTTTTTCTGTGCTATAAGAAAAGATTCCTAGAGACTGATTTAGGACAAAAACTGTAAAAGAAATAACAAGACTAAAATCAAGGGTCATTATTGCACCATTTATGTTACCAGTCACCTATCAGAGGAACATTTATGCGCTATTAATGATGGAGGAGCGAAATGTTTTTTACACCCATTGATAGAATTACTTTTACTTCTGAGGTGCTTTCAACTACGATTTCCGTAAGATGCAATAGAATCTTAGAAGCATAAAACCTTTGTTCCTGGAGAGGCAAATAACCCATTAAAACAACCCACATTTCTGCTCTTACCTTTTATATTAATGTAGAGTACTCCCACCTCTTGCACGCTGATGTTGACATATCCATATTTTCCCTGTTAATGGAAGCAGTGGGTTCAGTTCTATGTGCAGGCTGGGGAGGCACTGGGGAAAGAGTGGATTTTTATAACATTTTTATAACAAATGAGATAAAATCATACACAAGCAGCATTTTACATCTTCCTTCCACACCGAAGGATCAGTGATTGTATGAAGATTTTATTCTTAGCTCTTTTAATACTCTTTTTTCCTCTCTTTGTTTGACCAGTATCTTAGAATGTCTCTAAGCATGTGCTGCTACATCTTTTATTCCTTTAGGATTCTTTATTAGAAACTATTTTCATGAACATCAACTCCCAATCTGTTGCAAAGGCCTGTAAACTACCAAACACTTCCCTATCAATGCCTTTCCCCATGGCTGCACTATGATTACATCTGTCGTGGTTTAAGCCCAGCCGGCAACTAAGCACCACACAGCCGCTCRCTCACTCTCCCCCAGGTGGGACAGGGGAGAGAATCGGAAGGGTAAAAGTGAGAAAACTCGTGGGTTGAGATAAAGACAGTTTAAYAGGTAAAGCAAAAGCCGCGCACGCAAGCAAAGCAAAACAAGGAATTCATTCACTGCTTCCCATGGGCAGGCAGGTGTTSAGCCATCTCCAGGAMAGCAGGGCTCCATCACGCGTAACGGTTACTTGGGAAGACAAACGCCATCACCCCGAACGTCCCCCACTTCCTTCTTCTTCCCCCAGCCTTATATGCTGAGCATGACATCACATGGTATGGAATACCCCATTGGCCAGCTGGCCTAGCTGTCCTGGCTATGCTCCCTCCCAGCTTCTTGTGCACCTCACAGAGCATGTGAGCTGAAAAGTCCTTGAGAAAGTAGACTACCTAGCAACAACTAAAAACATCAGCGTGTCATCAACATTCTTCTTACACTAAATCCAAAACATAGCACTATACCAACTACTAGAAAGAAAATTAATTCCACCCCAGCCAAAACCAGGACAACATCCAAAGGATTTTTTGGCTGATTTATTTATTTTATTCTCATCTACATAACATTGTGTTGACCTGAATGCTGATGACCTGAGAGCATTATAGAAGCGGTTTGGAAAGGGAAGTAGGAAAGTGGAGCATTTTGTATTACGGAAAAGTTGGCAAGGTGGCTTGGTTTGTATCGCCTAGGAAGAGATAATGAAGCCTTTGGAGCAAATAAAGACTTGGAATGCTGATTTTATTTATTTGTTTGTTTGTTTGTTTTTACTGGGAGTGTTTTGGCTTTTTATTTGTGTTTAGTTTATGATATGGAACTACTATGGTCCAAAATATAATGCTACTCAGCCTCTGGACACAATATAGAGAGACATCTTCTGTAGTGGAAAACTATTAAGCCAAATACAAGATAGTAAGAGAAAGATTATCTCAGTCAGAAATATGGAGAACAAAAGGAAATTAATAATAAGATGGAATATTAAGGACAATAAGTTTATTCCAGTTTAATATTATCTTTGGGTTCTTTGGGAGAGAGAAGTCTTGTTTTGCAGGTTGAAGTTCCCAGATACAGTAGATCATCAATTACATTGCAACTCGTGTGACTGCCTGTGACTATTTTAATAAGTAAGACTTTGTCAGAATATTTTCATAACTGGAATTCTGTTTTATGTTGCATTTATCCTTTCATTTAATAGAAGAGATTACTACACTTCTGCATGTTAAACCACCAATGAATTCAGAATATTTAATGTCAGACTCATTTGCCACTTCAGGTGATCAGTTTTCCTAAGCAGAGAATGATAAATTTGTTGATAAAGTCAGTTTTGCAAGTAATTGAAAAGAACTTCACTCAGAAGCACATGCTTGTTGATCCAATGTCACAACACTTTTACTCTGTACAATAACTACAAATTGTTTAGCCTATGGTAATGGAGCTAAGCATTGTGTTATCAGAAAAGTTCAGATTTAGAGACAAGTTATTTTCTTACACAGCTGTTGAATAAGCATTGCAATTGAAAAGAAATTAACTAAAGGTCATATCCTTCTCATTCACTGGCATAAATCAAGAGYAATTATTATTTCAAATAAATACTTTGGGAAAAGAATGCATGTTTCTCATCTTAGCTGTATAAAAGCAATAACCTTAGCTTTCAGGGGGAAGAATGACARAGTGGGTGTTGTGTTGATTTTTGCCTCTTAATATTGCACTGCTCGGTGTGTTTGGGGAAAGTCACAGGTTACCTGTCAGGTGTTCTGGTTTGTCTCAATCCTCTAGAACATGCATTCTATCAGTGTAGGAAAGAATCCTAAACACATGAAAGAATCATGGAGTATTTAATTAGTTATTTAAGCCCACAGTTAAATTGTTTGTTTTCCTCTTGTAAATGTATCCAATATAATAATTTTGTTTTGAAACCACAGGTGATCTGATCCAGGTTCGTAGCATTCTCTATTTTACCTTGGCCAGAATATTCCCAGATATATTTTCAAGTTTACTGTCAAGCAAATTATATACTGGAATTTTTATCATGGCTTAAAAAAACAACAGATTTCTTAGAAACAGTGAGAATGAATTAGGCAGCACCACTGTACTAGCAAATAAAGTGGGACCAGATAAATATTAAATCATTTGATCAGAATCTGAACTGTAATTTCTTCTTCTTTTTCATCCTGTGTCAAATAAGTAGAGAATATCTTCTCTTCTTCCACACCTTTTTCTTCTAAAGTTCAATGCGCAAAAGAATAAAATGTGCAGGCATTTTATACAGTCTTTTCTAAACTCTAATAAATTACCAGTTCTAAACATGGGAGCCAGCTTGTGAGGACAGTCTTAATTTATTTATCTAAGTTTTCTTATAGCTGTGTTGAAGCATTACTACAATAATGTGTTGAGGTATGGACCACTAGCTTTCTATAATCTGTTCAGCCACAACTGGATGATTAGATTCTAGTGGTGCTTCAGTTCCTCAGCCTTGTATTCCATGATTTACTCAAGATCATGAGCTATGTAGGTCATAAAATGCAAGATTCATCCCAGAAGTGAACTTAGTCCACCAGAATTTTTTTGATTGTTAACATGTCTACAATGTTTCCAGTATTCCATAGATTCAGGCCATRTCTCAAACAAATAGACAAAGAATAACGATCTTCAACAAGGCCAGTATATACAAGCCATCCTGATGGAAGTTAGAAGAAAGATTCTAATTACCAGAGAAATGAGCTTCTGAAAGAGTATTCCAATACGAGAGCTGCTGACAAAAAGTGAATTGGTGTAATATGGAACCCATAGCATTTTGGAAAGGAGTTACTATAATATGGCCTTCTTCAGTACAGGGTAGACAACCCAGAGAAGGCTAAGTAATTGGCAAAAAGTAGGACTGCTTAACAGAAGGAAAAGAAACAAATTGCAGTTTAAGCAACATGGTGGGTTTTGTTCACAGATCCTTTCCAATGGTTTATTTAATAAACTAGTATTTTTTGTCATTGATATTGTGCAAGGATTGGGTAAAGGAATGATGGAAGATGTGTGAGTAGCAATTAATAATGTAATGAACTTTGGAGAAGGGACTCGAAGGAAAAAATTCTTAATATTTTTCATATTTTCTTTATGCTTTCATATTTTTTTAAACATTATTGAATATATAGAAAATATATAGAACTATAAAGAAAATTCTGGGATGTTGAAATGTAGTCTTGGATTGAATAAGATGTAAATAGTTTTCTGAAGTTTTTTTCAAAAAATATACACAATTTAAAAATCTGTATATCTGAGCTAGTCAATGGAAAGTTTGAAATATGAAAGCATGTTGAAGAAAATCAACAATCAGAAAATAATTCTCTGGGTCTTAATGAATCAAAACTAAAATCTCTGAAAATGCAATAATTTCTGACATGTTTGTAATATTTAGACAAAATTCTTTTTCTGTTGCTGTTGTCACTTACAGTATCAGTTAAGAAAATAAAGCTAGCCTAGTGTTTAATTTTACTGCAGCATTTGTCTGACAACTTTTTTATTTCTTACACTCTTATTTTCATCCTGAAATGTTGGTGTTGATGAAAAAACATTTTGGTCTAGTAGCAGATGCAAGAGCATAGTTATCAATTACATTTGTAACATTATTTGCCTTTGACATTATGGCTGTTATTGAAACTGACCCTTTTCTCCTCAGGGGCTAATTAGCATTTGCTACTTCATTGAAGCTGATAATGGAACCCAATGGCCAGAAGATAACTGAAGAGTCCTCTTTAATAATCTTGTTTGTCGTGAGACTTGTTTCATGTGCTGAATAATTTGCTTACTCAGCTGCTTGCCTTGGAATATTTAATGCCGTTTTCTCTATGTTGAAAGAAGTATTCCCATTCTCAGTGTAAAATCAGCAAAACACTTTAAAAGGTAGCAATTAATCTTATATTCATTTTCAGTGTTTAGATCTAGGTGGACTAAAACAGCGAAAAAGAATCCATATGATCACGTAATCAGGGAATGAATATTATAGTCTATTCTGGGATGCCATTGGTTTCCAGTATGCAATACTCGCACACCTACGAAGTTATCTAATGGTGTCCATGGATCATATTAGCATAACTACTTCTCTATCAATACTAGCATAATAAATTGCCTGATCTTTATGACTTTGATCCTGGTTGCCAAAATTCTAGTTTACTCATAAGTTGTTTCCTGCCTTTCTTTTCTAGTTTCCTTATTTTGATCTCAATCCCCTATATTCAGTTGAGGAATTTAATCCTGTCTGTTTCACTTAAGAATCTCATTTACTTCTAAGTGTGAAGTGTAAAGAAACTAGTAGGTGCCTCATTTTCTCTCTGCTTTTAATCAAGACTTCTAAACATTCAAATAGTTTTTTAATATCTGCTTCTAGTTGGAGGGAGTTTTTAAATCCCAGGTGCACTAGGTACTTTGTGTTTGCCTTCTTCAAACTTTGGGGATAGCATTATTATTTTTTGTTTTTTTAGTTTCTGGGTACCTAATACTGGGGACTTAGAGATCAAATTTCAGACATATCTGCATACCCACAAATCTTTTAAAATCTCTTTCCAAACTGACCTCAAAGCTTAAAAATATTTACCTTAGTATGTGTGCTGTTTAAAGAAGTTATTCTGGGAAACAATAAATAGCATAATATTATTGGGATTTGTTTATATCATCCAAAGTATATGAACAGAATTTTAACTAATAAATGTTACAGGAATAAGGTACCTCTGAGTTCATTAAGTCCCTGGATAAATAAAGGAGACTCCTTTCTCACATTTCATGTACAGAATATTGCCATCTCCTGGTCTATAGGCAAGTAAGAAACTGTGACCTGAGCTTTTTTACACCTATTTATATTACTTGTGTTAAACTGGCCCCTTATCATTCCTACCACATTTATTTTTCTTCCCAAGTACTTGTTAGTTTTTGTCCTTTAGACTGCAATCTCTCGCAGGCAAGGACTGTCATTTATTCCAGTACAATGGAGTTTCAACTGGGCACACCTCTGGGTGCTACTGAAAAACAGCCAACAGTATTAAGAGGAATTAATTTATGTGGCATAATTAATATTAATGTATTAATATAATGAGCACATTGTAATTAAGGACTATGACAGCACTGGGTTCAGAAGTATGGCATTTTCAGTGGACAGAAGACCATCAGGGAGAATATTTGCTGAAAGTAATGAATCTTTTTTTCTTTTTTAAGCTGTCTCTATAGACCAATTTTAATGTTGTTTCTTCTCCTTTGGCAATTTGTTTTGCAGTAAATGAATCCCTGCAGGTTTATTTCATGCACAGTACAATTTTTAGGGTTATATAATCTGTCTTAACAGGGCAAAAGGCTTGTTGGGCAACAAGTTAGACAGAGCGGGTTCTAAACATCAAATAACAAGTTTCCTTATGGTTGGCAGTTAAGACCCTAGACTGAGACATAGATTCCAGAAAACAGTGGTGTTCAAATCCGTGAGCGGAGTCAGAACAGAATCAAGAAATGTCTTCGCTGAAGCATTGCTGATTCTGACCAACTAAGAATCTTGCTCTCCATGTTTACTGGGACAAATCCAGCATTATTGTATTTTCTGAGGAAGTAAATACTTGGATGAGAAACAAATGCACTCTAATGAAAGGATATTATGGAAGAACCTCTACTTTTGCATTCTGCAAGTGCTTCTGATTATAAAATTTCAGAATGGAATGGAAAAGAAATGATGAATATAGAAAGAAAAGGTGCATTTTGCATAATAGAATTAAATTTTGTGTTAATAGTTTCTCTCCTTTTAAGAAAATAAAAGGGCTTTAAAGATATTCAGCATTGCTTTGTGCTTTAGTTTTACATACAAGTTACTGATGGTTTTGATTCAAAAAAAACTAATCAGTTTCTGCCTCCTTTTAAGAAAAAAAAAAGGCTGTAAAGGTATTCAGCATTGCTTTGTGCTTTAGTTTTACATACAAGTTACTGATGGTTTTGATTCAAAAAAAACTAATCAGTTTCTGCCAGTGGGCCTAAACACAGTTCAGTCAGTTTAGTTTAGTCAGCACAGTTTAGCTTTCCTTTAAAACTTAAAAAAAGATAGGGGATCCTCCCTTTCCCCTCCTTTTGTCTTAAAATAGATGCTACTTTGTGAAAACTTATTGCCTGCCACTCCCCTGACAGGTAAAAAAGATGGGAAAGGCAGTGGGGTGGTTGGTCATCAATTAAATGGAAGGCTGCAGTGTCAATACATACAATGTGTCTCAGAAGGACTCACAAGCTAAAGGAAACACAGAAACACAAAATAATATCACCATATAGCTAGTGACCGTACAGTAAATGTTTATAGGAGAGCTAGAATGATCTTATGCCTAATTACCATCAACAGAGAAAGTGGGGACTTCTTCCATCTACGCCCCTGTCCCCTGTTTGTAGCTTCTTTGTGCTGAGATGGATATTTGTTTGGTGAGCAAGTTCTGGGAGATAAGATAGCAGAAAGATGTTAACTACTTTTTTCTGCAGGCTTAGTCTTCAGGCATTGCAGCAGTACTGTGAGAATGGGAGGCTGAAGGACCAAGTGATTAATTAGGAGAGATTGGATCAAGTTCAGAATTGATATGTAGATTAAGCCCTTTTCTTGTTAAATACACTTCTACTCTTCACACTTATAAAAATATCACAAAGACTATCAACTTTAGCATAGGAAAGATTCTAATCCAAACCAAGAGGCAGATAAGGAAGGCAACGTTTCCCATGCATACATGCATTTATGCATACATGCATACTGTATTATCCTTATAAATAACTAAACAACATTACTGCTTTTTTTTTTTTTTTTACCCCTCAGTTTGTAATAGGTAGCAGCTCTTAATATGTCTGAAACCTGCACGATGTAGCATCCTTGTTTCTATTTATTTCAAAAAGATGATAAATGCATATTCAGCATGAAGTCTGCCCTGGCTTGGAAAAGCGTAACTTTCATAAAGAGGACACAAGAAACGTATCTTCCGTTGAATATCWGTACGGTGAAGCTCCGTACTTCCCTCTACATACAGAAGCAGAAGGAGGGCACTTTCTTCTGCTTATTCATACAGTTCAGGGAGCTCAGAGCACGATTTCAGCTTTTGCACTTGTAAGAAGCATGGAAGTGCTGGCGTATTAGAAGAGAAGGCACTGGACATTCAGAAATGTAGTATGATTGGGTCTGAAGTGCTGAACCTTTTGAAATTTATCTGGCTAGAAAACAAATCTTTGTGTTAATTGCCAAGTCCTCTTGAGTGCATCAATATGTTGTTAAAACAACAGAAAATCAGCAGAGCAGAAATACATCTTGAGAGAGAATAAAAGCAATGAAAATGTTAAAACTTTTCTTCTATGTGTTATGCTATTTCATTTGTACAATRCAATGATATAAGAGAGACTGAATCAGTCTGTAATTCTCTGTGCTTAAGATTTATATGCAGCACTTGAAACCACTGCTTCACTTGTCAAGTTTCCCCATTAAATCCTGAATATTTTTAAACTGTAGGAAGACAACACTGCAGAGTTTGTCTGCTAAATTGCAAATGTGGGTAAAGTGCGTGTGAGATCATTAACGTTTCTTTTGCTCTAAAGTTTTCAAGGGCCTAGAAAAAACCTGAAGATACCTTGAATATCTGTAAAGTAGATTTCACAGGATGTGAAAAAGCAGCTAGCTCCAGAAGAGTGACACAAAGAAAGGAAGTTGTAAATTTAAGCTCCTGTACATTCAGGTGTGTTTCCTCATAGCAGAGTATTTAGTTATAGAACAATTTTTGATAGACAGTCAGTAATAACTGAGAAACCAGATGATTCCAGTCGTATGAGACGGATTAATTTACTGCCAGAATAAATTAAAAAAAGTAATAAAACACTAAGTGGTATATCTGGGATGAGTCACTTCCTGCTCACAACTGCTGGCCAGGCCTCCTGTTGCAAGAGAAAGGGGGTCTCTGTAAYCAGAATAATGGTTCATCAGTTCTTGCTTGTGCATCAGCAAGAAGGAGCACAAGCACCTTGCTTGAGCTCAACCTCTCACCAGGACTTTGCTTCCAAATTATGGTATTACTCACATCCAATTGACTACAAAAAATGTCATTATGGAAGAAACCAAATAAAATGGTTTCTGTTTACTTTTTAACTCATTTATCATGAAACTCTGCATCACAGTGCATTGTCCTCATCCCTATCTTTGTTTTATGTTGTCTTGTACAATTCCCCCCCCCCAGCATCGTATCTAAACAAGGTTCTGAATGAATTTTCATCTTCTTTTGTTGAAAAGGGAGGGATGTAAAGGCAAACATCTATACRTCACAGAGCCTACACACACAAAATGGCATTTTTTGATTATTTCCTTACAGCTTTAACCAACAGCATACAGAACTTTTTTTCCTGTAGATGACAAGAGATCTATACTCTGTTCTGCACAGCTTCAGCAGGAGCGGCGCGGGAGGCTGCATGGTACCAGATCAAGCTCTAGCCCGTGAGTACAGTATTGTCTTGTGCAATGGGCAGCGTGGACCTAAGTTCTGTGAGGAGAAAGAAGACCCTGAACTCACCCCTCCAGCTTGCAATCCTGCYACCAGGACTTTGTAAAGGGTTCAATAGGTGCATCAGCGCTGCCTCAGATGAAAGCACCTGTCAGCACACAAAGRCTTCTACAGGGGCTACATGTTGAATCTGTGCTCACATACAATTATGTTTAATTTTTGGAATATAAAAGAGAGTGAGAGCTATATTACTGGGAATCTAGAATAACTTACAAATTTTTGAGGATGACATCACAGGCACTGAATAAATACTATCACTAAAGCTGCATTTTGTGGAGGAATTTTTTGTGTTTAGACATCAGCATTCATTTCCTTTTTACGCACAACTCTATGGACACAATGCTCTATGGGGGACCTATGAGCTAGTGCTGAAAGATCTGGTAGGCTTCACAGTAAAGCATCCTGAAGAAACTCAAAATTAAGCTTTTCGAGCAATAAAATAATATCGTCACTGGACTGCGTTCACTAGAACATTTTTGAAGGTGCACTTAGGAGCAATGTACCAACTCCTCTTCAAAGGAAATGGGAGCTAGAGTCCTGACGTCAACAAAAACCCCTTTAAGTTGTGTGTACGTTGATACTGTTTTGCTCTGTATCTTTGTAGTTCATAGCTTTGGCATACTTTAAACTACAGAAGTAATGCAGCAGGGTGCTCTGTCACTTGGAGAACAATTAAAACTGTCCACCTGGCATAGCTGCACTTTATTAATGTGTTTTTACTTAAAATAAATATATTCAATAACTCCAGCGAACAATCAACCAATAAAGGAGCTGTGCAAAACATTTATTCCAAAACTCTCTATCAAATCAGTGTCACCTGGTGTAGAATGATGCAAATCCAAACTGGCCTACAACTCCAATGTGCTGTGAAGGAAGAGTTGGTTCTGTTTCAGCATATGTTTGAGGATTATGCCGCTGAGTACTCACCTCATATATAATTCACGTCACATTTCCTGGAGCCGTTTCYATTAACACCTGTGCTTCTTCCTCTTCTCCATAATACTGCTATACATAATAATACATAATAGTGTATCTAGTTTAATAACCCACAGCTAAACTGTAACCCAATTTACACTGGTTTATGTCTGAAGTAATGCTTGTATTGTCTTTACTAGATAGCTTATTCCTTGGTAAATAAAAACCTGAACTTTTAAGCGTTCACAGAAGTAACTAAAATTATTAAATAGGGACATCTTTCATGTATCATTGAAACTGCGTATATCAGCATCTTTCAAGAGTTCCTCCATCACACACTTATTTTTATTTTTACTTAGTCTGCAATGTATATTTGGCACAATAATGTCACTCTTTGCTTTGCAGTATTAAGCAAATCTTCATATTCTTCATTGTAATAAATTTTCTTAACTGCACTATACATCAGTCCAAGGGAAGATTCAGCATCAACTGCTTTTACTTGTATTGAATCCTTCCTATAAATATGTTGGATATTGCCAGAAATCCTTCTGGATTGTTCCCTTATAAATACTTCAGAGAATGATTCAGCTTCTTTGGAAATCAGCAGCAGGTTTTCCATCAAAAACAAGGTTATTGATTATTGGTTTAAAAACATATTTTATATTAATGGGGAAATGTGCCTATAGCTCACCAAGGACAAACTGTCTGTACTAGTAACTAAACAGAGCATGGGCACGGGTATGTTGTCTCAGTTCTGCTAAATTGTTCTGGACAGAGCCAACAGGCATGGACCAGCTGCCACTGTGGCTGCCTGTTCCCAGTTCTGATTTGAGGGTCAACCATGAGCSAAGGGACCTTAGCCAACAAGCAGTTTGGATGTCAGCAACCTCTTTTGGGTACCAGGGTGCGTAGCTGTAGACATGGTGTACCAGCTAGTCCAAAAGCAAGACAAGGGTTGATGGGCTGTTTTAGTTCTTTGTAAAAATGTGTCCTTAACAAGTGGGCAGGTACTAACCAATCAAACATACTGTAGTTGGTGTCAGTCCTAAGGTCCCTTTAAAATACATTTTTCTTGTCTATATTTTAACTAATCTAAGTGGATCAGTTAACTGGTTATTGCAGGAGGGTTTGGTCATATACTATGGAAGGATTCCAAAAAGAAAAGATTCTTTTAACATTTATGTAAAAAGAAAGTTAAAATATAACAGCTTGTCTCTCCAAAATTGATTTAATTTCTTTTTAATGTTCTTGAAGGGTTGCCAAGATTTAAATCGAACTTCTGAATTTGATTTTGGTTTGCAGAATATGGTATTAGGCGATGCAATCCCACGYGAAAGGAAAAAAAAAAAGTTTAGGACCTGTTCAATAATAAAAAAATTTCCAAGCTATGTTTGCTCTGTGCAAATTTGAAATATAGTTCATGAAAATAGTCCATAGCATTTTTCTATTTATATAGTGTATTGYAATTATGCTAAATTTAAGAGATCAAGATTTAAAATACAGATAAGGAAATACTTTTAATTCATTATATAACATTTTAGTAGAAAGCCTATGTTTCCAATAATCCACATTATTTCAGAACTACAGGTTTTGTGCTCAGTGATACCATCGCACAAGGGGGCATCCTTTGCTTACAAATTCTCAGGACTCATTCCTGCTGTTAGGCTAATGATGCTGGGGGATAATAGCCTTTCTCTGCTCTCCTCCTTGCTGTGTCCAACCTCATACAGTCCCAYCACCAGAACATAAGGGAAGGAGCACCATGCCACAGCAAAGCTGTAGTTTATCTTACTGCTGGAGTAATTAAAAGCTATGCCTAATTGAATGGCCCCCACTATGGTTATTACAGATGTGGAAGAGGTCTTTGCACATTTTCGTCTCTATTGGTAAAACCTGTCACTTTGTGGCTTGCAAACTTTGGCTATTCTCCCATTTAGGGCTTTGGTGGACTCTAGACTAATGGTGAGGGGAAAGATAAATGTGAGATTTCTCCCATAGAAAAGCCGTGAACAATCAACATTTGCAATGCATTTGGGAACATTGCATTTTCAGAATTGCAAAGGAGATTGCTTATATATCCTGAGGGAATGCACCTGGAGAATTTAAAAGCATTTTTAACTCTAGTCTGGAATTCAGTATGTTCACACTACGTAGCTCTAGAGAACGATTTAGCTACCTTGTATAGAAGATCTCATTCATTGTACTGTTTCTTGGATTTTAAAAACAGTTTCGTAGAGAAATAAGTAAAACAGCTCTTTGATTTCCACTGTTGTTTCTATATGTACAGCAAGTGTTTTTCAACATCCATTCCATAGTTGTGATCACCTGGACCAGGGCAGACTCTTATTGACAAGGGCCATAGTTCCCTTCCAATCTCAGTGCCTGAGTTTATGTGAGATATGTGAGGACATGAGTGGAAGGCAAGGAGGGATAATGCAGTTGTGCTGCATCCCAGGACAAATCCATAGCGTGGMTGAGGTGTGCACCAAATAATACCAGTGCTTGGAAAATCATTTCAGGGTCCATAGTACAAACTTAACACAATGGGCCACTGCACTTCTATATAAACCAGTCAAGAGTGGGCAACTACACCTTTTCTAGTTTTCAGGACATACTGGATAAAATGTTCATTACTTTTACTGCCAGAAACTAAAGACATAATCATACTRTGTACCATCATAATCTTCAACTTTAGTGGATTTAAAACTAGCTATGGCCTCTTCTGCGAAAACCCTCTTAGTTAATCAAAGGAAGTTTCCTGTCAAAGAAAATAAAAAGAGAATGAACATATCCATATCCAAGAAACTGCAAAGTACCCCAGGCAAAAATATCTTCCTGTTTCAATTATATCTTCTGTTTTGTAGATACACCTTCACTGGTTATGTGCACTAAAGCTAAGGCAAAAGTATTTAGAAAGTTAAAATGAAAAACTTTTGTCCAGATTAGAAAATGTATTCTGTGGAAAATATTCATAGGACAAAGCAATTTTTTTAACAAAAATATGGAAGAAAACACTTCACACTTTCCAGTTTGAACATTGGTGTAAAATTCCTGTAATAAAGAATGCTGAGAAGAGCAGCTGAGAAAACCATGTTGCTGTCTTCCACAGATATGCTAGGAATAATTGGATGAATAAACTTATTTGCTAAATCTAATAATGCCATGAAAAAAAGAAAACAATTTTCTGTGGAATAAGAAAATGGTATTGTTGTTCAGTGGCAATAATTTTCCTGAAATTTTTTGTTTAGTTTGGTATGTTTTTCTCTAAGCCTATTAAAAATCAATTTTAAAGATATTTAAAAACAACTCTGTAAGAAGGTTTTTATTGKGAAGGGGGATTATTTCTTCATCTTCTTTTCAGAGAAATATAACAAAAAAATTGCTCAAACCAAAAAGATAAAACAAAACAAAAAAAAATAAACAAAGAGCACACATAAAAAAGGTTAAAGGTTCCTTACAAACTGAGATCACACATGGAAAATTAAAGCCTGGAAAAATGATAGAGTTATATATAGTCTAAAGTTAATACTGAAAGACCTTTACATGGAAGTGATTATAAAACCGTAGCTCAACACTGTTGCTATATATATAAAGTCATCTATGACGTTAACATTTACATTTAAATTAATATACTTGGAAAACATGCAACAGAATTAATTCAATATTGTGTTAGAAACTGTACTTTTTGGAATTCCCTGAATATAGGATTTACAGCTATGAGATAATCAGGTTAGAACAGGGTCAACTTGTATATTTTTAATCCTAAAAGCAAAGTATCTGAAAGAAAAAGTAAAAGCAAAAGAAAGAAACAAACCAAGAAGCAACAGAGGGGATAAAACATCTTTAAAATTCTAGTCCAAATTCAGACAATGATAAAACTCTTATAGGGCCAGAATTTCTTCTATATTTTTTCAACTATTGGTGAATACTTTAAGGCCTGAATTTTCAGAAGAACATTGCTGCTACTGAAGCACCAAACTAAGCAACCAGATTATCAAAAGATCTCAGCAGGTGATTTAAAGCCGAGATTTTTTGAAAATACTCTAGCCCTTCTTTCACTAATTCTATGTCAGATTATTAGCCTKAGGCTTAATGAACTTCACAACAGGCTTTCCACTGACCTTAAAGAGCACCAGATCATCTCTACAACAGTAATCACTACCTATATTTGATTGTGTCAAACATTAAATGTGTTGAGTTTGTCATTAAAATATAATGTATTACAGAGTGAAAATATTGTTTTGTCATACTTGCCGTTGCAAACTATTTAGTGTGAAGCGCGTTATAGTATTTCCATTTCATCGGATTTAATGGACAGATGCCTGCCATTCTTAGGCTTCTTTTTTCTTATACAGGTGCTACCAGGACAGCAGAAGACAATCAGCTCTTACCTCCTGAGAAAACACTTTAGAGTTTGACTGAACCATGGTAGATACATAATGGTAAACTCAGTAGTGCAAAGACATATTCATTGGCCTTGAAATCAGTGGACAGGGTCCACTCACACTAGTACTGTTAACCTCCAAAATGCAGTAGCTACATCCAAACTGCCTACAGAAATGGTACCTGGCCTGTGCTAACTGGGAGTATTGGGGGCTTCACAGATTGCCTGAGCCAAAACACAGTCTGTGTGCACAACTATGTTGCTATGAGCTAACAGGCTCAGATGGTGGTTGAGATGCTCTAGGTCATTCCTAACATTTTGTCAGGTAAAGCATATTCTCTTTCCAAATCTAATGAGTCCTTTCTAAGAAAAGATTATAAAAACATAGGAGTAGACAGTAGATGTCATTGCTTTCTTTATGAATTGTTCTCAGTATATCTATGAATTGTTCTCAGTATATCTAAACCAATGTGATTTGGGGCTCAGCATCCCCAATAAGTTACTCCTTCTCCCTAAGCACTGTGAACCACTGTGACAAATCACTTGATGCAAATTTCAGATCAATAGCACCATATGCTGCATCATTAAAACCAACCAACAGATTTCATTTTTAAACAAAATTTATCGAAATCAACCTGTTTTCCACCTACCCGCAAAGTTAATTTYTTTTCTTTTGTAGCTCAAAACACCTGGACTTAATTTTGTCATAGATATAGGTGTTAATAAGATCCTTAAGCATCTGTTGTAAAATGAAAGCATCCTGTAGTTTGGATGCTTTCTCAGCAAAAAGAGATCTTTTTTTAAAGAAAACCAGAAAATTATAAACTTTTGAAGTTAATAATCTTTCGACAATTTAGGGAACACTTTGGCTCACATTTCATGCTTACACCACTTTCTAGGAAAGCACATCAAGTGTCCGTTTGATTTGGTGRGGCTTATGAGATTTACATATAGTTTTAATTATGCACTGAGTAAAGGACAATGAGCTTGGTGTGTTGCTGGACTGAACCAATACTCAAGGTTTTATGTAAGAAAAGAGAACCTACATATTTTTATACAATTTTATACACTTACTATATTTTGTGTGTGTATATGTATATATATACAGAACCTATATATTTTCTATATGTACAGAAGATGTTTTATAAATGTATAAATACATATACATATATTCACATATATAGTGTAAACATACTTCTCTGCACACAAATATACGCATAACTCAACATGTATAAAGAACATATATATGCAAAAAAACATGCATAGATACACAAACTTACAGGCACACATCTTTATTTTGCTATTGCTTGTGGTGATTCATTTTTATACTTGACTTAGTTCCAGTGTTCACACACRTCAGAGAATGATAACTGGACGTAACTGATACATCTATCTACCCATGTAGCCTCCCCCAGTTCTCTGTAATGACTATGGTCATTAATCAGTTCACTCTTTATACTGCAGTTAAGAAGCAGAGAACAAGAAAATGGAACATCCCRGTAGGCTGTCATAATCATAAAATAAAAATCCTGCAAACCACTTATATGGTAGACAGAATCTTTTCTTTTGTGAATAGTTCCCTTGAATCCACAATGATTGTTCAAAGCAGATAACTTTGGGGGGGGGGGGGGCATGAGGTGGGAGGGGAGTTACTTAAAGTCAGTAGGAGGGGGAACACCCATTACTGACCCTATTCAGACTGAATCCAGATGTTCTTCTGGTGAAGTCAAGCCTTCGTCTTCAGAATAAAAGAGGTTTTGTCACTYGCTGTGTCATAATCCACTCTCCTGTCTGCTCCTGCACAGTGCAGCCATGTGTTCCTCTCCCAGCACAGCAAACCACAGAGCAATATGTCTTTTTCCAAAGTCAAGCACTGACTTTTGAATTCCCCATAATCACACATTTTGRTGAGATGGATTATGAAATAGTTTTATCTTAACTCAGTGTGAGAAAGGATGCCTTTACAAACCAACTTCCAAATTGTTACTATTTTTAGACTAGAAATAACAAAACAAATGTGTTCTTGTTTCCAGAAAAATGGCTTTTCTCATTTCATTACAAATGGGATTTTTTCAAACTTTCTAGCTTAATAGTAGACTTGTTCRAGACATTGTTGCAGAGCTCCTTTAAAAGCAGAAAACATTTAAAAACATATAAAAAATTAACTGAGAAAACTCTTTATTGATAAGTATATGCATTCCTTATATTAAAAGTTTAGACATTATTTAAGATCCTTCAGGAGAAATAAGTTTGTCTATTAAGAAAAAAAAACTCACAAAACTTTTGAATTTCCTCCCATCTCTAATATGTAAAACTGAAGTACTCTGAGCTGTGGCAAGAGTTTTYTTCCTTGTTGTTTTGTTTTGTTCTCACTTGGAACAAATTCTCCATCTCATAATGCAACAGTTATTCCTCAAGATTGCTATTTCAGCTGCAATAATTATTTTTTCTTCAAAGAAATTAGAAAAAGAAAATAAAACCTTCATCATTGAATACTCATGTTAAACTGTGCTCTGTTTCTTTTCAAACTTTTGTTTTCTTCCAGTGTCCTGGACAGATTTTTAGAATTCTCTTGCTACTCTGTGCACTTTTATGGTACRTAATATTTCATTTGCCTTTCACTAAGAAAGATCCAGTGTCTCTTGTTGATTTCATTTTACCATTAAATTGAATTTAACATTAAAGTTTCACTCTTTAAAACATCACTCTTATTTGTTATAATTAAAACAAGAATATTTGGCATGCTCAAGCATTTACRAAATTTATATGTACATATACAGAACACATCTAATTAGAAAGAAGTTGTACTGAATCTCAAAGAGGTTTGAAAAACATACCCTAATATTCTGTTCATGCAGATTTTCTGTTAACATTGGTCCCTCTTGATACACTAGTATAAACATATATTTGTAGTTGCATGTTGTATTATTTATAAAATTGTCTTTTGTCCAATAAGTAACATTTTATACACTCAGACACTTCATAAAACACAATATGCAATAGAAGTCTGGAGAAATCTGAAAAAAACCCCACAGAACACAGGAGATTTCCTGACGTAAAAATTGGTTAAGCATCTATTTTTACAGTGAAAAGGGAAAATGTTTAGTTGGTTTTCTTGAAATTTGGAAGGAAATACGATTCTGCTTATGCTGTGGCGACAATCTGCCCTGTCCATAACAGAGCAGCATAATTTGAAGGATTAGAAAGTCTGAGCTTGACGTTGCATTAATTCCATACAAAATCCTCTCTTTGCCAAATGGGAGCACTTGGTGTGTCAAAGGTGGCCCCTTAGGTATGACAGAGACAGAGGCACAATAAAGTCACTTCTGCCACTGTTAAAATAAGATAGTTTGGGTCTACATGGCAGCTCCATGAATCTTCTGCTGACGTCTTGAACAGTGGTGCCTTGAAATACGATCATTGTAAAGTGGATTTAGAATGGCTTMTTTCTTTGAGCAAAATCTTAGCCAACTAAATTTTCTGATACAATATATAATATACAATTCCATAATATAGGCATATAATTCCACAAAGCCTTAATATAATTCCACATTCCATAGTTCCAAATTATTTTTGTCATTATTTATATTATCATATCTAGTGATGTCRTTTGGAGGGAAAAAGTGAGAATGTGTCTCACTGTGCTACAGATTAATTGGAAATTAAGTAGGATTAATCTCACTTTCCATAATAWTCTAAAAGTTTAATTTACATTGGCTGTTTAAGTTTTCTCTGCAATCATAGAAARACTTGGGCCTGAGAGGTGGATGCTTATATAGGTGGGGTGACTTCCCCTGAGGAAGTGCCTTATTCTCTTTCTTGACTGGGGAGAGTTTATGACTAACTTAACTCATTTTCAGCTAAGGTCATGTCGATGGATATCATCTACAGGGAAAGAGAATTTGTAACTGAAAGGACCAGCAACATAAATAACATAATATATCACATCTTCTTGTCCTTAAAGCAATTAACACAATATCCCAGCCAGGATTAAGGGTGTTTAAATATTTTTAGGAAAGCATTCATAAAGCATAGTGTTCAGTTAGGAAAAAAGAAAAAGTACTTAAGTATACCCTGAGTGTTATGGCTATTGTTATTGCTACCAATAAAATACAACTGTAACAAATAAATACAGAGACAATTAAAAGAACTGTTCAATAAAATAATCTGACAAGGAGGATATACAAATAAAACAAGATGTTTCATAAAAATATTGGGATTCTGAGTACATCCAAAGCTGAAAAAGTTACACCTAGGGAGTAAATGCCACACTTGCAAGAGTAAGTTGGTCATGCCATTCCATCTTACTGTTCTTCTTGTTTGGATAATACATTACAGCTATTTTTTGTTTCTTGCATAGGAATCCAATATAGAAAATCAAGGAGTTTAGTCCTGATTTTTTTTAGTATTTGCTGTGTAACCTTGAGTTTGACTATTTTATATGAAACTTATTTCTCAGTCTACATGAAAAGCATTCAATTATGTATCTGTATTACTAATGCATTTTGAAGCTCCATTGCATAGTACACATCAAACATAGAGATCCTTAGCTGAAAGAATGTATAAACATGCAATTTTTTTTTATTATTAATAGTCTCTAGTTGGCAAATTCTCTATTAAGGCTGCAGTCTAGAACATAACATTTAACAGCTGTTTAAGCATCAGTTATCTGCTTGGCACTGGGGGCTGCTTTCTCTTTCAGTAGCACTTTGCAAACTTTATGACTCCCTTCTGTCATTTCCTGAAACAAAATGCTTGCTGGCACAGACCACTTTTTCATCTACTTAAGTACACTGTAGATTTTCAAGTCAAGTCTCAAATCTTCAACTTTATGACCCATTCCCTGTGAATTCTATTCTCTTTCCTGATATATGCCATTTCTGGTTTATTTGGTTTATTTCCCATAGTATGTTTTCAAAGATTGGCAAGTCTTGTAAAATATGCCTCACAGGTGTCAATTTTAACAGAATAGTAATAGCAGGTTGGGGGAAAAAATGACCTTGGATTACAAGTAGTCCATACACTGTCTGAGAGATYATCCCTGCCAAAGGGTAGCAATGACATGCTGAAGAAGCTTCCAGGAGGATGCTTAGGCACCTTTCTGCACTGTGACATCTTAGGGGAGCTGTAAGGTGTCTTTTTATTAGTCTCTAAAAGATAGAAACAAATTCAGCCCTAAAATAAATATTGAATTCAATGCAACTAGATCTGGAAATTAATTTGGCCCAAAGTATTCTGACAGATCTCATTCCTATAAAGAAGTTTTTGCTCTGTTCTGTAGGTGACAGGSTGGGCAAGCCTGTTATATTCAGAGGAAGAGTCACAGACCTAGGAACGGGGACGTCTCTCAGGTTAGGTTTTGATGGCCTTCCCTGACACCTATGGCTCTGGGGAGCAAAAAGAGAACAACGTCCTGAGTTTCTGAGCCCAGGGTAAAGAAGGACAGGGACCTGAAGAGAAACTAAAGTGGTTCAGACTCAGGGTGGGAGAACAGACTGTCTACAATGGCCTCAAGACAAAGGCTGATGGCCAAATCTGAATAAAAAAGGAAGATACTGAAATGCCTCAGCAATGAGAGAAAGATCTAAAGAAATGACGCTGTATGGCAGTGCTGTTACGGTCCTGATAATCCAGAAATTTAAACAGGGCAAGATCTGCCGCCTGTCAGGGAACTGCAGGGCAGGGTGCTGGGCAAGGGCAGGGGCAAGGTGTGTTTAYCAGTGGAAAATTACATCTCAAAAAATAACCGCTCGACCACTGACCTCTCACTCTTAGAGGGCGCTACAAAACCTTGGGAAGGTGAGCCTGAGAACTCAAACACATCACTCCTGTGAATGCCAAATCATGGGCTTGATAAAGTTATGGTTTTGTGATATATCATAATCTATTTCTCACACTTTCTCATTCTACCTCCTAATGCCTGCATCCTGTCCTGTGCTGTATGCTAAAAAGGTCCTGCTCCCTTTGTCACAGAAAATAACCACCACACCTCTCGCCTTATTTAAATTCTCCCCACTTCAAGCGTGGAACCTACTTTTTTCTCTCAATAATCAAACCAATAAACTTCATAAAAATATCAAAACCTGGCATTTAGATCTGAAGCTTGTGGCTTTTCTTTCAGACTTGAAGAAATGCATGCTGTGCCAGAAAACTCATCTATTTTTGTCACTTGACAAAGTATTTCCTTTACCCGCAAATCTTGTCTTGCTTATGGTTATGGAAAGACTCGGTTAGGTTTACATTAACAGTTGAACCACATTTTCTTTTAATAACTGCACATGAGCAGGGACAGTGTAGAACCTTGGATGAGGCTCCTGGGAAGAAGAAAGGGAGGCAGCATCCAGGCTAGTTGCCAGATTGCATGAGCTCAATTTTAGAAAGTTTCCTTTTTTTGGTACCTTGTCTTACAATAAGTCTACATGCTAAGGCATTTCTGGATACTGTTCCTAACTGTGTTTTAATCATGTAGCCCATCTTTGATGGAGCTTTTATCCAAAAGTTGATCTGCATAGATTACATTACTGTCTTCTCCTGCAGTCTAGAGTATACTCATGAACTCATTAAGTGGTTCTGAGAGACAGGTAAAGTTAAGAGTTATCCCAGTTAAACTTAGTGAGATTTTTCAAAGGTGAAAAGACCATGAAGTTGAATGCACAGTTGTGGGCCTATCTGCAGTGCTTCCATGAGAAAAAAACTACTGTGCAAATAATATCACTGCCATCAGCGGCAAATCTAAGGAATAATCTGATACTTGAAYTTATTCAGTGAGCAAGGAAGACTATATTTGTTAGTTTTCTTCTGTTGTCCTAGTTAATTTCTCTTCTCTCCCAGTGTGTTGGTTCAGGTGAGTTTTCATCTCTGTATACTTTTAGGTAAAAAGTAAAATAAGAAAGAAAGATGGACAGTAAGTGGTCATAAATGCATTTACTTTTGAATCCAAATTGAGTCACACTCCTCACTGTAAATTCTATTTTGATGCTTAATGAATTTGTGATTCAAAGTAGAGAGCTGATAACACTGAAAGCTATTGTGTCGTGACTCAAAAAGAAGTTGAGACTACTCAGGACCTCGCTGGATCATTGTTCTAAGCAGAGCTGAAGTACAATACAAAATGTTATTTAAAACAATAATAAGATTTATCATCTAATGAACTCCTAGATGGTTTGATCAAGGCATTGCTCAAAAACAAAAGCAAAGTGAAATGAAGGAAGTGTGAAAGAGCAACTCATAGACAATGGAAAGAAAGTGAGTGAAAGCAAAGAAAATACCCTCTGGGTTTTTGAACACTGTAGTGGCTGAACGGAGAAATCTGCCTGAGTGAATGCATACGCTGTTCTGCAGTGAGAATGCATACTGCGGTAAAACTAGGGCTCAGGCAATYCTCTGTGTTGAGATGCAATGCCTTAGGCAAGCTCCAAGCAATGATTCTGTCCTCATATAATTATTCAGGTAAAAAAGAATGTTCTAAGAAAGGCATGAACAGTCAGAAATATGATTAGTAAAGGAAATAAATCTGTATGCAGAAATTTCCAGAAGTGCAAAAGGGTGCAACAAAGACAATTTACAAAAGGCGGGGGGGAGCATGAGAGAAATACAATATTGTACTTTCAAGTCAGTAATTAAGCAATACTGAGAAAAAGCAGTTAATTAAAAGAAAGCATTAAGATTCCCCATTTGTCCTAATGCAGATAATCAGTAACCTTTTCAGCAGTAAGTACTAGAATGAAGAAGAAAACTGACTACAGAACTGGACTTTTTGGTGGGTGAGGAATTGGTTGGATGGACGCATCCAGAGGGTAGTGATCAATGGCTCAATCGGTGACAAGTAGTGTCCCTCAGGGTTCTGTATTAGGACCGGTACTGTTTAATATCTTCATCAGTGACATAGACAGTGGGATCGAGTGCACCCTCAGCAAGTTTGCAGATGACACCAATCTGAGTGGTGCGGCCGACACGCCTGAGGGATGGGATGCCATCCAGAGGGACCTGGACAAGCTCGAGAAGTGGGCCCATGTGAACCTCATGAGGTTCAACAAGGCCAAGCGCAGGGTCCTGCACCTAGGTCAGGGCAACCCCCGGTATCAATACAGGCTGGGGGATGAAGGGATTGAGAGCAGCCCTGCCGAGAAGGACTTGGGGGTACTGGTGGACGAAAAGCTGGACATGAGCCAGCAATGTGCGCTCGCAGCCCAGAAGGCCAACCCTATCCTGGGCTGCATCAAAAGCAGCGTGGCCAGCAGGTCGAGGGAGGTGATTCTGCCCCTCTACTCTGCTCTGGTGAGACCCCACCTGCAGTCCTGCGTCCAGCTCTGGAGTCGTCAGCTCAGGAAAGACATGGACTTGTTGGAGTGGGTCCAGAGGAGGGACACAAAAATGATCAGGGGGATGTAACACGCCTCTCCAATGAGGACAGGTTGAGAGAGTTGGGGTTATTCAGCATAGAGAAGAAAAGGCATYGGGGAGAYCTTATTGCAGCCTTTCAGTGCTTAAAGGGGGCTTATAAGAAAGATGGAGGCAAACTTTTTAACAGGGCCTGTTGCGACAGGACAAGGGGTAACGGTTTTAAACTAAAAGAGGGTAGATATAGACTAGATATAAGGAAGAAATGTTTTATGATGAGGGCGGTGAAACACTGGCACAGGTTGCCCAGAGAGATTATGGATGCCCCATCCCTGGAATCATTCAAGGTCAGGMTGGACAGGGCTCTGAGCAACCTGATCTAGTTGAAGATGTCCTTTGTCATTGCAGGGGGGTTGGACTAGATGACCTTTAAATGTCCCTCCCAA
This sequence comes from Oceanodroma leucorhoa, assembly GCA_030449065.1. Classification (NCBI taxonomy): domain Eukaryota; kingdom Metazoa; phylum Chordata; class Aves; order Procellariiformes; genus Oceanodroma; species Oceanodroma leucorhoa. The sequence goes on along the minus strand of JASVER010000047.1, from coordinate 3,699,847 downwards.
CCCAAACTATTCCATGATTCTATGATTCTATGCAGAACAGAATGGATAGCCAAGAACTATGAGCTATTCATATAATATCCTTTTACCCTTAGCCAAGCTTGAAAATAAATTTTAAACTCATTCTTTACCTTGCATCCAATTTACAAATGTTTGACTTTAATGAAGGGCTTGCATTGTCGCCTATGCACCGGTGTATTTTTATAAACCACCTGTTACTATTGTGTTAGACGGTACATAATACAGAGAACCTACAGTTTCTGCTCCAGAGAATAAGGAACTGAAATTCAGACAATACTTAATAGAATAGCTACAGTTAGGACATTTGTTCAACATGTCTCACATTGGACAACCTCGCTATGAGAGGTTTACTTGTTGAATTCTAACCCACTATTCATGTAACTGTTAAAAAGAGAATGCCTGAGGTATTACTCTAATTTTGCATCCTTTGATCCTGAATAACTTCAGTGAAGGTTAGAAGGCCACTCTGTGTGTTACTGGAGAATTAACTTCTTCAGAATAAGCTTTGGTCATTTCCTTATCCAGTAATGTCTATATGCCCAGCTTTCAAAAAAGTCTGCATGAAATTATCCAGTATACATGTATGAATGATTTTCGTATCTTCAAATACTCAGATTTAGAATGCTYAAATTTCCATTGCACCATTGTTCTTAAGTCTTATTCTGAACTTTATTGGTTTATATATTGAGGTTCAGAAAATAACCACCGTGACACAAGATTGGAATTTGTAGAAGGAACTAGAAAAGCTTGCTTTATAGGTATAGCTCTACACTTGTTTTAAATGCAAGTAATAGAACTGATAAGGAAACAGAATTGTCCAGCTATTGACTTTTAATTAATTTATTTTTTTAAATTGAAATGTATAGTGATTTTCTACATAAATAAATTTTATTAGCATAAATCTTAAAAATTATCTCTCCTGGTGTTTCTTAGCACTAAAGTTGAAAGCCTGCATTTCCAGAAACAGTAAGTACAACTTGTATTAACAGTTCAGAAATTCATTGAAGAGAGCAATCTTGAGCAAGCTATGACAACACAAAATACTTTTCTATGCAGTCAGGGAGACTATTTGGAGACAGACAAATTAATGAGAAGTATCTTAAACATAACTTCAATTGTACTTTTTCTCTCTTTATCAAAAATATCACATTTTGCCTCTTCAAGGATGGAGTTTCCAATTATTTTATTGTTTGAAGGAAGAAATTATTTTTTTCAAGTTACAGTGTCTTTTTAATATTGAAGTACAAGATTATACAGTATGACTAATATATTTCTATGTGTTATATAGGAACATAGAAATGACTGAGCTGTGTCTGACCAGGGGCCAGGTATGTCAGCTTTTTGAAGAAGTATCAGATGATCTTTTTTCTAACGTACATCTCAGCCTCTAGCAACACAGGCTGCAAGATCTGTTCCACTCATGGCGAAGAAGCAATGCTAAGTTGGAAAACTGCTGCCTCTTTGTTGCATTCAGTTAATCAATTTGCTCTATTTTTTTTTTTTTTTCCTGAAATGAAAGCAGTGAAGTGGTCAGATGGTGAAAAAATTTAGGTGGTGCTCAAGTTTTAGATATATTTTATTTCTATTTTATTTTCTTGCTAAAGAAAAAAATCCTGTCTTCCCATGACTGGCTGAATTCAGAACATTATGTTTTCGTCAATTCAGTGGCTTGGTGAGCTGGTCTTTGTAATAATATCTCAACCTATTAATACACAATTTATTAATTGATATTCATTACATGACTGAATGCCTCTTTTCTAATGGCCAAAAATTGTCAGTGGATATGTAAAAACTGAAGGTTTTCTTTTTTTTTTTTTTTTATTATACACAGCATTGCTGAGATCTCTCTTTTTTCCAGCCAAACTTAAGAGGCATTAAAATTTGGATATAAATGGGTTCTGAAACCATTGATTTCTACTAAAAAGACTACTTCAGGTTTTGAATGTATTTTTAAACATAATTTTTAAGGAGAGTTTTAAAATTTGAAAAATCATTACATAATTTCTTATCTTCTCTTATTGCCTATCTCTAAAACTATTTTTGTTTTACCACATTTGATGACATAATTCCTTAAGAAATGCAAATGAACTAAATCTCCAGTGTGTGTTATTTTGCTAGTCATATTGCTTCWTACATTAGTACTCAGGTTTAACGTGGAAATATCTTGACATTGTCATAAGTAAGGCATGTAACAATTATATTAATTTATATAAGGTTTATTTTGAAAAAATATTTGGAATTGAMTGCCAGAAAATAACTTAACTGACTATGTGAAAACTAAGCAGATGTTTGTAATAGTAAGAGAAACTGAACAAAAGTAAATAACATCTTCCTGAAAACTTTTTTAGTCCTTAGTATGTTTCTTAAACTTTCAATTTTTAGGACTTCTGAGAATTTAAAAAGATAGGTATTCTCAATAAAAAGAAAAAAAMCAACAAGCCAACACCGTCTTTCAGGCATTTTTAACGTTTAGAAAAGTGGGACCCTTTTTCCTTGCAAAGGGAAGTAAGAGAAAGCAAACTGGTTTTAGAATGTATCTTTATGACTCTGACAAAACACCTCTGGATTCCTTCTTACTCCTGAGCAGAATACCTTCACAGTTTTTAAGACGTGACTCCTTCTTAAAATAGGTACTTTGTAACATGTTGCTTGAGCTGTAGTGCACTCTTTAACAAAAGACATTTTATAGAAATGTAAAGCATTCCCGGTTTTGATAAAATAAATGTGTTGTGTATTCCTTTTGGAGCCAATGCTCTTCAGATTTACAGTCTGACATTTATAGGKCTCACTACTTGCTTTGAAAATCACCCATTCAATGTTTTATTCAAAACCGAGTTTACAATAACTAACACTTAGGCACATCCTCCAAAACAGAATGTAAAGCGCAATGATATAAAATTTGAATGCAAAAATTTGCTGAGTTTCAAATTCTCTATAAACCTTATACAATCTGTACTCAGACAAAGGTAGGTCTTTTAGAACTCTCCTCAGTGTGAATACTTTGTGTATTTACAACTCAAAAAAAAAAAAAAAAAAAAAGAAAAGTATATATTACCGCTTCAAGCACAACAAAAATAATCCCCCGTACCACCTAGAGTTCATAAACAAGAGGTGCAGAAACAGAGTGAGCAGAGAGATTTTTCATGAGCATATTGATTCAGGTTTGTACTGTGCTTTTTTCTTGTGCCAAAAAAGTCTTCCATTCTACTTTGTTTTAAATGGATACYTCACATCCTAGCCTGGGGGGATAAAGCTGGGAGGACATGATGCTCTGAGGCCTCATTCTCTTTTGTGTCTTTGGCTGTTGGAACTGACATTCCCCCACTGTAGTAGTCTAAAGGGGCTGCATAAAATCAGCAGGGCCCTTCACCTTCTGGCAACTGAGGAAGAGTCTTCTTGCAATAGGGTAACATTGTAAGAATACAGATTCTGATAAGTGATTGAACCACTGGTTTCTGTGCCTTATTGCACAGTGGCTGTGACCTGGAAAGAATGCTGTATGTTTCATTCTCTGTAAGAAGTCAAAATGATTTCTTCCGTGTGAAGGTGAATGAGTTGCTCAAGTGGAAGAAGTGATTCACAGACCATAAAGACAAGACAGATCCTATTTATAGTCTGAAACTCCAAAGACTTCTTCGGTAATCAGTACAAACCCCTCAGGCACAGTAGCGAATTGGCTACCAAGGTACAAAAGAGACAAAACTGCAGAGGAAGCTGGAGAAGAAAGCATGTTTTTGTAGGGATTAGATTAGATTAGATGACTGCAAGAGCTGTCATATATTTTAAAATCAGTCTTGTGGCAAAAACAGTATTCTGTGATCCACAGCTTCCAAATTGTAGCTCGTTAGCTGTATGCTTGAGCATGCTTGAGTGTCTTCTTCATTAGACCCTAGATGTGATGTAGACTTGATGGCTCCCACGAAGCTTGTTCATTTTAACTAGTACACTTGTTACACTAATACACTTGTGCCAACCACATTCGTATGTCTTCTCTCCACTGGTTTCCTGACTGCTCAGTTCCTCTTGCTTGCCTATTTATTGTTTGCTTGTAGTGTTTGTTTACAATATGATCATGTCTAAAACCACCAATCAGTGCCAATACCCTACCAGCACTGATGTCAGAAGGTGAGTGACTTTTCTTTCTCCATCTCTGCATCCTCTTCCTAGTGCTGACACAAAAATTTGTACAGCCAGCAGTTAAAATCTGTACAAATACCTGCCATGACAATCAAAGACCTGGATTTTTAAAGTCAGTGTGCACCTGAATATGCAGTTAGACATGTAGGCATCTTTTGAAAATGCTGTTAGATTCTTATTTTCATTTCTCTGAGATTAACCATGTTTCACAGTCTAACCCTTAGTCTCTTAACATTCAAAGTTTAAGTTTTAAATTTTGCCTGTTCTGTTCATCCTGTCTAGAGCCTAATGGACAATATTTATGTGGTAATAGGAGTGTTTGCCAATACCCATCAATGTACTGTATGTAAAATTAATGCTCAGAGAGTTATTTTATTTTATTTTATTTTATTTTATTTTATTTTATTTTATTTTCCAAAGGTTTTCAACCACCTTTGCTTTATAGCTATAGCAGTTTTTTTAAACATTGTTTAAATCACCCATTCATGGCACATTACATTGTACTGGAGCCTGTCAAATGTTCGAGTCCATCACAATAAATCTTATGTCACATTACACTGAACTGTGTCATCTAGGGACTAGAGTGTAATGTGAATGTCAAATTGTCATCTATGGTTACACTTCCTAAGGGAAGTAGTGGAAGCCCCATTGTTAGAATAATTTAAAATGAGACTGGGCAAACCACTAGAAAATTATACTGTAGGGAACAATCTCACTTTGGCAGGAAGGAGGAAATAATAGTTGGTTTTTTTTTTTGTCTTCAACTTTTGTTAACCTACGAGACATGACATTGAAGGTTTTGTTTTGTTTGTATGTTAGACACTGTTTAATAGATTTGTATTGTCCAGTAGTTTTTGCTTCTTATGTAGTGTCATGTAGAGACATCACTACCAATTTACACGATTTATTGTTCCGAACAGATCACCTTTTGTTGTTCTAAAAGGGATTATTATCAAATGCTAAAATTGAGTCATTGATGTTTGTCTTATTTCTCCTATTGCTGTCTTGTTTTTTTATCTATTGAGGCTTAACTATAAAATCAAGCAAATAATAAAACTTGAAAGGAGGAAGACAGAAAAATATCWGGTATTTTAAAACTTATGTGGAAATCTTTTCTTCTGCAATAATCTTTTACTGAAATTCAAATTAAATACAGGCATGATAATGCAAATGCTGGAAAAAATAAATGCATGGTACAAAAAAMCATTTTGTACTACTCTGTCATTATTAAATACAGCTGCTAAACACAAGGACAAAAATGCAAACATAAAAGCCCAGAAAATAAATAAGTCAATTTTAAAAGTGTATCTATCTATCTATATACAATATATATGATGTATATATATACACAATACATAATAACTATATATATAATATATATGCATAAGGCATAAATAACTTCATATATATAATACATACAATATGAATGATGGATGATATATATTTGCATGATTAAAAGTATGTAGTATGTGTATAAAATGCAATAATGTTCCAGGCAGTATGAAATTACCTTATTTTCCTTCAGGATCATTCTCATAACATGGTAAGTGCAAAGGATCCGAGGGCAGGTAACCAACTGCTTCATAAGTATGTTAAAGATTACTGGTTCAAGCACAGTCTTGATTTCTAAGGTTGCAAGCACTCGCTCACTGGTCTTGCTAATTCAACATGCTTGTAGATTATTGAAGAGTTGTGTGTTGGAGGAGACAAACTGGGTTGTTGCCCAGAACAGCAGACTGCCAGAAATTGAAAGGATGTCACAGATAAGGGACATCCATGCAGTTGTCCTCCACTTTCTGTTGAGTAATTGAATATAAAGAGATTAGTTGTCCTTTCTACTGATGCCTCTAAGGTTTTGGGTGGGCAAGATGGTAACTAATTTTATGGGAAGTATTTTCRCACCAGCAGCAGTGGCAGTCACTTCTATCTGTAGCATCAAACAGCAAAACAAAGCCCATTTCTCACCCTTAAACACTCATTTCACCCTTGAGATACTTCAGGTCATCTTTTTCTACACTGAAGAGCCTTGAAATGGCTCTGTATCATACTGCAAACCATATATGTATTTTTCAATTTTTACATATTTGGGCTTTTTTGATTATCACAGATAATTTTTATACAGTAATTGTGAGAAACCAATACAAAATGTAAATAAGAATTCTGAGTGGGAGACATCTCACCTGCCTTTAGAAATCTGCAATGCAGATGTTTCCACTGAGTTGCTCACCTCAAATTTGTTTCGGAGGCACTGGGGAGAAATAGACATTTAAAGAAAAGGATTTATCTGACCTATCCAGATATCTATATTGGGATGAAACAATCTGCTCATTCAGAGTGTCTTTGCCTACTGCATATAAAAGGACCAGGGATGAATAGCTTGGAATCTATACTGCACCTGGTCAGCTGAACCTTCTCTTTGATTTTGACTTAAAGGAGTTTTATATCAATATGGTTATGCTTAATTTCTTACTGCAACAAGATACACTGATAACACTCCACAACCTCCCTGGGCAACTTACTCCAGTGCTCAGTCACCCTCACAGTAAAAAAGTGTTTCCTGATRTTCATATTGAACCTCCCGTGTTTCAGTTTGTGCCCATTGCCTCTGGTCCTGTCACTGGGCACCACTGAAAAGACCTTGGCTTCCTATTCTTTGCACCCTCCCTTCAAGTATTTATATGCATTAATAAAATTCCTCTCAAGCCTTCTCTTCTCCAGGCTAAAGAGTCCCAGCTCTGACCACCTTTCTTCATATGTGAGGTGCTTCATTCCCTTAATCATCCTTGTGGCCCTTCGTTGGACTCTCTCCAGYGTGTCCACATCTCTCTYATGCTGGGGAGCCCAGAACTGGACACAGTACTCCAGGTGTGGCCTCACTAGTGCTGAGTAAAGGGGAAGAATTACCTCCCTGGACCTGCTGGCAACGCTAGTTGCCAATGGCACACTCTTCATAGTCATGAGACTGAAGTAGATCCATCAACCTTAGTAGAGGGTGGCTATAGCCCTGATACCTGCATGAAATAAAGAGGTCCCTGCTATGATAAAAGGGGAAAAAAAACCCCAAAGTAGTAGTGAAGATGGTTTTTCAGACAACCCTACAAGCAGGACTGGGGACTGGAGGAAAGACTAGCATTGCTCCTGTTGATTTCTCCTTTACCTATCAATCTGGTCATTTTGTTTCAGCAGGGCCTGGCACATCGGACCAGAAGTGCTTGAGAAGGAGGGTAAAACTGGGGCAAAATACTTAATGCATGGAGTCCCTTTAGCTTGATTTGTTTGGGCACTCTGCTTATCTTACAGAAATGGAACAGGGAGAATTATTGTGCTACTGTTGGAAATAATGAATAATGCCGTCAGAATGATTATTTTTCCTTCATTCCCAGAGCATAAAAATTTAGCTGTGCTTAAGCAACTGAGAAGTCCTGCTCCAGTCTTCTTGGATAGCTGTGATGGAAAATTCAACACTGGGATGCCAGGAACTGGAGTAGAATGAAGGAAACAATGAGGCTGCATCTATCCTAGTCAAGATCTCAAGCCAGGTAGTACAATATAGTATGCATTCCTRCAGCTAACATCTTCTATCCCACAAAAAGAATAGCTTCATTCAAACTGTTCAAAAGAATGGTTTGGGGATAGCACATGCTACCTCCAAAAATGTATGCCAGTTGTGCTACGGATGCAAACTTTGACATATTCCCAAACTAGTATAGTTAAATAGTATGGACAATGTCARTCTGTATGGTGGTTTTGAAGCCCTGCTTCAAAACAGAACCTGAGAAGAGAATAAAAGCCAAACAGAGACACCGGGCTCTGGGGCAAAATGTTTTGGGTACTACAGAAAACAGAAAAACCAGGAATCAGACATGTTCCTTTTTCCAGTCCATGTACTGTCACAGCTCAAACAGCAATACTGTGCTATACAACAGGCTTTACTCTACAAAAAAGACAGGTAAGTCTTTTGCTGCATTCCAGTTTTGCATGAGATGCCAGAAGATTTCCTCCTACTGCCCCTCAGTAGTGGGAAGTGGGCTGTGTAGTTTTTGGCAGTCATTAGTCACGGCCAGCAACAATTTTTGTATTAACTTAGTGTAATTTGGCTGCCTTGATAGAGTGCTGACAGAATTTAAGAGTAATGCATAGAGGGATGGCTGAATTTAATTGAAATGAGTTGTAGGGTTGACTGAGGAAATATTGATGCGTAATGTTTGACATGGATRGGAATAAAGACTGGTGCAGGGAGATTGTATAAATAATTCCATAGGTATATACAGAAAGATTAAGTGCTAAAGCTAGAAATAGGTGCTGCTTTTGCAAGTAAGATTAATTAGAGCTTCCAAAGGGTCCCCTCCTCTTTGTTTCCATTACAGTGATTGCATGAAAAACTCATGAAGAAAATTTTCTCTTCTCCTGCTGTGCTATTGTCAGGAAGATGCTAAGTCAACAGAGACAGTTTTGTTAACTTTAAAGAASTGTGAAGTAAGGAATCATGCTGCAGACACAGGAATGAGTGCAGGATAAAGGAAAGTGTTGAAAGTCTATTGAACTTTGCAATTGCCAGAAACAATATTTTGGGGACAGTTGCAATGACAAAACCCATACCTCATATCGATTCAACCAAGGCTCAAAGATATAATTCACACTCTWGTCCCAGGGGTACAAAACTACAATCTCCTAATACAAATGCAGCTACATTACATGAAGAAAATAATAGTTCTTTAACTCCTTCTTTTCCCGTGCAGTGTGTCAGGGCATAGAAGAACACAAACTCTTCTTTCATCCTTTCCATTCACAATGTGATGATTTTCCCACAAATTGTCAAAAAGTTTATCCTGTGTCATCATCTATGACTAGAGGACATTATCCCKCTGCTGCTTACTTAATCAAAGAGAAATATTTCTCCTCCTGTCAGTAACTAGTTCAGAACTTAATGAAAAGTTTAATGTGTCTTATGATATTTTCCTGTTACACAATGTTTTCTTCAGATAAGTGACTGAGTCCTCAGAAGCATGATGTGGTTAGATTAACACAAGCTTTCATTCAGAAGTGTGCAAAAGTTTAGAATGATTTGGCATTATCCAGTTAGACTCTACTGATGAAGGTTGATTATGATTGCTATTTAGGTACATACATGGCATGCTTAATTACTGAGCATGTCTATATGACAATATTTGAGGGTTGTAACCAAGGTTGTCATTCAGAGAAAAATAAAGAAATAAAGAAAAAAAAAATCAAAACACAGCATCGGTTGAGAAAAGGACGTATTACATTCTTCAGTTTAAATTAAAAAGAAAGAGCTGATAGGGAACAAATTCACAAAAGTATAGCCTGCCTGGAGATTCTATGGCAATTGATTAAGCTCTGTAGGGAATGAAATACATTATTGACCCGTAAAACAGAATTTCTGTCAAAAGTGAGTAAGCAAGTTCCATACTGAAAAAAAGCAGTCAAGGCCAACTGTCTTTTAAACTTAGCAGCTAAAAAGTTACAGAGTTAAAATTATTTCAGCTATTGCCACATCTTTTTGCAGATTTAGTATGTATGTATTTCTATAGTGAAAAAAATACCTACCATGAGCAGTGAACTGGCATTAAGCAGAGGCAAGAATGGGCCAGCTCCGTGTTAGCTGACAATACCACCCCATACACAAAAGTCTAGGTTTGTTTTTTGTTGTCAAGTCAAAAAACAAAACGGTAAATTGCTGAATTTTAAGTGTGCATAATGTCTGTTTATTATCAGAAAAACAAATTCTGGTATTCACTTGCAATGACTAATTGCTCCACACTTAAGCCAATGCTATTGAACTTAATGGAATTTCACTGGAAATTAATGGAGTGTTATCATTTGCTAACATTCATGTCAAATGCCTCTGCTGTCACCAAAGGCCTCCCTTCTCATCAAAGCTTATCTGGCTCATTTCTTTTCTTGATGTCAAGACCCAAATTTGTGAAGTCACTATAAGCAAAGCAATTTATCTATATTTGTAACTCCTGCTAAATGTACTGTTCCTCATAACGTGTTAGTTATGAAAGACCTATCATGCCAAATTTTCACAGAATGCAGTAATAAAAATATAACATTTGTCAAAGATCCTATGCAAATTCTGTTTGAAAGCAAGTAGTTTAACCTTCTTAAGTATTTGTTTTTGTTTTTGTTTTCCCTAGAAAAATAACCAAACTTGGTTTCATGTGCCTGTTCACATCCTCACAGTGCATTAAATCTTCTTTACATTGGCTGTTTGTWGGAAAAAACATGTACCTTTAGATGTGAAAGAGTGCATAATGACATTCCAGATAGGCAAGAATTTAAGCATATGCCTTACTTTCAGCACAGGACTCATCCTATTAATGTCAACCTCTCTGGAAAGACTCCTGGAAAAWGTTAATGTAGTCTCAATTGTAAAGATGTGGGTGTCTTTGTTCCTTGAAATAATCTAAATTATTTCACCTAAGATACATCTACCTGCTAAAAACTTCTAGCTATTAGTACTGATTATTATTATTAGTGAGCATAACTATGCTTTCCATTGTTTATATCAGTGAATTGTAAGAGTTTGTATTATTAGCAATTATCATTATGTCCATTCTTACATGAGCACCGAGACTTTGTAAGTTCAAAACTGCTGTTAACAGCTACCTACAGACAAACAGGAAGTTAGAATAAAATCTGTGTATAGAATCCCAGTTCAATAGGCTGTCCTGTCTCTGAGATCACACTACCTGGCAGACCTCCGAAGTAATATTCCTAGAAATACATCACACCTGCTTTTTCAGCCTGAAAGATGTCAGATGGTTCCCATGCATTCCACATACAGAATGATTAGCCGTGGAGATTAACCACTATCATGAACGAAAGCTTACTCTCCAAAGTAAAGGTTAGGAATCCATTTGTGGTGGTTTAACCCCAGTAGGCAGCTCAGCCCCACACAGCCTCTCGCTCATTTCCCCCTAGTGGGATGGAGGAGAGAATCAAAAGAGTAAAAGTGAGAAAACTCGTGGGTTGAGGTAAAGACGGTTTAATAGGGAAAGCAAAGGCTGTGCACGCAAGCAAAGCAAAAGAAGGAATTCATTCACTGCTTCCCATGGGCAGGCAGGTGTTCAGCCATCTCCAGGAAAGCAGGGCTCCATCACCCCTAACGGTTACTTGGGAAGACAAACGCCATCACTCCAAACATCCCCCCTTCCTTCTTCTTCCCCCAGCTTTATATGCTGAGCATGACGTCATATGGTGTGGGATATCCCTTTGGTCAGTTGGGGTCAGCTGTCCCAGCTGTGTCCCCTCCCAGCTTCTTGTGCACCTCCAGCCTACTTGCTGGTGGGGTGGGGTGAGGAGCAGAAAAGGCCTTGACTCTGTGTAAGCACTGCTCAGCAATAACGCAAACACCTCTGTTTTATCAATACTGTTTTCAGCACAAATCCAAAACATAGCCCCATACTTGCTGCTRTGAAGAAAATTAACTCTATCCCAGCCAAAACCAGTACACTATGTAACATGACAGAGAGTAAAGCCATCTGTAACAAAACAGGTGACAGTAATAGTGTTTGAAGTGCCTTTTTTCCCCAGTCAGAAGAAAATGTTTACTGAAACGTTTTAAGAGTTTCCACATTGGATAACTAAGACTCTTTTCATTGGATTCAGTGCATTATAAGGAATGGTGAGGAATTTTAATAAGTTCTGAGAATAAAAAAGGGGTAACCATTCAAAATTCTGTTGATAGGTTGATCTGTATTTCTTGCTGTTAAGTCAGGCCACAGCCTGAAATACAATACAAACTCTCTCCACCTCAAAAAAACCTGGACTGATCACAAAAAAACAAAATGTATTTTGGTGACCACAGGATGTAAAAGATATATCGCTGCCACCTATATAGGTATTGAACCCATCATTAATATTTTTTAAAGGAAGTGGGAAGGTGTGAGAAACCACACTACTTTCCCATCATTCTGCTAGTTTTCATCTTTGACTTCCTCAGAGATTAAAAGATTAAAATTAATTTCATGAGTGTGCAGTCCCTTTATACCTTTAAGCGCTACCATTGTTCCTTTGGTTTCCACTGTACTTCTCATGACTTGTTAGGCATAGTGTGCTGCCCAAAAGCAGGAGGTATGAAGAACCAGCAGGGAGCAGAATACAATCAACAGAAKGGTCTGTGCATGGTGAGATTTCACTGGATACCCTTTGAAATAGGTAAATAATTTTAAAAAACTAATTAGGAAGGTTGTGTTTATTTTCTGCATTAAATTAGTTTTGGTGTCTAACATATTTGAAGGTGATCAGGTAYTATTGTATTTTTATTTGCTTTGTACTCCCTTTTTTAATGCTTTTACAGATACCATTGCACAATATAGCCTTCTGAGGAATCCCCTTAGTTTATGCCTTATTATTCCCTGTTGCTAAATGTTTATTTCTTATTGTAGCATGTGTACGAATGTGACATCATTAGTACAAAATAATGAAGGCCTATATTCTTATTTGCTATTAAATTAAACAGCTTCTCTGTTTGATGCAAGGGCGGGGAGGGGCTTGTTTTTTTTCTTTTTAAAAGATTTGCTCCCCCCACGCAATGACAGATCTGTAGAACTGTGTAATTTAGAAGGGTGGAACATCTATCAAAGTGGGACTGAGCAGTATTTTTATTATGTCTATTAGAGTGTAATGTCACTGTCATTCTGTATCAATGGAATGATTTTTCATATGTGGAAGAGAGATTAATACAGTTTCGGTATATGTCTAAAAGTACAGCCAGCCCTCATTTATTTTCTGGAAGGTGTTGCCTGAATTTTGGAGAGACAAACAAAAAAACTAAGGCAATACAATGACTTCTATATACTATGTCTATAACAAAAAACTGTGTCCACCAGCGTTATATTGAACWTAATGATAAAAATTAATTCTGCAGATTTATCATGTTGACTCTTGTCCTCACAATCTTTAGTGCATTTTAAGTTTCACTATCTTTGTGAGGTAGAAAATTACTAATGTCTTTATTTTACATGAAAGGCTAAGTTTTAGGAAGTCAAGTTTTTAAATTTATTTAGGCAGCTGCAGATGCAAAGAGAGGCACACTGAGATTTTTCAGAAGCACTTTAATTCAATATGTTTAACCTTAGCAATAAAAAGGTAAGGGTGAGTGTCATTCACCTGACTAATTTTAATAGTAAAATGTAGATGTCTAATTCCGGACTAGTCACTTCTTATACAGTCAAAACAGAAAAATAGGAATCTGCAAAGGATAATTCATTTGAGCTACCTTCAATTTGTATTTTTGAGAAATTGTCATTTGATGATACTTATTCTTCTTCATTAATAATGAAAGTAGCCCACAGGACTAGATCAGATTTAGAGATGGTGGATACCTAAGTATTGGTCTGGATGTTCTGAATAATAATTTCTCTCCCTTTTCAGTCAAGGAGAGACAAAATTCTACAGGTTACAGTTAATCTCAGATAACTGTTTTAGGAGAAGCCTCTGTCGCTCTTTGTTCTCTATTTAGAGAGGCTGGATAATTAGATTAAACTAAATGCTAATTTTTGAACTGCTAAAATGAGGGTATATTAATTCTATCTAAAGCTACTTATCTATAAAGTGTTTGCAGGGTTGTGGCTTAGTTATACTGATATGGAAACAACAGAGCTCGTACTTCTGCACTGTCAAAAGGTTTATAGTAAGATGTGTTCTTTTGAAATTCTTTTCTACTACTAATAAAGGAGAAAACATCACATGGGCTTCACCCTTCCTACCTGACAAGGTTCCATTCTACTGCTTGCTGAAAAACTGCTAAAGAAAACCAGGATTTTCCAACTGATGTGCTTGAAATGAGGCTTTTCATAATGAAGTTCATAATGAAGTCTTTAAATAAATAGTTCAATTAAAAAAAAAAAAAAAGAAAAAAAGAAACCATCTCTCAGGGATGTCAATGAGAGTCTCTGGTATTTCTTTGAAGATAAAACTACTTGGCTTGCTCATAAATAATGTATTGCCTCTGCAGTGAAAACTAAAAAAGTTACCGGTTGCTTCAGTAACACAGTGCAAGAGTCAGTATGATTTAGTGTATTAGATCAGTTTTCAGCCTTGAAAATTTAAATGTTTCTCTTTATTTGTAGGTAAAAACACTGAACATGTGTATCTCATTTGCTTTTAGAACAGTGACTCTAAGGAGTACTATCTTTCCTGAGGTGGCAGAATTTAAAGTTTTACACGTGACTCTTGAGGATGTGGCTGTGCTGGAATCCGCCTTTGCACCAAAAACATGCACAAGCCTTAAGAATAGACATAACTAGACTTTCAGTACAGCACCTTTTTTCTCTTCAGATCTTTTCAAAGGCTCCAATTACAAGACTTGTATTCATGGACCCTACAGGACAGATTTGAACCAATTGTTGAATTTGTTTCCTGCTTTTCTCCTGTCAAATACTTTTTACATTCTATTGGTAAATGGGCTCTTTAAAACAAAGACAACAATAATTTTTCTATTTATACTATACATAATTTTTTTTCTTCTTCCGTGAATTTGTCTAATCTCTTTTTGTCTAATATCTTTTTGTCTAGTATCTTTTTGTCTGATATCTAGTATGTCTCTGGTCTAACCTCTTTTTTTCATTCTAAAAGTGTCAGTGTTATTTTCATGTGAAATCGCCTAGGTTTTATATCATGAGAAGTGAATAATCACATCTATTCACCTTCTCTGTGCCACTCATAATTTTAAAGTCTTTTATAGAATCTCAGTTGTGTCTTTTCAAGGTTACAGAGTCATAGTCTATTTACTCATTCATCATACTGAAGCTATTCCATTACTTTGATCATTCTTGTTGCCCTTTTCTGTCTTTCTGATTCTACTGTACTTTTTAGGTAGAAGGTCCAGATAGATTCTAAAAATATGGAAGATACAGGCAGACAATAGATTCATACAAAAATATRTTGTTTCTTTTTCCTTCCTAGTCAATAATGATATTTAGTTTGTTTTTTTGACCACTATGGAATGCTAATGCAATGTTTTGATACATTTTAAGCAAAACCATCACTATTGCCCATAAATCAAACAAAACCCACTATAATGTTTTCTATAAATTAGACAACTGTGTGGAATGGATTAAACTGGACCACAATGTACATATATACATATTTGATATCATTGCCCCAGACTGCTTTTATAGCTAATTAAAAAAGTAGACTTTGCTGGGACATGATTGATCTCACCCACTTAGACATAGACTTTATGATAACAAAAATCCTGCCCAGGCTTTCCATTTCTCGCTGTATAAGGAGCACAGTGAGACTGGACAGTCAGCTCTGAAGTAGACATCTGGTGTAGTTAGACATGTCTGATGATAAGTGTCACTGCAAAGTTCAACACTAGAAATGTACTTTTGATTTTTGTTTCGGTGTTGGTTTTTCCCCTGAAGTTTCTGGTTTCTTTCTTTTGGGCCTCAAACTCCCAATTTCTGCAAAGCTAGACTAAATTGTTGATTTCTGTAATTAACAATCCAGCAAAATTTTATATTGTTTTTTGTTGGGAAAGTAGCATTGTAGTATATGTATGTTTGCTTGTTTATCCATAATTTCTGAGAAAAAGCAGAAAAGTGATAGAATACTGGCAGCAACACAAGAAAAATATTTAAAATTTCCTATGATGTCATTTATAACACATTATGGTCACATAAAGTAGGAGAAAAAGTATTTAAAAAAAAGACTCAAAGTCTAAAAAAAATTAAATGTTAAGCAGTCTTTTCAAATGTTACATCTCACTTTCTTCTTATTATAAGGGTTATATTCTGTAAACACTCTTGATGGAAATCAATTCTGTCTGTCCCTAAATATGATACAGCTTACAGTTTACAAAGCTCATTAGTAATACATAGGACACAGGAAAGTGTTAACCTTGGACTGAAAATTCTATTCAGGTAGAATCATATGAAGCAGAAGTAGAGAAAATGTGCTACATCAAATATTTTAATTAAAATGTATTGGGACCCTATCTCTCTCAAACATAAACACATTCAACAACTTTGATTAAGGATTTTCTCTGTGAAAATGCCAGCTTTCAGTTTCCTTTATTCTTCATGTGTGCTGTGTTTGGAGGTCAGACAGGAGAATTTAGCACTCTAGTGAAATCATCACTGCTGCACTGGCAGCTGGAAGGATATGACAAAGTGCAGTGACTTTTACAAATCCTTTGATTGCCAGGGATGATTAGATGCCCTGGTTAGTCAGAGGAGTGTTTATTGTGTCTTTGTAGCAACTGTAAAAGAGTTGGTCATCAGATTATATGTGCTCAGTAGAAAAGGGTACAATAAAGGTGAAATGCCTAGTCTAGAAATATTACAAATGAATCTAGGACACTAACTTGCTTGGCCTGCTTTTTCAATGCTTGAAACCATAAGCAGAGCTTGGAATATCAAAGTGATGATGAAAGTGCGAAGTATGTACCAATTTTCCAGAAGTTTGGTTTATCAAATGCCACTCAAAGGAGATCAAACTTCATGGATTAATGATAAAGCTTTCTTTCAAGTTTAGCTACTTGTATAGGATTTATCTCTCCATAGCTTTGTCATTTAAGGTGAGGTGTCTAACCTACACCAGTGATCTAGGCTCCTTCCACAGTGAATGGTTTACTCCCTGAAGAGCCTGTGCCCTTCCATTGCTCCACTCCAGTTGTACAAGATACCCCACCACTTTTACAGGATACCCCACCACTTTTCCATGACCCTAGTGAGGCTACGACTCTGCAGTTTCATACAGCTTTCTAATTCTTCCTGTTTGTCTCCTATTCTGCTTTCTTTCACGTGCAGGCACTTGACATGTGCCTCCAGTCATGCTGCTTTCCCAGGGGAAGTGTGGGAGAATACTCCATCAAACTGTATTCCACTGTCTTCCTTGCCACTGTTCTCCACTTTGGGCTTTGAACTCCATCCCTCAATGCTTTTAAGTTAAAGTCATCCTCACCAGATTGGTAAATCTGTTGGTGAAGATGCTGCTACCCCATTTTTGTCAAATGGATCCTGTCTCTGTCCAGCAATCCTTGTTTCTCAAATAGGTCTTTGTGGTCATAAAAGTCCATACCCTGCCTGCAACATCAGCCACACAACATCATGATGACAAGGTGCATCTGCTCCTACTCAACCTTTCCCTTTCACTGGCAGGCCCAAGGAATACACGAGTTGGGCTTCCATGTCTTTCATCTTGGYCCCTGGAACCCTGTAGTCACTCCTAGCACACTCAAGGTCTCTCTGGACAGTATTGTTGGAGCCTGTACGGATGAGCAGCAAGAGGTAATAGTTGGTGGCCTGGGTGCCTCTTGGCAGTGTCTCCAAAACATAGCAGATCTCGGTCTCTGGTAGGTAATGTTAGCAAGTCAGCTTTGCAGGTGCGTGCCTCAGCTGGCTGAAGAAGGGAGGCTCTGATGACAGCCTCCTATTACCTTCTCCTGGTGGCACTGTTTCCAGCCCGCAAATCCAGCCCAGCTGACCTAGGTGCCTCTTGGGCAGAGTTTGTTCATCTTTTCTAGTTACCATGGTCCTATAGCTTGTCAGTGACACCTGCAAGTGGAGAAACAATGTTCGTGCTGCTGGAAGTCACAGGCTTCCAGCTTCCACTGTCATGAGAGTCTCCATAACACCCTCCACCCACTCAAATATATCCTCTGGCTGTCCCTTGTTCTGTGCAACATGAGCTGGTACMGTTCTCCCCCACCCCCAGAGTCTCTGCAATTAAGCTGCAGATCCCTCAATCATCCTCCTTGATGCCACACAGTGGCTTTTCTCAGCCTAGTAGCTCCAAAATTTGTGTGCATGCTCCACCGATAATGCCACCAAGACAACAACCTCCACCCTCAGGAACTCTGCCAAGGCCAAGGTCTCTGACTGACCAGGGCAGTCAATCCTGCTGGCACTGGAGATCTCCCTGCAATGTTGCCACTGTCACCATGCTGTGTCCTGCAGTCTCATGAAGGCCTGAGCAGCAGCTCAAGGCCTGCTGGGTGCTCCCTTCCACATCAACTGCCAAATCCTCGTTTACCCATTCTGATCACTAGTTAAATGTGAAATTATTAAACAGGAGTTAGTAAAATAGAAAATGGACACAAGCTTTCTCTGAATCATGGTCAAGCTCCCAGTTTATATCTTCAAAACATTTTCCTTTCTCGGGTGAAAATTATTTTTAAAAGTATTTGCGCCTTTGGAATAAACGCCATGCCTATCTGTACTGGCACCTTGGAATTTTCTGCTTGTTTGTCTACAAGGAATAAATTATCTTATGGCTGATCTGAGAGTTTCAAAGTGTGTGATGCTCATCTCAAAATGCAAAAAATATAGAAGGCTTACTCCTCCCACCTCGCCTCCTCAAACATGAAATTAATATATAATATATGACATATGACAGCAGAAATTATATTTGTATTAAAATATATGAGTATTATTACTTCAAATGTTAAATAATACACTTTGTTGTATGTGTTTCTCCCTCTGATGAAAGAATTACAAGTGTCAATCATATGTCTAAATGTATATATAGAAACTAGTACCTAAGACAGACAGAAAGGATGCAGTACAACTGTTTTATAGTTTTCCTTAGAATCAGAAATGTTTTCTTTTTTCAAAAGATTACAAGCTGCTTCTATGTTGTGGGACTGGGTGGTACCATCTGCCTCCTGCATGCAGTTGTTCTTATTATTTTACACTCATGGGCATTTTACAGCAGCAGCTCTGCAATTAGCTGATGATTACTGAGTTGTCCAGCTTTTAAATAACTAGTTTTGTAGAAAGCAATGCACCAACTGCACCTCTGTCCAGATGTTTTGTACAGATGGTATACAGTTTTCTAGGAGATATAAATAAAAAACCTCTGTGTGAGGGCATGTGTATGCATGACTTGAAGAATGGGATTAGTCTGCTCTACCTTTCCATAACTGGTTCTGAAAATTATTTTGAATTTTTCTTTCTCAGATGACTTCAGTTCTTACATAAACTGTTAGAATGAGGATGCTCAGAATTCTTGACGGCCTGAGATTCTCTTTCTAAAAAATTTAACATTATCCATGAATTCTTGCCTTGACTGTGATGAACAGGTCCTGTTTTCATGAACATTAGGTAATGTTAAAATAAAGAATGAAAAAAAAAATTATGCCAAGAACCTGAAGAATAAAARAAATCTGTCAAATTAATATGACTCATCCTTCCGAGAGTTGAGCTTTTGTGACTATTTTGTGTCATCTGCTTTTATGTTGGTATTGGACCACAAATTAGGCCCTAATAGATCTACTCCATATATATTCATTCATTAGTTAGAACATACATACTTTAACCAAGCATTGAACGCTAATATAATGCCATGATTATCCTGTTGACCTATTCAGTATAGGATTATATTTCTTTTGAAATGAATCAGCAAAGGCCACACTTCACATGAATGGCAGGCACRTTATAAAATGTACTGTTATCTCTATTCTTATTTATAGCTAAGGGACACAGTTAAATTCAGTCTTGCCTACAATGGAGTACTAAGATTCTACACTGTAATTAAATCCCAGTCCTTGTAACTGGAGACCTTGTAGATATTGTCACAATGTAGAAATTGTCTGGTGACCAGAGAAGGAAACGAAACATCGCTGAGACTCAGGACAACAGGTCTGATTGATTGAACATTTGGGACTAAATCAAAGAATGACTTGAAATAGAAGACACTGAGATACAAATAACTATGATGTTCAAGGTTCTAACACTGAGAAGAAATATTTGTGTTGCTCTGTCATGTGCTGGTATCATATGACAAATGCATCACATGACAGAAGTAAAAACCTTGAAATCTATGTTACATATTAAAGAAGAAAGAGCTGGGAGAGTCTGGGATCAGCTTAACCAAAAATAGTAACTCTGATTGGTCTGCTGTTGTAGTGGTTTAACCTGGCAGGCAGCCAAACGCCACACAGCCGCTCGCTCACTCTCCCCTGCCCCCGCAGCGGGACGGGGAGAGAATTGAAAAAATTCACGGATTGAGATAAAGACAGTTTAATAGAACAGAAAAGAAAAGGAATAATAATAATAACAATGGTAATAATATATTAATAATACAATATATGAAATGAGTGATGCACAATGCAATTGCTCACCACCCGCTGAGACAATAGCCAAAGCGATCGCCCCTTCCGGGACCCCTTCTCCCCTCATTCATATACTGGGCATGACGTCACATGGTATGGAATACTCCGTTGGCCAGCTGGGCTGACTGTCCTGGCTCTGCTCCCTCCCAGCCTCTTGTGTGCTTGGTAGAGCATGGGAAGATGAGAAGTCCTTGAAAAGTAGATTACCTARCAACAACTAAAAACATCAGTGTGTTATCAACATTCTTCTTACACTAAATCCAAAACATAGCACTAGGAAGAAATTTAACTCTATCCTAGCCAAAACCAGGACAGCTGTGAATGGAAGACTAAATGCAAATGAAATGCAACTGTCTCAGGCTACTTCACGTTAAATGCTAAAAAAGGATTACAACACCCCAAAACAATCCTTTAGCCTGACACTTAACCTTTGAGCTACAAAATGTCTATAGTTCAGCTCTTGCCTAAGGGTCCAGAGCCACATTTCTGCACATGTTCAAATCACAGAGATGTTGGGACAAAAGAGAAACTCAAAATTTCGCTTGCACCTCAACCCTGTGGGCATTTGTGCCTGTCTTGAAAGGAGAAGCCAATGAGATAAACATTTTCAGAGCAACCTGTTGGACTGCTGTCAGAACAAAGCACAGTTGGAGCAATGCTAATGTAGTTATGAATACAAAGCCCTTGGATGAATAGAAGTGTGTACAAATCAGACAGATTTGCTTGAACTCTACCTTCACACCTCTGTAAGAACCTCTGTTAACGTACTTCAGCTGCTGGTTCTGGGAGAGCAAGGACACTTGGTGTGCTCAAAAGGACCACAATCTGGCATCTCTTTTATCTTGGTAGGCTGCTTGAATTCGGTTTGAGTTTAGGCAATATGCAAATTACATGCACCTTTATGGCCRGTAGTGTTAGGCACTTTCCCTCTATGATGTTCCTTGCACGACAAAACCGCTGACACGCTTCAATGGGATTGATCATTGGAGGTACATCGAGTATTGGGGCCTCCCCAAATGCAGGCAATGGCTCCCTTGAGCACTGTCCAGAGCAGAGCAYGCAGCTGAGTTTTCCTATCAACAAGAGTAGAAGCTGTGTTGCCCCTGAACTGGCGCAGAGAAGGATCCCTCAAGCAAGTGATGGGACGGAGGGGTTATAACAAATTGTCAGCATCCTGAAAACTTCATGAGGTTTCACTAGAAACCTAGAGGAGATTTCTTCCCCCTCTTTACCCAATGCATGATGCTGATGATTTCTTCCTCCTCAGTTTGAGGTACATTTGGTTTTGGATTTAGACATATTCTTACCAAAGTTTGCTTGAGTGTTTTTTTTTTTTTTTAAAGGATCACAGCTCTTGCAGTTTTCAGTTCCTTTTTGTTATCTCTAAAACTGATTTTACCTGATCAGTACAAAATTGTGCTCCTGTAGTGACCATTGATTGATGACTGTAATCTGTGATATCATCCTATGTCTGCTTTCTTTGACATCGCATTTTATTCTGGAGTAAAAAATGGTTCAAATGGAAAAACTACTTGTTATCCCTATAAACTAAAGTTAAAATCAATTTAGGCAATAACAACAGCTAAAACAAACTAAAATTAATTCACCCCAAGAAAAGCCAGAAAAGTCCTGAGACTTGCACTATCAGATCAATTAAAAATCTGTAGCCTTTCAGGAGTTATTGTAAAATTATATTTACTGCACTATCGAGGATGAGGATGCTATTACATTGCTGTATAATGCATATTTTTACTTTGTTATTTTAGATTCCTTACCTTGAGCAAAGTCCACTATTAAAATGAAGGCTGCATCATTTTATTGAAATTATATAAAAGTCATTTTAGATGTTATAAATGTCTTGGCCAGAAATTAAAGGTAAATCTAYTATTTCTGCATTTTAAATTTTTCTTCACATTTTTCTTGTTCCTCTTGCTATATGACATGAACAGCAGATGGGATTTCAAATGAATCAGACTGACTGATTGCCTATAGAGAGAAAAAGATTAAATTTGCTTTATATTGCTATTAATATACAATCATCACATGCGTTACTAACCACACAGAAATAAAAAAACCCATCAATTTACAGTGCGCCTCTATGTTAGAGTTGTTTACTAAATGTTAAAAATTATTACATACTACACGTATAAAGAAAGGTGTAATAGGTGCTTATAAAATTTGATCATTACTTTTCCACTGACCTGCTTTAAACTATCTTTCTTAACAGAAGAAAAACTTATGAAGAGAAGTCTTAATGGTACACTGATTCAGACATTGTCAGTAAATACAAATTTAATGATAGCCATTTTTTCTGTAAGCCTTTATACAATTTTAGAAGTTACATCTAACTTCCTCTAACTTACACTTAATTAATTTAAGTAATGATATCATTTTTAATTCAATCCCAGTTATCCATTGTCAAGCAATTTGTGTAGCTCTTTATGTGAGTTTGAAAATGTTACATATGAAAACATTATTTTATACTTATGTGCATGGCACAGAACAACCAAAAATTTCTTTCCTTTTGACATGTATTGCATGCTTTCTTCTTAATCCTCTTAGTTCTTTTCTGTTTTTACAGTTCTCGACCTGTTATCAGTATTTTGGAAATAATAATTGTGATTTATCACCAGTCCAGTAGGATTTACCAATTAGTTTGTCCTTTTGCTCTTTGCTGTTGGGAAATAATCCATGGTAACCAAAATAATACTTTCAAAGGTAACATGATTAGTCAAATACCAACATACTGTGTTAATGAAATAATTTTATGAAATTATCAGTAACAGTATTATAAGYTGCACCTCAGAATAGGGTATTAAATTATTTCACCTTCTGTTAGTCTGCTGTATTTATACTCAGTTGGTCTGTATTGTATACCATGGAAACTTGATAGATTTAAATCAGGGATTACTATTTCAATAAAGGAGGTTTGCTTTTAATTGTGGAAAACTGTAAACATCTAAAAGTCAGAAAAGAGAATCTTAATTTAGGAGACTGGTCATAATTAACAAAAAATTGAACAAAAAATTAAGTGGGACAGCATAATTATTATTTTAAAAGACAAATGCAATGCAACTCCTTTTTTGGAAAGAGAGAAGAAAAGAAAGTCCTAGAGTGACTGGATTTAATTGAAACTCTGAAAACAATGTACATTTCAGTCTTTCTAGCTTTTTCCACTTAGATCTTTTATTTTGTGACATCTGAGATATTAATCATTTCATTACAAATGAAGTACAAAGGGTGAGATGATCTGTTATAATTTTGTGAATTTCTCTGAAAGAGGTATCTCTCAAAAGACATTATCTTCACCAATAAAAAAAAAAAAAGAAAAAAGCACAAGAGAAGTACATTTTCCCTTTTTTTTTTTTTTTTTTAAATCAGAAGAACGACCCTTAAAATAGTTAAGGTATAGGTTGCAAACTTGTTTTTTTGTTTGTTTGTTTTAATGAATAAATTCTGAAAAGTGTATAGGCATTAAGACCTGACATTCTATTTTTTATTTCTCTGCTTTAGAAAATAATTGTTTCAGTGAAGCATTTTGAACCTCCTTAACTTTTTTGCACTTTCTCCCTTAATGACAGCTTCTTTCTAATGCAGTTAGCCTTACAATAATCTCTCATGTCAATTCTTATGGTCAACTTGGACAAGCTAGGTGCTGTTAGTGTCTGAGCCATAAAAGCCCTTGTCATATAAAGCCAGAATTGTACATCTTAAGTTTGTATTCAGACAGTTAAAACACCAGCTGCTCACTGCTGGAGGCAATATATAGTTTATTTCTCTTTCAATCATGATCCCCAGCACTTAGGAAGGCAGCCTGAGGAATGATGGCCATTAATATAAATTTGAAGTCAGAGAAAAGATTAACACAGAAAATTTCCATGCTTGTGCCAGCAAACATTGACAAAGCCCTGTGATTTAAAATACCACCCTGACAGTTTTGAGTATAATTAAATCACAGACATATGGGAGGCGAATAACTGAATGTCATTTGAGCTGTCTGACTAGCAAAGAGAAGTTTTAGAAGCAGAGAACAGGGAACTTGTTTCTTATTAAATGTCACTTCTCTTGTTTGTTCCCTGTTCTTTGTTTTGGTAACTGATCCAGCAGTGTAACCAATATTTTACTGCTAATATTTTCCTGATGTGAAAAGTAAAGAGATACTGACTGTCTACAAAAGGATTTGTATTTTCTTTGTAGTCCAGAATTATAGTCAATTATATTTTCTGGGAAGATACTCAGGGCTTCAGAGAAAACAGGACCTGCTTACCAGATTGGAATACCTTCTGGACTGCTTGCTTGATGCAAAACATCAGCAGTTTCTTGCAAACAATCTATCTGTTACAGATGTATATAACAGTAAGGATATGGTCTGATTGCCTTTGTTTATAAAGTGTCATTATTGATTCAGTTCTGAGGAGATTTAAGCTATGTAGCAATGAGTAAGACAGACTATAAAGATTAAAAGGAAAGAATCGATATCTGTTTTTAAAACATTGAATTGTCTATATAGTCTGTTCTTTTTATTTTCTAGATTACCTTTTATCATGCTGTACATGAACCAAATGTGAGCCTCAGGTGAATTATTTTGCCTCCAGTGAGCTTTTTCCAGTATTTTGAAATGCACAGGTTAACTCTAAGTTATGTTTACCAATGGCTTAAATAGCTACTTAAGCTACTGTAGCTTAAAATGATCTAATCTTCATTTTTGCAAGCATTTGACAACTAAAACTAAATCCCTGACATATTGCCAATCACATAAAAAATCACTCCTGTGTATACGTTGTATATATACTTAAAATACATGATGCTTGTTACTTCCCTCAAAAATATTAGAGATGATGAATTTTTTAACTCTGCTGTCTTACCAATGTGTTTTCTTAAACATCGCACATCTGTAGTTCTATTTGGTAATTTATATGAAAAATTTAATACAATTATACTGAAAGAAGCAAGAAGGATCAGTTGAAACTTAAAATACAGAAATAAAATAATGTAATTTTATCTTAAAATTCTTTACACTAAACACATTAGTAGAACAAACCCAAAGGAAATTAAAAAAGGTAGAGGAAAAAAAAATGGAAATCTGTAACTAGATAAAGGTAATGCAAGAAGAGTAGAAGATTCAAATAAGATGTTTTTGTTATAACATGGCTGTCTAGGTGATTTGCTTTGGATATGCCGATTATTTGCCTCCACAAATTCAGGACAGTAGGTTTCTGTACACTGTCTCGATGATTGTTTAATTTTAGAGTCTTCATTACTTAAAGGAAAATTATTACAAAAGATGAGAAACTGATATTATGGAAGAAGATTAAAAGTAGATTAAATAATAACAGTCTGTTTAAGAGCCCTCTGGAGAGAAAGGAAAACCTGGACCAGATGAGAGTAGTCAGTGCAATGGTGCAGACAAAATTGAGTTTTGCTGCCCTGAAGGTGAACTACAAGGTAGTCCTCATCACTGGCCGGGAAAAAAATTAGTTTGTGGCAATGAAAAAATGGGCTCCAGGTAAAATAAAGGGGAGGCAAGCAACAAAAGTTAAGGAGGGACTAAGACCTTCTCAGAGGATAGGAATACCTCAAGGACAGATGCAGGTGTGGATTCACTTAAATGGATCAAGAGCTGCCAAAGGGGCAGCTAGAGCTGTGGCAGGGAAATAAAGTATGAAAGTTTTCTGAAGAGCATCAACACAATAGAGTCAGATGAGCTGTTTAGGGGAAGAAGCAGACAGAACGGTGCAACTTGATTAGTGGTAAGTAATTCAGAGATGGAACATTTAGGTTGAATTTTAAGGCTGGGCATGTCCCAGGAAAAGAAGTTTCATTTAGGATAGGAAGGTAATCTTGCAGCTAGATTCTCCCTTTACTACCATTGCAGTCTAATACTGATATTTTGATGTTTAAATCACTTTTATTTTAAATGTCATACTTAAAGTATGCTTAAAAATGCTTTTCTGATGTCCATTCATTGATATGAGTGAAGCTAAGAACCAAATCTTCTCTGCTTCTGTGTGGAAGGTTAAATTGCTGGATTAGGAAATGTGTAGCCGAGACAAACCRGTTACCATAATTTACCTTCGCAATAGCTACTGCACGCTTTTATCCCTATGTAAAAAAAGGGATCAGTAACTTGAAGTAAGCATAGAGCAAGAGCAGACACATTGGCAGTTACCACAGAGCACCTGAAAAGTTTAAACTYGTACTCTAGCTCAGTATAAAACACTTGCACATATATCCATACTGCCATATTATTATCACCAGTTCCAATGCTTACCATTCTTTCAAGATGTCCTTCAGCATGTAGCCCAAACTTATAAGATCTGAYAGAACCACAGCAAACTAATTTAACTTACCTGAAAAAAATGTAACTTCTGCTTCCTAATCTTCTTCACTCTTAGAAGTCAAAATTAGAGTATGACAAATATAAAAAGATGTTATATCAGACTGTAAACATACATAACTTTAAACATGAATAAGCAAACTGTTGATCTATTTTTGGTGCAGCTGTTTTATTGGTAGGAATAAGCCACAAACTTTTCTGTCAGTTTGCAATTTTGAAGGTTGGCATTCTGATGATTCTCTCTAATAATGTTAAGGCTGGACTCAAATCGTATGGCACAAATCAGGAAAAAACATTTTTTTGACTTGTATATGCTTAGAGATTAGCATAATGTAAAAACTACTATTGGAACAAAAGCTCTTTACCTGCTGTGAACATATGTAACCTACAGCAATTTAGTCTCTTTGGTCTAGAGCTTGCTCTCGTATACGCTACTGTTATTCTTTCCAGCTTTTGTTCACAGCTGACCTATCTTCATCTAGAAGATAGTCTAGTCTTCATCTAGAAATTGCTTATTCTCTGTGCACCAGAGATGCATCAACTTCAGAGAAGGTGTTAACACCAAAGGATTATTAAGTATAAAAGAAAAAAAAAAAGAAAAAAAGATGTTTTATAATTCCTTAATAATTTGGAAGAAAGGTATAATTTGACAACTGATCATAGTCTTAGCAGCAGAATAAAGGATCATCAGGTGATGAAAATTTCTCTCTCAGAATTAACTTTACTTAACAGGTGTTTCAAAAAGACAACTCTGACAACTTTTTTTCTGACAATGATTACTGAATACGGGCGAAGAGCTAAATCTTCCCTCATCTCCCCTGTTGATTTCTTGTGCTTTATATAGAATGAAAGCATGGGACTGTGGAGGACACTAGCTCAGCATGTAGTGCTGGATAAGAAGCTTTTTACTTCTTCACCTAAGACGATATATTAAGGGTAGCACTGAGAGCAAGGATCCTTCTCTTGTTTCTAGCACAAAACAAGGATGAATCAAAAAAGTAAATTCGGACTTATTTTGGTCTTTTCTCTGTTTCTGAAGATAAGAACTTTGATATCAATCTGTTGCAGGTTGGAAGAAGAGTGGAATTTATACCTCAGCTGTGACTGCATCTGTATGATTTATGGGAAGGACTAAACTATGTCAAATTTCTGCTGGATTTACCCTCTTTTTCAGAAATTTGCAAAAACTTCTGACAAGTGCAGACTATGCCTATATTTTAAAATTCTTCTGAGATACAGGATTGGGGTTTCATTTTGCTGGGGAATTTTTATTGTACCCCTTGAGGTGAATTAAACACACATTTGTGCTTAAATATGAAAAAAGAAAATAATGAACAAAGCATTGGACAGAGTCCTACCGCCATAGGTTGTTCTACAAGGACTCTGCAAGCATGCCTTACAAATGGATTCCTCATACCATGCTTGCACCAGCACCAGTCCTGTGAGTGTCAGCATGGAGTGCCTCAGCCCAGCCTTGGGTTCATTCTCCAGCCCGGCTCTGCTGCCCAAAGGTGGCCCCTGGGCACTCCCATTCCACGATAGCTACAAGACAATGCTGACGCTGATTCTTTTCTCATCAACAAGGGAAACTTCACTCCCTTACAGGGAGTCTATCTGTCTCTGGCATTCCTGCTTCCAGCCAGTTTAACCCCTTCTGCAATTGGGCCATCTTGCCTACCATGCCTGATCATTCCTTGGTCACAAATTACCACTGCTGAGAAGTTATAATTTGAATTTTCCCTTCAGTATCTTAGGGTTAGTTTGGCAGCTTGTAGTTGCCAACAGGAGTCTGATGATGGGTACTAGCAAGATATGGCAATGCTGAGAGCCACAGGTGGAGTCCTGGAGGGAACTGGATTAAGTGGAAAGTGGAAGAGATGTGTAATCAATGAACGAATAAGCTGGGACTTCCAGAGAAATTGATGGCTACTAAGGATGTAGGCTGTGAGAGGTGTTTGAAAGAGACTTTTAGGCTCCTCCGTTTGATTCTGTTTAGAGGATAGTATTCTCCCCAACCTGTCATCCTCCCCAGATACTACCGTGCATTGCCACCTGTTCTTTTCCTTCCATCTCCTTTGTTTCTGTTCTAGTTTTCACTTCTATTTTTTTGTCAATCAGAAAAATGATAATTTTATATATTGAAGATTTGCTGTATTTTAGTGACTTAGTGTGCTGGTTTTGGCTGGGATAGAGTTAATTTTCTTCATAGCAGCAAGTATGGGGCTATGTTTTGGATTTGTGCTGAAAACAGTATTGATAAAACAGAGGTGTTTTCGTTATTGCTGAGCAGTGCTTRCACAGAGYCAAGGCCTTTTCTGCTCCTCACCCCACCCCACCAGCAAGTAGGCTGGAGGTGCACAAGAAGCTGGGAGGGGACACAGCTGGGACAGCTGACCCCAACTGACCAAAGGGATATYCCACACCATATGACGTCATGCTCAGCATATAAAGCTGGGGGAAGAAGAAGGAAGTGGGGGACGTTCGGAGTGATGGCGTTTGTCTTCCCAAGTAACCGTTAGGGGTGATGGAGCCCTGCTKTCCTGGAGATGGCTGAACACCTGCCTGCCCGTGGGAAGTAGCGAATGAATCCCTTGTTTTGCTTTGCTTGTGTATAGCTTTTTCTTCACCTATTAAACTGTCTTTATCTCAACCCATGAGTTTTCTCTCTTTTACATTTCCAGTTCTCTCCCCCATCCCACCAGGGGGGAGTGAGTGAGCAGCTGTGTGGGGCTGAGCTGCCTATCAGGGTTAAAACACAATACTTACTTAGTAAAATATGTGGAGACCTGAGGAGAAATGGCATACATAACAGATAGCTGCTTTACACGGGACCTTTTAAGCTCACAAAACAACAATTTAAAGTGGTTTCTCAGTGCTTGCCACTGGGCACTTGCTGTTTGTATTGGAGGTCAAATATAGATAGCAAAGCATTCATAATAGAAAATTCTTTAAAAATAATAATAGATTTATAGTGTTAAAAAAGAGGATCATGTTTTTGAACATTAAAAAGGCTGTGACTATCATGCCTGCACATCAACTTCTCACAGCTTTATAAATCTGCTGTCCCMTAAGTCCTGCAGAAAAACCTACAAATGGAACATCCATGGGGTCCAACTCTCGTATTCCTTCCTTGCTACTGCACAGGTAAATCTCCTTTTCCTACCTTCCAGTCCTGATCAGCATATCCCTCAAGTATACAAGCAAGYCTAAGTGGATTGTGCTTTCTAAGTGGGTTTTGAGAACAAAGTTTCGTCAGAAGGGAGAGATAGGGTCATATTTATTTCTATTCTCCAAAAGTCTTGTTACTTAGTACAGGYAGATCCCGCCCTCTCCAATTTTAACTTCTTTTATTCACTATGTGATTCCCATAGAGCAATCACTTCTATCTATTACACACTACAAACTGGGAAATGCAGGGAATGATGATAAAATTAGTTCAGGATGCAGATTAAAATATGTACATTTTTTTTATAAATACTTATAACACTGATACTCATATATATACTGAAATATAGTAACATAAACACACTGAGTGCTTTTTCCTGTCTGGCCTGAAAAATCAGATATCAGCTGATTCTTCCAGATTCACGTATTAGATTAACTACTTTAAGACTACCACCTTCTGAGCTTTATTTCCCTACAGCTTCCTGTGCAGACCAGAAACATTAGAATCAATGTTCAAACTTCTTAAGCTGTCTTGACATTTGTACTATACAAAATATTACATCAGAGCCTGATATCTGTTTCTGGACTCTTGGTTGGTTAATAATGCCCAGGACAACCTCAAGACTGAAATACTGCTTCTTAGTTGGGACTGGTTGATTTTTACAGAAAATAAGGGCACTCCGTGCTTAAAGTGCGAGTTGCATCTTGAGTATAGATGCTCATTGCCTGTCCCTTCAGCTTTCTTTTCTGTTGGTGCAGTAAATATGGAAGTTAAATAAAATGGCTAAGGTCCATCCCTGTGGGATCTTTAAGATTCTTAGAAGAGACATAGGAGCAGGTGTGATTTGTATAGATTTTCATCTCAAAGTGAATGTAACTGCTTAAAAGACATAATTGGGTGTCAGGTACAGAATCCTGGAGGGTTTTTTTTTTTATCTCAGAGCATTTTAGTAAATACACTGCAAATGTATCCATACAGCTCATATGGCAAAATATAATGTTCTCGGCACTGCTTCAAAACCATTTTCCATATCAAATTATGTGTCCCAGACAAGAAAGCAGCTACCATGATATGTCTACTGCTAGGTTTTAATCTCAGGAAGTTACCCACGCAGAGAATATTTCCATTACCTTACATGTTTTAGGGCTTGCTTTGCTACCTAAATGGCATACAGCAACATCTGTGTGACTGTGACACAAATCCACTGTGTTTATGAAAATTATTTCTCTTCTTTTTTCAGAAATATGTGGAAAAAGTTATGATATAATATATAAAAAGACAAATGTGTGGGGTTACTTAATGTCTGGACTGAAAGAACCTTGCAATTATAGGGATAATTTGCAACATACTTCACAGCTCACAAGCTTTGTTTATAACAGACATGACTTTCAGGGAAATTCTTGTGCACTACTGCAAACTTGCAGTTTGAGGACTCATGATGGTATGTTTTTGCTAGCTGACAGCATTTGACTATGTAAATATTATTACACTGTCTTGGTTTCTGAAACACAATGATTTTGATCAAGCTGACTGTTGTGAATGATCCCTGGGCTGGGCTAACACCTAAACTGTCCATAAGAATTTTGGGAGGGTCTGGCCATTCTAATAATTTGAGAATATAGATTTCCAGTACCTGGGCTATTGCACCAGTACTTTTTATTTGACTAGCACAATCGTAAGCTTTGAGTGTCCCTGACTGGCTTTTTTGCTCCTGCTTCATCTTTTAAAAATTCTATACCAGCTGTAAGCTGTATGTGGCACAATGCACCAAAAGGGATCAACTTTATAGGCTCTCGTTAAGCTGCTCTAGTGCACAGCAGAATCACCATGGTTTCACTGTCTGTAAAGCCTTATAATAAAGAGTACTTTTTGAACCTTGAATGTGATGTACAGGTCTGCATTCTCTAATGTTCTGAACCAGAAAATCATGCAAATAGTTGTACATTTCCTGTTTATGGACAAGTTTAAGAAAAGTTGTTTTGTTTTTTCAAAGAAAACAGAAACGGAGTTGAAGTGTGAGCTGTGGCAAATGCATATTCTTTCATTTTGACAGTAAGAGRGAAGGGATTTTATTTTTGTTTTAGTTTTGTACCTGCATATTCCATTTTTGTTATCTTTATCAGGTAATTCTATTTTTCATTTTCCTGAAAAAAAAGGATATTGTTCAGGGATATCTTTTTATATGTTTGTGATATAATAAGGTGAAAAACCTAATAAACTGAATCTTCTTCAGTTAGGAAGAATCCTGAACTGAATTTATGATAATATTATGTTTACTATAAATCTTTCAAAGTATTATCTAGCTATTTATAATCCAAAATATATTTAGATAATTTTCTTACTGGAAGCTGAGTCTAATTTATATGGGAGAAAGGTTTTGTAACCTTTTTGTAACCTATTTGTACTTTTTTCTGGACCCAGTGATAAAGCTGGAAAAATGGATCAAAGTTTTGGTCCTACAAGATTTTCTTCTGGTTGTCCAGAGAATTTTTAGTATCTCCATCTTCTAAACTGTTCATAACTTGACTGGACAAGACTTTGAGCAATGTGATCTATCTYTGATGTGAGCCCCTTTGAGCAGGGGTTTGGGATAGATGAATTCCAGAGATTCCTTCCAACCTAAAAAGTGTAATTATTCCATCATAAAAGAGGATTAAAGTTTTTCCTTTTCTTATCTATCTTCTTTTATATCCAGTGGGGATGGAGGTTACCAGTGCATAATTCATAGACGTGCATACTTTTTCATCAGTTGGCCAGCCAAATTTCCCAACCTTCCTTACTGTTTACCCTTCAAGTTAGCAAGAAGATTGGGGTTAGAAGCAGTGGGGCTGGTATGACTCTAAGTATGCTTTGAACTTCTGGACATACTGAGTCAATTGCTGACTTGCAGAGAGGTCAGGCCAAGTCATGCTGCACCTGACTCGCCCATAATCCAGATACCTCATGTACTTTTGAAACTATGTCCTTTCATTATCTACAGATAGATACATAAGGTGATCTCTGGATCTTCCTAATAGTGACCTCTTGTTGTGTTTTACACAAGTAAATGAGCTATGTGAGCAGCCTGGATCCAGACCTTTGTAGAAGATTTACTGTTTGAGCTAAATTCAACTGTCCTCTGTTTACTTTCTTCCTTAATTCCTCACCACTAGCAGAGTTATTCATCTTCAGCAGAAGGTGACCTCCTCATAATACCTATAATCTGGATGGCCACTTTATTTGAAATTCGCATATCTGGGGAAGGCAGATATCCAAGCCTGCCACATTCTCAGAAAAATCTTCTGACCAGTAGGTTCTTGTACAGAAGGTGGATGGTAATATTAATGACACTGAACCTTGGAGAAGTCTGGCCATTAGTAGTCATATGAAYTTATTGTATGTTACTGGTTAAATGGAATATTGATGTCTCCCGTCTCCCGTCAGGGAATAGATAGTTCTAAGAAATGTAAAATCTGAGTCATTTTCTGAAATTTAGATGCTCTTTAAGCTTTCTAAGTTGGGAATTTATGTGATAGAAGTATCCAGCTTTTCTGTATTCATTTCCAGCTCTGCCATTATSTCCTGCATAACTGTGGGCAGTCAGTTCTCCCATATGTATTTTGTCTACTTAAAGTAAAGGATCTGTAAGTGGTTGAATTTTGCTACTTGTGTATGCAGTGCCTAGAACAGTGTGTCCTGGTTTTGACACAGTGATACTAATTAGGCAGCATGGTGATATAAATACATAGAAATGGACCTTAAAAGATTGATTATTTATGCATAAGGCTACTCTAAAGAATAAGTACTATACATCATACCCAAGGTTTAAATTCTGTGGTTCTTTTATTTGTTAAAAATGTATTAGCCACAAGGAATATATCTTACAACGTTATGAAATAAATATTTCAGTGAAATAAACAGTGTTTCCAAATTTACTTTCCTTATGTCAAGGTAAAATCTGATCCGGACAACTGTATTTGTTGTGGTGTGCATTTATCAATGAACTGTTACATGTGATCTTTTTGATGTTCTCTAGGGTAAGGGATTTTTAAATTCATACTTCTTATGAAGGCAGTTGTGTCATGAATATTAAAGCAAATAAATTTCCATGAGTGACTTCGGTTCAGAACTGTGTTCTTTTAAATTTGTGGACATTTTTCATGCCTCTAATAGATACACAATAACTTCATGGTAACTGGGAATACTGGTGGATAATTCATGGGTATAGAAGACAGGTACTCTTTGTATATACATTTAGAGACTTTCAAAAAATAATTAAAAAAAAAAACAAAACATCAAAACCCAAACCACCACACCAGAACAGAAGAAAAAATTTTGTCCTAAATTCCTCCAACGGTGGTCATAGTCATCTTGCTTCTAGAAGCAGGAGGTTACAAATGGCTCCCTTGCGTCCCTTTTGAGAAAAGCTGGGAACTGGGACTCAGATCTTTATTATTAGACATCTGCTCCATTTAGCTGCTTTTTGTTCACTAGCTTGACCTCAGAAAATTATTTCATTGACTCTGCCTTAGGGGGTCTGCCACACTGCCACTTCAATCAAATATATGCTCAAAAGGGAACATATGCAGTGATAAACCAAAAGACAAAAGTAACCCATTATATCTGAGAAAAAGCTTTCATGAAACATTATGAAATAATCAATAATTAAAAATAATTTTGAATATGCAAATAAATAATGGATCCATAGTGGAAGGTGTTGAAACTTAAACTGCAATAACTCAATAGGGGTGAAGTGKTGTCTACTTTTTCCTGACCCAACTGTGCAATTAATATTTCTAGAAAAAAGTATTTCTGAAAAGCCTTCAACATTTTTCACTTTATTGAAAAAAAGAAATATATATGTCATTTTTTAATACTTGAATTTGGTAAGGACATACATTCTGATTGTTCTGATGCATATTTAACATTTTATACATAGGCGGAATTTTCATGCATGTATCATGAAACTGCCCAAGTATTAATATTTATGGGTTATTCATGTATCCAGAGATAAAGATAATTACAGGTCAGAAGTTATCATTTGACCCAGTGGTTATCCAGCTTGACATTGTGATTAATAGGATTTACACAAAGGGGTGGTTCATTGCTGTTTCTGATAAATCCTATTGTGTTCACTTGTCACTAACCAAGTATTGAAATAAATGGCTGATGATGTACAGTTCAGATGGCAGTGTGTGATCAAAGAAACCTAGCTGAGAAAGGAAAAGAAAATCACTCTTGAATACATATACCCTGAACCCCCTACTATCAGAAGAGGTATATACTCTGCATATATGTTATAACTAAATAAAACTATGAAGTTCAAATGGGATGGCAGAAAGATATAAATATTAAGATAAAAAGATAAAAACCCTACTCTCTTAGTTTTCCATGTTCTAGGGTGAGGATATGGGGTACTGAACAGGAAGAGAGGAATGTCATTCATACACATAAGGCTTTTGCTGAAGACCTTCTATGATTCCTTTCAGGGCATAATTTCTTTTCTGTGTTGATTACTATACAGAGTTGAAAAGATATGACCTACACTTAAATAGCTATTCCTCTTTGTAGTCTAGTAATCTACAGGATATAGCAACTTTTAATGRATGAGAGAAGTCAGGTGACTAGGATACAGAAAGAAATAACAGGAAAAGACAAAGCAAATGTTAGCTTTGTGAGAATAGTCAGGTTAGTTAGTAAAACAATTAATAAAGTTTGTTCCTAATACAGTTATCAAGGTGGAGGCTGCTGCTGTCTGCTTGTAAAGGCTAGAAGGTGGCAGTAGCTGTTGAAGTGGGGTTCACTCTTGTTCCCTCAAAACTGTTTCCTCTTTGACCTATAGATTATTCCCATTTTCTCTACTGAGTTGTGATAGACATGGGGCRATTTATACAGAAAATATTTACTGTAGCACTAGCCAATCCTTGTGTCCTCTGGAAAAATGTACAAGGTTATATGCAAGTGTCCCGAAGGYTGATTCAAGGCATGGGCTATGAGTAGAAACATGTTGCTTTTCTTAATAGTCTGAGTTTAATCTGACTAAATAATCTGACTCTACTAGTAGGCAACATCTAAAAACATTTTTAAGAGAAAGATCATTACATACATGATTCAATAGAAAATTTGGATAAAATGTAATGGGGCTTACTAAAAGCTCATGGTAGATTAATGTGTTATCCCTGTTTTGTAAGCATGGCATAAGTCATAAAAAAATTACTAGATTTCTGTAAAGCATTTGCTACACAGTTATAAGGAGGTAATTAGTCAGACTTAGGAAGACTCTTTTTCTTACATATATTCCTGTTTTGTTGTGTGCTGAGAAGCCACTGTTGAAATGACTGGGAAAGATAGTGTAGGCTAGTCAAATACAGGATCACTGTTTCACATCAGTGTTAAGGACTTGTGAAAAGACAAACTAGATGGTATTAGAATCACATTTTCAGTAAAGATATCATTGATACCATTGCAGAAGGTTCTGACAGTATAGAATACTTCATGTAATTCTGAATTTGCATTTTCACATTATTAATTACATATTAACACATTACACAGTGGGCACAACCTACTGATGGTAAGTCAGTCTGGACCTAGTTACAAAAACCACATGGGATGGGAAGTACTGCCATCACAAGAGCAAACAACAGCCACAGTGCTGCTCCATGTGTTGCATGTTGGGACAATGTTAAGTTCTGAGATAAAGGTCTTACACAGAAATCTGAAGGAAGGGAGGATGCTTCCTGATCAAAGTAAAAACACAGTGTCCCAGCTTGCACAAAATGGAAAGAGGCAGATATTCCTTGAGAACTGGACAAAAAAAAAGACTGGAAAAATGCTATGAGCCTGTGATAAGATCCACCAAAGCTTAAATGTGCTATGGCAGAATGCGTGTAAGTATTTGAACAAAATTAAAATGTCACATGCTTTTTGAGCAAACTTAATCCAACAGTCAGAATTCATGCAAGGCCAATATTTTGTCTTTCAGCATTCTGATATTCTTAATAGCATCTCTTATTAAACATAATGTATCTTAAAGTGTTACCAGCTTGTGCTGCTACTATCTTGGAAGAGAATAAAAGCTGTATACTCAATTTGTCTAGCAAAAATACTCCCTGGAAGGATATGACAGACATCTGGTAACATACCAGTAGAGTATATAGGGAAAAGGGGGAAAAAAAMCACATGCACTGAGTATCAATGGTAATGTCAAAACCTATACATTCTACCCAGGCACGATGAGTTCAGGCTATAAATGAAAAGATTTCTATCCAACAGTGAGATTCTGCAACAACCTTTTACTAAGTGTTGGAAACATAGAAACTCAACTACTTTCAAAAATAGTTTGGTTTTAAAAGGGATCACCTGGACTATTTGTCAGGGACAGAAATCTAGAGGTTGCATTGTATACCTCTTCAGTAAAAGACTGTTCCTGTCACAATTTTAGACAATTTATATATTATATGAAAATGTGCTTTACCTACTTTTTCAGTAATTTTGCTTTTAATACAGTTATATGTATAGTTGCTTTGTTTCTTTGAAGGTAAAGAAACTCTTCTAGCAGGCTTTAATCTCTATTTCGCACGCAGTCATTACATGAATTATGMAGAAGTAATTTTTTTTGTGTGATATCCTGACAAAAATGAGTTTGTTCAACTGTAGTAACAACACAGTGCTGGCAGTCAGTAATTTGATGAGAGCCTTTTATTGCTATCAGAGGAAAGAGAAGTGGATAATCAGTACCCTAAGGGAAATATATGAGGCTATAATTCAATTCCTAAGTGACCTGGCAATTAATAACCAATAATGACAAGGGCTAAAGAGCAAAAGGATAGGGTATGCTATAAATGATTTCAGGAAGGAGACTGTGTGAGAAAGGGACAATTCTCAGGGATCTTATAGGCCAACACAGAATTCTTTAATACTCCTACCCTTCCTGTAGATGAACTCCGCTGTATGAAAGTAAATAAGAAAGATAGTTTTCCTCTTTCTATGATGATTAAATGATTAAATAAATAATGTTAAATAATTTTTCATAGCTGAAGCATGCAATACTCAGCAGTTTGAGCAAAGTAGGGTTCTCTAACATCTACATTTGAGCAAAGCATGCAATGCTTTAGTGATAGTGCTATGAAATAAAATATATTAGCATACAATTTAATATGTGGTAAAGGAAAAAGACAAGAAAAAATCTCTATGAAAATGTAAGTATATGTTGTAGTTTAACCCCAGTCAGCAACTAAGCACCACGCAGCCACTCGCTCACCTCCCCCACTCCGGTAGGATGGGGGAGAGAGTCAGGAGGGCACAATAAGGAAAACCCATGGGTTGAGATAAAAACAGTTTAATAACGGAAGTGAAACAAAGTAGAACAGTGATAACAACAATAACAGAATATACAAAACAGGCGATACACAATGCAACTKCTCACCCCGACGTGTTCCGAAGGAACCGCACGCCCCGACCAAAGGAACCGCCAGCCCCCCCCAGAGCCGCCCCCCTGGTTTTTAAGCTGGGCATGATGTCACATGGTATAGAATACCCCATTGGCCAGCTCAACCGCCCCGTCTATGCTACCTCCTGCACCTGGCAGGGCAGGGGATGCTGAAAAGTCCTTGGTGCAAGCACCACCCGGCAACAACCAAAGCATCAATGGGCCATCAACATTCCTTTCATTACCAAACCCGAAACACAGCACCCCCTCCAGCTACTGGGAAGAGAGTTAACTGTGTCCCAGCTGGAACCAGGACAGTATAGAATAGTATAATGTAACAGCACAATGCTAACAAGGGATAACTTGAGCTAAGACCGGGAAAGCAGATGTTCCTACTCATCTGTGCTTTACTGTTATCCCTGGATTTTTTTTCCCTATTGTTAAGCTAAATCTTAAATATGTAATCATAAGATATAAGACTGTCTCATTACTGGGCTCAGCTTGGCTCTCAGACATTCAGATAAAGCCTTAGCTGAAAATGGATGATGATACAGATGGAAAATGTGTGGAAATGCATCTCATTAATGCCTTAAAAAATCCTAAAGTACATTTCAAGTAGCTGTGTTTGTGTGTGCACATACATAGCTCTACATGCTTTAAGGTACAGGACAAGGATTTGGTTAAACCACCTTTTTTAATGGGATGCTTCTCTTCTTTTTTTATTTAAAACAGTCTTCAAATATYAGCATGGTCAAGCTGCTTATCCATGAGAAAACAGACAAAGCGAATATAGAAAAGTATTTTAAAAAGCCATGTCCACAAACATCTACATGTGTGCATTTGAATTACTATCATATGTAAAGCTAGAGGACCCAGACAAAAACATACTGAAAATATTTTATTGACTAAGAGCAAGGGGGTTTATTTATCGTTATTAGATTTAAAAATAAATAAATAAGGATGGACCAGGCAGGCAAGTGGTAGGAAAACATACAAATCTGACATGAAGAGGGCAGATTGTCTCAAAAATGTAGAAATATTTACTTCTAGTAGAGTAAAAAATATTTTACTTTCCCATAAGAATGTATAATAAAATATAAAATAAACCTCAACATGATAATATCAAAAGAAAAATGTTGACCTTAGCAATATGAATAATTTCTGTAATGCTGATCTGAAACAAACAAACAAAAGCTTCTGAAATGTCAGTGGTATTCAGAAAAAAAAAAGTGAGAAGAAAAAAGGCAAAAAACTGAGTTTTCCACATAATTGGAATCTGAGAATTTTTGAAATTGTGATTACACAGCACCAACGAATTTAACTGGGAAGAATATGTCTTTATGCAAACATGTAGCATAAATCCCAAGCAACACAAATACCAAGAAACTGAGTTAATCTATACCAGGGAACATTCCTTTACTAGGCAACTTTCTCAGGCACTGGAGCTCAATTTCTCTGTAAAGCTAAATTTTTAAAAAGTCTAAGGCATAATTTTGGTCTAATCAGTTCCTACTCTTCTAAACAGCTCCTGGGCATGGTTTGAAATTTAGTATAGGCCAGAGATAATTTTGATACATAGTCTGGAAGTTATCCTTGTAGTCTGTTAGCAAAGAGAGCTGCAGTTTCACACTTCCTTGACTTGCTAGTACAGATTCAGCCAATAARTTTATTCTGAGGACACATAAAAGTGAAGATCATCTTTTCCCTAAAGAATTATCCTATTACAAAGACTTACTTTTGCTTGGAAATGTGTGTGAAGGGAAGGGTGTCTTGTTTGCTTCCTCCCTGTTAATTAAATAATCAATTTTATGAACGCTAGAAAGGTTTTTACTTCAAGTGTCTTGCTATTATGATGACCAAAGGTTTGTGTGGCTTTTTAGAACTTTGATCTGAATAGGTCCAATGATCTTCATGCAAATTGTATGGGTTTTTTTTCCTTACTCCCTCTAATCAGGTGTTTGTTCTCCTGCTTTTTATTTTGGGTTCAACAGCTATGAGATTATGGCTTTTAAAATACTGGGAGAAGTGAGAAAAATGAATAGTGGAATTGCAACTCTTCTTCATGAAAGTAGATTTTGTCTAGTTCAGGGATATGCATGGCAGATTGCCATGGAAGACTGTCCTGAAGGGCAAAGGGRATTAAGAGAGCTGGCTGATCTTCAGGAATGACCTCCTCAGAGCCCAAACCAGTAACAGCAGGTATTTAAGCACACAAGGGTCAAACAGGGGCAGCAAAATGCCAAAAAGAATGAACAGGAAAACTGATGGACTAAAAGATGGGTGGAAAATTGGCTGGACTGCTGAGCTTAAAGGGTTGTGATCAGCTCTACAAAGTCCATCTTGCAGCCTGCGGTCAGCACTGCTTGATATCACCTGGAGAGTGAGGTGGACTGTACTCTCAGCARGCTCAAAATGATCCAAAAAATGTTCAAGATGATCCAAAATTGTGGGTGATGATACACTGGAGGGCAGGGCTGCTATTCAGTACGACCTGGTCAGGCTGAAGAAATGACCTAATAGGAACTTTGTGTAATCCAACAAAAGCAAGTGTGAAGTCCAGCACCAGGGATGGCATAATGCCATGACCCAGTACAGGCTGGGGGCAACCGGCAAGAAAGCAAAGAAAGACTTGGGGGTCCTGGTAGGCAACAATTTGAACGTGAATCAGCAATGTGCTATTGAAGCAAAGAAGGCC
The DNA here is from genome assembly GCA_030449065.1 of Oceanodroma leucorhoa. Classification (NCBI taxonomy): domain Eukaryota; kingdom Metazoa; phylum Chordata; class Aves; order Procellariiformes; genus Oceanodroma; species Oceanodroma leucorhoa. Next base: position 3,658,997 of record JASVER010000047.1, on the reverse strand, counting down.
AAGCACATTCTGGGCTGTACTAGAAACTGCAAAACATGAATATACATGTGGCAGTTAGGGAATCAGATTGCTGTACTGGGAGTGTTTAGAAGACTGAAAGAAAAATCTTCTGATTTCAAAACCAAACTTTAATCTGAACTTTACTGAATTAATTTGTTAACAACACATTTTATGCATATGGTTAATTCTTATACATTATTAATCAATATTGCCAAATGTACAAAACTGTCAGTCTTTAACACTTATATCCTACTGTGAGTGTACAATACCATGCAGCTGATGCCATACAGTTAGCATTGATGGCTAYGGTCAAGGTGATCCTTGCTAATGAAGAAGAGCACTATCTCTGACTATCAAGAGAAAAAAAATTACCATGAGGGTAGTCAAATATTGAAACCAGTTTCCCAGAGAGGTTGTAGAATTGCCATCCTTGGAGATTTTCAAAATTCAACTAGGCAAGACCCTGGGCAACCTTATCTAGGTGAACCTACTTTGAACAGGAAGTTTGACTAGATGACCTATGGAGGTCCCTTCCCATCTAAATGACTCTTTGATTCCTAAAGCAAGTGGATAATACTTAGTTAGTTGCTTTTGAGCCTTTAAAATAGAAATGCATATTTGGTGCCAGGGAGAAGCTCTTAATACTTGTTGCAGTGGTATTAGAGCAAATGTGAGGACACGTCTGTGGATTCACATATTTGTATACTCAAAATTGCAGTACATTTATCGCTTTTCCCATACTATCACTGTAGTAACAGCAACCCAGTGGACCAGGAAACAAGTTCTATCTTTCTACACAAGATAACAACAGAAAAACAGGTTAGAAGTCATAAGGTTAACCCTCCCACACTAAAAAATACTGTTTCAATACCAACACAATCTGGGGATATAAATTAAGCAGACCAAAAAAAAAAAAAAAGCAATTCCTTTTCATAACAATTAGTTTTATCACACACACATGTCTTGAAAGTTTCCTAGACCTTTTTTTTTTWWAAATGGATTCTAAGGAAGAAAATAAGTTTTCCATGATGGTCAGGAGTATTAAGAATTGAAGGTTGATTTCTTCTTGTTTAATATTTTCATAGTAAACACTACTTTACTGTAGTATCGCCACTTTCATCCCGTGGCTGCTAGAAAACCCCATCTCCATTTCAATACTTAATTCTCCCTTATATTCATTTTGCCACACAGCAAGCTACCTGTAGATTCTCCATTATCTCTCTMCTCTCTACTCCAGTGTCCTTCACTACACCAACTTAAGAAAAAAAAAAAGTATTACTGTGGGGTGRTTGAACACTGGAACAGTCTGCCCAGCGAAGTTCTGGTRTCTCCATCTGTGGAGATTTTCAAAACCTAACTGGAAATGGTCCTGAGCAACCTGTTTGAGTTGACCCTGCTTTGAGCAAGGGTGATGGACTAATCTCCACAGGTCCCTTCTAACCTCGTATGTTTTGTGCTTCTGTAAATCTCCTGTATCTGCCTCAGATGTTTTGCACACTTGCATGAAGATCATCATATGTTGTGGCAGGTTCAGAGCTCCTTCAGGGAGGGACAGTGGGAAAGAGAGACAGGAAGAGCAGTCATGTTTTTTCTTCATCTCCTTCTCTCATGTCTCTGTAGTCACCAATTTCTGCAAAAATTGATATTGCCAAGATTGTAAAGCTAGCCTGTGACTGGCTAACTGGTTCAAAATTATTGCATTAGGAAGAAGAATGAATCAGGCAGATAAATATAATTACAAAAGCCTTTCTGTAGTAAACTAGATGAGAAGGAAACCTTCAACCAACCACTGCTTCCCCTGTCTGCAGTCTTCCCTTTAAATGTGAATACTGTTGAATATTTTTTCTCTGTGACTACACCCTTTTTGCATATTGGCAAATCACAATGCCAACAAAGGCTTTTGGTTAGCTAGTTCTGATGGTTTAAATCAGCAAAATGTAGCCGTCGATAGTTTCTTCATCTATAGCTGTTCTTTCTCCCTCATATGCCTTTGTTTATTCAGGTGAAAACTTTCAGAGCTTTTGGAGCTATACAAAATGCGTAAAGAATAACATCAGTGTCCTCTCCATTCATGCCATCAGTATAAAATCAGATTGCAATTCTACAYCTGTGTGTGAACAATTCTTGTAGCATAATAGCAACTCTGTTTGCCTACAGGGCACAGCACTACCAACATTTAATTCATTACTTCGTAAAACACTTTATAACACCCAACGTCTGAAAAGCCGCATGAACAATTTAATTTCATTATTGTCAATGTACAAGAAGAATAGGCAATTCCAGGTATATTAGCTCTCTTCCATATTCTTGTCATTGCAGAAATTTAGAGGTACCTCATTAAAGTAGCAGGACAGAAATCAAATGCTAATTGAAAATAGCCATCACTTTTCTAAAGAGTAAAATTAGTGATGATAGAACTCAAACCTTGCTCATGTTCAAAACATCGTCCACATAGACAAACTTCCAAGTAATGTTCTTGAGGTCAAATTCTTTGGCTGTCCACATTGATTTTCCTTACTCTTTGTCCTATGGTGTCTTGAGAACATGTCAAGTAGCACTTCAAGGGGAGAAATCTCAGACACATCTGGGCCCTTACAGATTTCTTCAGGCATTCCTATACTCCACCTGGGTGATGGTCACATCTGAACCACGTATTTTAGCAATGTTTCATRTGTCACCCATGGAGAAATCGCGTACCCTTTCCTCCAGAGTATTTACAATTTTATCGTCATGACAAGACTGTTATCAGCAGCCACCTTAACAAGTAGTTCACTGACTGGATATTCTAGCAAAGGTATAGAAAAAGACCAGAGAAGTACTTAGATGAAAAAATAGAAGTGCTGTAAGGTGTTTCAGAAAGTCCTCAGCAGGAAGGGCAGGAAAGGCATTATAGCTTGTGATTATTTTCAACCACACCCAGAAGGAAATCAGATGGGCTTTATCAGGTGAACTACTGAGAAACAGGTATTTTGGACTCTGATGTCAAGGACACTTCTGGAAAGAGATGAAATATGTGGCACATCCTATGAATGACTCTTCTTGGTACCGACAYGTGACCAGTTCAGTGGTGAACTATGCCAAGCAGAAGTTTTGGCATAGTTACTTCTCTGCCTGTTCATCACTGACAGATCCTGCTGCATCAACATGCATTGGACCTGAAACCATTCAAATCACCCTACAAACCTTTTCATGATTCACTAAACAGTCAGGACTCTGATGTCAATAGTGGTTACTAGCCACAAGCAGGTTACTGCCTACCCAACAATCACACAACAGCTGGGACTTCTCTCATTCAAATGAGACACAGAATTAGCCAGCCTGTGCTGAGGCCCACAGGCCCCTGACAACCTTGACCCTCATCATCTGAGAAATAGGAGCAGATTTCTGGTTAAGTTATTTCTGGGTCACTCACTGTTAGGAGAGTGAGAAGAGGCAATGGGATTCAGATGGAGAATACTGAAAGACAGCTATAGAAAACAGCACTGATGACSCAAAAAGAATCAGTTACTAAGATAGACTCCACTTCCGGCATCAGACCCAGACAAAAGCTTCACACTAACATCCTCTCCTTCAATTCAGGAACTTCACTGAAAGTTTCAAGATGTTTGTATAACACAGCTTCCAGCACAGCACCATGTACTTGACTTCAGGCCACACAAGCAAGCTGAATTTGCCTTAAAACTATGTGTGAGAGAGCACATCATTCTACTGTAGTTAAGTATGCTATGTGAGTAAGCTCAACAAGGAATGGTAACTTTATGCATATGTCTTTCCACAGACTTGCTGTACTAGAGGTTCATGAGGAGCTCACCATCTTTTAGAAGAGTATCAGTCAACGGCAGGCGGGATCTACTGGAACACACAGAGGTGATTTTTCATTTCTGTTTGTGTTTTGTATGTTGTGTTTAAGAGTGTAGTTTAAAGACTTTAGAAAGACTGTGGCAGGTAGACAATTTTTGATGACCGTATGGGCTCGTAGTCCAAAACTGAGCCTGAAGGCCTGGAGCTGTAGGGCCCACCTTTAGTTTATCATGTTTTTTTAGTCACATATGACAGCTACAGCAGCATTCTTGTTTTTCAACTGTCTTGAAGGGCTAGGTCAGAATAAGTCCTGTGTTTGTTCTTGCTTTTCCTGAGTAGTGTCAAGACCATAGCCTGAGGAGAACTTCTGAGTCCATTTAATCTTTAAGACTTCAAAGGATTTCAAACAGTGTCAGTAAACAGGAATGTCTCATTTCTTAATCATTTGGAACAGGTCTGCATACCTACTAAAAGCCAAAAAACAGGTATAGAAGTTTTGAGATACACAATGCATAAGCAGTGCATGGCTGGCTCCATAGATATCAGCATGCTGCTGTCATTCAAGAGCTTAAGGGATTTGCCTTTCCAGTTTCAAACTATTTGGTTATGGCCTCCTTTTCTCCTCAGCCTTCTTCAATTCTGCAAGTTGCAGGTTTTTGCAGCATGCTGCCATGGGGTTGCTTGGTGTCAATAGTTGGGGATTTTATGTAGAGCAGTATGGGACGGTGCAGGCATTGTATGGTTCAGGCAGGCTGAAGAATATCTGGCACAGACATTGCTCCAGAGTGCACTCATGTAGTTTGCAGCATGGCTCAATAATTGCTCCAAACCATGATAGTCTTGTGCAGCAGTTGTACAAATCAGTGTAATCTTGGCTATCCTGTCTAGTCACTACCACACATTTAAGGAGAAGTTATAAACACAAAACACTGACCAGAAAATGGTTATTTGGTCTCAGATATGGCCACATTTGGGAATACACTTTCAGAACAAAGTGAACTTGACTGTTTCCTGGGTGGGTACGGATGCAATAACTGCGTAGTAATAACCTAAATGTTAGATAGCTATTCTGGAAAACATGGAGGAAAATAAACACTAAAGCATCAGAACAGTTCTTCCTGTAAGGTCCAGCACTGATCTCTCCCTACATGGTAATGTGATATATGTACTAATAATTGCTCTGCAGCTTCTAATCACTACACTGTACTGTTAGCTAGCCACTGGGATTGCACTTGATTCAAAAAATTGAAACCCCATGCACTGAATGAGTATAATAGACTGTTCTGTGTGTAAATTATATTTATTTGGCTGCAGCCAGCAAGATAAAATGCTTAATCTAAAAAACTAATAATCACAAGACAGAAATTCATCACTATAACTCATTTCTGTGGTACATGTTACAAATTAAAAAATAAACACTAGAGGAAACTATATATAAAGAATCCCAGAGGCTTTTAAACTATTCAAAATGGATCATAATTTAACAGCTGAACAACTGTAATAGTACTTTATTGATGGATTGTGCTCACAAGTTGTGACTGTGCTGATAAATTATATTTTTTAAAAAATCCTAAACAAATGATAGAATTTTTTTTTAATGGTGCTATTGAAATTCAATTCTTAAGCTTCATAATTTTGTGTTTGCCTTTATCAGGAAAAAGTGTCACGCCGCAATTAAACAGTGACTAGTCATCTTTAATTGATGCAGGAGTTCATGCTGCTTTCACTGAAATTAGAAGCAAAATTTTATATACTTAATGGCGAAAGTATTGTTTCCATTGGATGGAAACATACTGCATTTAAAATCAGATAGAAATTTTAGAATACAAAGATTCTACCTTTTAATATCATTTACTGTGTAAGAAAAAACATGGATGATTCTATAAATAGAGATATAAGGAAAACAAATACTCAATTTAAAGTKAATTACTCACTTATGCAAACTCTCATATTGATGAATAAAATAAACTTTAGTTTCTGAATTAAACTGGTGTGGTCTAAGCGTACATTAAATTTCAAGACTTCTTTCCCAACTCCAATTTATTTGTCTTGTATTCTCCTGCAACCAAACTGCAAGACAGACCATGCAGAGGGTATACAATTACATTATTGTCTAGTTGTATTCAGTAGAAAATACAGCCTATCAGCTTCCTGATAAAGAAAACTAAAATGTGTATTGATCTAATCAAATTATTTGGTAAACTAACACACAAAATCTTCCACTCTGGCAAACATTGGTGCCTCTATAACTGGTCCAAAAATAGGAAGTAACATCACTTTTCAAATTAGGTTTTCTTTAGGAAATCTGAATTCTTTGTTTATCCACTGAGAACATTGTCAACTTGCTCAATGCACTCCTTGGCCCTCCAAATCAGGATATCCACAAGGTAGAATGGTATAAAAATAATATCCAGAGGTCCTCTGAAGCTTCCTTTCTCCATGGAAAGATGTGAGAAAAAAAATATTTTTCCACTAAGGCAGTCTTTACCTAAAATCCAAAATTTTAACTTAGAAAATAAATGGTAATGTGGGACAGAGTGAGACTATGAAAAGAAAAAGGATAGCTACAAATTTAATAGTTGTACTTGTTAATGTCAGTTAGGCCCAATCCTACAAACATTGCCACTCTTCATGTTACATAGGGGAATAGCAATGTTAGATTTGATGCCATAAATTATGAATCAGGAATAATAAAGTGCTTAAATAATCACAGTCTGCAATTCTTTTGTTATGGAGCCTCTAAACTTAAAGAATGATCTTGTTGATGGTGACAAACAGAAGAGTACCACAGCAGTGACAAAAAATCCAATTTAATGCAACTTACAGGTGACTGGGGAGACTCACAATTGATGTCAAGCAGGAATTTAAAAGAATTAAAACTATGTTGTGCCTAAACCTATTACACCTGACACATTCTGAACTGGATGTGAAAAAGCTGTAAGTCTTACCCTTGGATGCATTACTAGCATTTAAATAGACAATTAAAACATCCATAAGCATTTATCAGTTTTGAAATATATAAGCAGTCAGTGAAATATAAACCAAGATCTTTTCACATCATGGAAGAAAATATAATATCAAATGATCAGGCACTCAAATCTTTTATGCCAGCAATGACCAATAGATCAGACTTCAGAAAATCTCTCTCAGTTTCCAGTTGTCATGCTAGCAGTAGCTCAAAAATTATCATATCTATAAAGGATGGGAATGAAACTCCATTCTGCTCTCAGTTCTACTCATACTTTTTATGTTAGGCTGTTATTGGATAAAAAAAACCCATAATTAATCCAGGGAAAGAATGTATGTCTTACTCTTGGTGTTTCTCTTTAAAAGTCTTCCCCACTAAAATAATTTTAAAACATCAAGTTTCTGCCTTTCTTTAAAACAGATGAAAGTGAATCAAGTGTTTTCCATTCATGATTATAACTAGCTACAGGTAGAAAATCTGTTTGCTTTTTTAAAACTACATATTTGTTCAGAAATGAGTTCACACTAGCTGAATTAAAAATCAAAGCAAAAGTCTGAGCCTTTCAGCTTTACTAGAAATATTATATATACCTAATCTTGAAGAACATAACTATCACATGTGAATTTGAATATGTGGAGCATGTATGCATCTATTTTGAACATCATTTGAAGATAACAAGAATTCATGCCCTTTTCACTGAACTCCACAGAGATTTAAGCTAACTCAAAAAATAATGCTATGAGAACTATTTTAAGAAATGAATATCTGGATGTGAATCCAAGGAGTAATGAATAGAGTGTTGGTAGTAAACCTTTGCTATTTACCATATTCAAAATATATTTTACTTGAATTTCATCTTATTAGCAAAATATGCTGTATTTCTTTAAAGTGATGGTGAAAATATGGTAGATCATTACCAAGGACATCATAGTCTTCTGTGCTCAATCATGTACATATATGAATGCTATTTAAAGAGTTGGAAATGCCAGCAGATAATTTGTTTAGTTATCATTTACTGAAATGGTGAATTTCTCTACTGAAAGAGTCCAATTATAACCACCTGGTCATATTCACCATCTGCTCCCAAACAAGCTGCCAAGCTAAGGAGGCTTGCACTTAAAATGCTCCATCAGAATAGAAGACTTTTATACAATGGATTACAATAATCCTGGTTAAGAATAGAGATSAAAGACTATATTCTGTGATCTGAGAAGATACTTGTATTTTCCTTGTCATGTATTGTGGATCAGGTAAAAGCAGCAATAAAAAAAMCAGTTTTTCAATAATTTTTCCAAAATGAATCCTAATCTAGATAACTGTGTTCCTAAATTGTGATTGGAAATCAGCCTAGATGGAAATTTGGTGTGAAAGATGGTGCTTTATAAACTTGTCCTTTAGTGTTTCATATATAATTTGAAAAAACGAATAAAATTAACCTTTTTTCCRTTACTGGATGTAACAAATTATAAATTACAGCTGTGTTTTAAATCAGAAAATGAATTTATAGAATTACTTTTTTTTTTCCAATTCTCTTTAGACCTTAAATATGACAGGAAACTAAGAATCATCATAATTATTCTATGCGAAACTTACCTTTCTACTTGTGTGTATACTTAGATATGAATATCTTTATATAGAATCTAGGCATTTATTTTTCAAGAAATACATTTAGTATTGTTTGCAAGTCTCTTGATTCAAGGAAGTCAAATGGATAGGGCTTCTTTAAATCTGTTCAGTACTATCTATTATTAATATCTTAATCTAATTATTGATGCTTTGCCTATCTCAGAATATATGTACATGAACCAAACTGCAATGTAGCTGAATTACTCTGCTGGAAATGCTTAGGCCAGGCTGAAAATCTTTGCTGGCCCATGTAATTTCACTCATATAAGAAAAAAAAGGGGCATGTGAGGGTTTGGAAAATTGCAGGCTGTGAGTTTTGTTGCAGGAGGTTAGAGTTGTTTAGAAAATTAAATGTAAAATGATTGAATAGAGAGCTGGGGACAGATAAGTTTGAATCATTTAGTTGTTGAAAGATTTAAGCCCAAAAATATCATCAATGGTTCTTCCGTCCATAATTACAGTGAGTGATCCTGCAAACCAAATTCCTATATGCCACACATTTTTGCTGTAATATCTTAAACTCTTCCTGTTGAATGAATATTTTTTTCTCACAAGAAAATCCACTTTCAAATTATATAAGTGTGTTTTTGTGCTTGCATATTAAAAGTGAAGTTAGTTATATTGGTCCACAATCCACCACTTGACTAATTGTTCCCTTTGAGCTTCATGTCTCTGGTGCCCTCAAACAATAAATGCAAATAAACAAGCAAAAATGAAGTATAACAACAGTACCCAGTCCCTAAGCTTACTGAAAGATGCATGCATTTCATGTTTGACATAAAGCTCAATTCCAATAATCTAGTGTTTACATGAAAATATCCATTCTATTATATGAACATTTAAATGTCTAGACTTCATAGTTTCAGGAACAATCCAAACACAATTAATGTTATCCCTAAATGCATTGAAATAAACAAATACAAAAAATTATTTATTATTTTTAATTATATTTTTGACACTGATTTCATGACTGTCATGATTTTTGACTGGACAAGAATGACAAGCTCAGGATTTGAAATTTACTTCAGGCACCAGTCATAGACAACTATGTTGAGTTGAGAACAGAGAAATCTATTTCTCATAAAGCGATTTAATTAAGAAACACGTTTAAAAATTAAAACTGTTAAGAACAGTCATTGCTTTACTAAAATGGGAGTGACTATGCCAAGGAAATTAAGTAATGTTAATATGGGAGTAATTACACAAGAATTGTGATAAACTTATTGAGAACTAATCAGTGTTCCTGAAAATCTTTTCAGACTAACTGACTGAGTTGAATGATTCTGTGGTTTATATTTTTRCTTTATTAAAGCTGTATGGAGAATAATTTCATTCTAGAGGATTCTAACTCCTTTCTTATTCTCTTTCTGTTACTGCTTCATACTGAAATGAGCAAGTGAAGTCATTTGAAACACTTTTTTTCAAAATGAAGTTTGCTCAAAGGATCAAGTTTTTAATCGGGCTTCACTCAAAATAACTAAATAATACAACCTGAAATGTCATAAATTTTCAATAGACACTATTCCACAAACATTTCAGTTTTGACACAACCATTAAAAACAGATTAAAAATAAGRTATCCCATATTCAATCTTTTTGTTTTCTCTTGGTAGAGTAGTCCCTGATCATTGTCTAGGGTGAAAAATGACAATGAACCAAAGAAGAAATAACTGTTCAAGAAGAAGAAAGATTCTGAACAGAGAAATGAGTATGTTTAAGCAACAGTTTGAGATTTTTCCAACAGGAATCATAAAGAATTTCAACGGAAATCTACAAATGGTTTGCATTAGATCAAAATTTCATTTTTCAGCAGATAATATTTTCACCTGCAAAGTTTCATCAGGCTCTAGCTACCTGAGAGTCTAGTTGCTGCATCACTAACCATTTACTTGCAGTGGCTGTTGCTGTTGCTGCTGCCCTCACTCCAGTCTCTCAGTGGTACTGCAGCATGTGCTTCTCCTTACAGTCTTGGGGCCCCTATTACCAAACAAAAATATTGCCACAGAATGATTGCAAACATTGATTTAGTTTTTCCAAAACTGGAATAGCTGGAAAGGGATACAGGATCCTAGATACATTAACACTTTCAACTAGACACTATCCCAATGTACTTCTACCAAACTGCCCTCATCTACAATCCCTCTTCCTTCCACATTTTTTCTACTCTTTGTTTCTGCTTCCACCGACAGAATGCAAGCCTTTATCGTCTCCAGAAAAGCTGGAGATGTTTTATATTGATAAGGAAAGGGGGATTCTCTGTCTTGATGGGGGGAGAATAGTGACCACTTTTATTTTCTTGTTTATTAAAAAAAAAAAAAAAAAAAGATACGAAGCCAAACAGCCAATGATATGGCCTTTCAGATCAGCTGAGAAGATGACAAGCATATCACAGTCAAAAGCAGGGAGAAGGGGGGTAGGGGGTTGCTGCAGAAATAAGAAGGATCTTGGCAGTTCCAATATGCATGGGTGCACATTGGGTAGGCAGTTATTAGGACACATCAGAATAACTTTTTATCATAGCCAGGCAACATCTGCCCTCTCTGTTGAGCTGCTAAAGCTGTTGTTGACTCAAAGGGTTACTCACTTTTTTTTATAAATGAATCTACTAGATAATGCCAAAGTAGTCTGCAGACTCAGTTCCATTGCTCCTTCTTCAGTACCTTTGCCACCCTATCCTTTTGCAGCCCACATGTCACTACTTCTATAAGGAGGTCACTGAACGTCCAGCAGCTCCCAAATAACCTTGCCTGTTAGGACAATTRAAGCCTGAAAGACGCATGCTCTTGACTGATGTCTGTTCATCGATAGGGCACCTGCTATTGCCAAATCCAAAACAGTAACTAGTAGCTAAACAGCATCTGTCTRTCCTCTACATTTTAAAACATAAATGGCTCCAAATTAATTTGATCTGTTCTGATTTCCATTTTGCACTATGCATTTTGTTTTTAATAAAGCCTTATATGGTACATTGCTCACTGTAGAAGTGTAATCAAATTTTTTGGCCCTTCAGAGTAAGGTATCAATGACACAAAGACCAGAGCTGGAAAAACAAACTCCAGAGCTGCCAAATGGAGTTTTTGGATCCCAAAGGCTGCAGGGCTGGGATTTAAAATACTGCTGAATCTGGGTTCCCAGCTACAGGCAGAAGCTTCAGGCCAGTGTCTGCCAGAGGCTGCACTGTGAGATTTCAGTGACATCAGGGGAAAGAAGGAAATGGGAAAAAAAAATAGATAGGGACATTTTTCAATGGCTTGCATCTGCTRTCTATGATATTTCCCAGTGCAGGCAAATAGCTTTCAAAAATTTACATAAATATTCAGCCAGGACATCCCTCGTGATTTTGTACTTCTGGTTCACATAGRTGAGTGAACTAGCCTCAGCTAGCACAGGTAGTAGCCATGGTTTTACTTGGACTTCTGCTGTCATTCTTTTTTTGTGTCCTTTTTGCTTTTGCAAAYATCAAACAAGATTTAGACTCCTAGTAAAGAAGAGTGGTTTAAGTCCATTCCTCCATGAAAAACTTATTCCCTGACCACCTGGCATCTCCTTAGGTGGTAACTAAAGATGTTCTGATGATAGATGAGGTTGCATTTGTGAACTTTATGAACCATGATAATAAGAATATAAGTGCTCTGCCAAGTAACAATGGCACAATGGCTCCATTAATCTTGTCTGGCCGAGCACCACGAATATACAGATCTGTTTGCCTGTCATACCCTAGGAAGGAGATGTGAACTGGGCCACCATGTGTTTTGTTAGGCCATCTGGCAGTGATGRTAGCTATCCACAGAGACAAAAAATGTCCTGTAAAATGGCAGAGTACCATCCCTTTTAGTTGCTGAAGCATGCTTGTTGGGCTGTCTGGGTATGTCATGTATATGTCATCAGTATTGTCAACACRGCTGGGAGATTCACTTGGGCAAAGCCTACTATGATATCACATACCACTATTGAAAGGTAATATGGATCATGAACAGCAGATGCTACTTTCCAAATAATTTTTCAGTCCTTGAACTGACTATCAGCAGAGCAATGGAAGTTGAGTGTTGCAAGCTTCCAAATTCACCATGTGAGTCTTCTTGACAGTTACTGTTATTGCTATACTGGTCATTTTCCATTTTCTCATTCACAGAACATAATTTTTCTCATCCTGCAGTTCTTCTTCTGCTGACAGTTTCTCATATTTTGCGTGGTAACCCTGTGCCATGAGGCATCATTATTCTAATGAACCAGACACTGGAGAAAAAGGTAGTGGTTCAGTTTCATTTTCACTTTTTTTTTTCTTTTTAACCAGTACAGGCCAGCCAGTTTGAGCTACTGTAAATTAATCTGCATCTGTGTCCCTGGCTCTGAACAGATAAATTCAGGCGTAGTGCAGAGATTCTTCTTACAGCAGTGCCACTGGTAGATGGTGCTTGCTGGCACTGCTGCTGACATGGTTACCCAAAGCAGAAGATAAAAACATCGTATTGCCATTACTGTGCTGCAGCGCAGCTGTGGCTTAGTCCCGCTTTGGAGTAGAACACTCATTTTGTAGGAGTTGATCTGAGAATCAGAGCAGCCAAAGGACACTCACAAAATGGTGATATAAAATGTCTGTCATACCAAAGGCCACAGGACAAGCAAGAAGCTGAATACAATGCAATGCGAGATGCAAAKCAGCATACCTGTGGTGCACACTCACGAAATGAACTCCTCTACCTTCTTGCCAGTCCGTTGGTTCCTACTTGTAACACTGTCATGTGYCCATGATGTTTATAGTCTCAGTTTTCCACAAATTGATGATCTCTAGTGCATATATCCAGTAACAATTATCAAACCAAAGCTTTATTCTCTACCACTTCTTTTGCAGATTTCTCTGGTACTGAACATAATTCCTTCCACCCTTCTGTTGTTTCCTTTTATGTATTTTCATGGGTTGCTATTGGTTTCAATTTCAGTTCTTGAATGTCTAATCATTTAATAAATATGCAGTGTATTCATGACTTACTTTGTTCTTATAGTAGAACAGAACTTCCTTAAACTTTCATTTTTTTTTTTATTTTAGTAAATGTTTTCTGAGATATGTTTTTATTTCCATCAAAATTTAATAGGATTCAAAATTCTGTTTAAAAAAAAAGTTAAAAGAATCATAGTTTCTATGTAAAAGTATTTAAGGTCTCAAAATACTCATTTAAAATTCGAGTAGTCCTGAATTCTTTAAAGCTCATTTTTAAACTTAATTGGTCATTAACAAAATTATTCTCTTTTCTTCCTAGTATTCTTAGGAGAGGTGACTCTTCTGAGGTGTTTGAGTAGGTCAGATATTCCCAGGTAACTAATTCCCCAGTGAATATAAATTCTCTCTTCTAGGTTTTTGTATTTGTGATCTTTCTTGTAATGTCAAGGGACATATTATTATATTGTGCAATCTTTCTTAGTATTTGAGAAAGGTGTTTGAATAGCGTTAATGTACAGATAAAAGTTGAAGTACACAATATTTGTAAGAATAGAGAAAAAACATTTAAGGAACAATCTGTTAATATTGTAAAATTTTGGGGGGTCACATTTTTCAAGTGAAAAACTCAGAAGGCTTGCAAAAGACTGACTTTGATAAAGGAAGTTTATAGTTAGGCACTGTTAAAGGTTGAGRCTGAACTTCAGTTTGGATATGAACACACATGTCTACATGTATTTGTCTCTAATGTGAGCTAAGTATCTAAACTCAGATAATAGTCCATGGAGATCCAGTGAATGAAGTCCATGTAGACTTCAGAGCATTTCAGCTAACCATAAAACAGAAGCCTGAAGTGGAATTTATTACGTAACTGTAGGTATTTTATGCAATATGAGATGCCATGCAGCAGGTGAAACATTGTAAGGGACCGGCAGATGTTACATGGGGCTGAGAGATATGACATGGGACCTATAGGAGACCAATGCTTGTCAGGAGAAGCAGGTGGAAGTTAGGAGGGATACTCTAATGTATCATGTCTGATACTAAATGCCTAAGCTCAGTCAGGTGAATCACCAGAACATCTCATTTCCTAAACTAAGCAACCAAAACCATATTATGTTCTCCAAGTGACAGGGAAAGTATGAGCATGGAGGTATGAAGTTGTGGAGATTGTGGTCTGTATGATAGAGACTATGGAAGTTATGCTAGACTGTCATATTGATGGGTTACAGCCTTCTGATCAATCATTTTTGGACATTAAATGATTGTAAATATTTCTTAAAATTCACTAATGGCACAGTCAGGTGCATTACCTAATATCAAATGAATATGATGATATCAGGTGAATATCATGATTATAAGAATACTAATGGCTAGATTTGTACCAACGTTCCAGGTCTGCATCCTGTTCCTYCATATCTCCTCAACTCTTCACCTCCTGTATTCTTTGTTCATTATTCCTCAGCCTCACYAGTTCCCACACACTTTCCCTACATTCCTCTGTATTCAAAGGTTGTTTTGCGTGTCCTTTTGAGACAATCCTCCTAAGACAGGTAAATGCTTCATTATAGCATTGGAAAGATGAAGTCCCACTCAAATTAGTAAAATGAAAGGGCCTGAGCCCCTTTTGCTGCTTATACATACGCTTTTTAGAGCCAACCCAAGAGTGTTTTGAGAGGAAACATCCCATCCCAGAATCTGGTATCTGGTCTGTCCAGTCTCTCATCAGCACCCTGTGCTTAGCCTAGAGGAATTTTGCCACAAATCCCATCCACCCTTGGATCAATTAATGTCAGAACCCTTTAGAAATGACCCCAAAACTCCCATGCAGGTGAGGCTGAAGGCTGCACTTAGTGCTGTGATCATAATGCAAGTGAATGCTCTGTTAAAGGCGGTCAAAAGCATTGATTGCACTTGAGTTTTCCCTCTGTGTGGATGGTCGGATGACTCTTCTGGCACTGGAGTTATCCCAAATTACTACACAGTTATGGAGGTGCAGGTAATCTAGGTCTAAATGATTCAACAGTTTTCCACAATAAATTGTAGAGGTACTTTCACATCTCACACAAGTATGGGTAAATCTCACATGAATATGAGATATATCATTGCTTTAGGGATTTTCTATAAAATATTCCTACGTATGTATACTATTTTTTCCACTGAGGAAATATTTAAAGTCTTGGCTATGTATGAGTATGGAGTGTCAGAGCGAATCATTTAAAGACTTTCCTTCTTTAACAATTTGTAAATACATGCCATTGTTCATAGAACTGCTGTGATACCRTTATTTTCTAGACCAGTGATATTATGTACAATATCTACAAAAAAACMCCAAAACCCACAAATCAAAAACAAGAAAACAAAATCTTTTCTTCTTGTTTAGCAGGCCTTAAGACTGTATTTTTTAGTGGCATTTTTCCACTTAAAGTGTAGATGCAGATCAAACAAGACCCAAAACTTGTGTCTAGCTTAAAATATTTAACCCCATGAAGTGTTATACAAGGTCACTAAAAGCTGAAATGTTTCAATCTTTCTCCATTATCTTGTAGCCACAGTAGGTGTTTACATTGATTTAAAATGGACACATAATATTCTGATATGTTTTAGAGAAAGTAATATTAAAGCATATATTAACCAAGAGCAGGTTTGTTTGTTGTTTTTTTTTTTTTTAATCCAGGGTATACATTGCTCTATACACTTTTAGGTTAGAGGTGTTTCTATTAGAATGGGTGTCATTCCTATAACTGTGCTTAACGCTGCCTGGACGGGAGTAAGTTTCAGTCTGCAAAAGAAGCAGCTGTATTGGCACAGTGCCTGACCTGAAGAGGATACTCATCTGGGCAGTTTACTCATATCTAACAACATCTGCCCACAGAGCAGTACAAGGATGTGTGAAAACCCCTCCAGTATTCTTGCTAATTCCTAGAGGACCCAGCAGGATGATTGTATGTATGTTCATTGTCTTCGAGGGTAGTATTGAGCTGATAATTGTTGTATTTATATTTTCCCTAAATAGCAAATTCTGACTTTAGGGCCTGTTATTAAGTCTGAGGAAATTTAAATGAGGATATTAAAAGTTCAGAATAAGTGAGCTATGAGACCCTCAGGACCTCCACAATGTGCTCTCAGAAAGCTAATCCTATACAGCATTAAATTGCTCTGACATCCTTGAGGACTTGTATGCTTTTTATTTCAAGTGAGCTAATTCACTGCCATTGTCTGAATACATAGACCTGCTACAGCACTGTGATTTAGCATAACTGTCTCATTAACAAAAATGAGCACAGTTTTTCCTTCATTCTCCATAAACACATCAGTATCTGTGCTAAAATATTAAAATGGATTTTTGTTACATTTTTTTAATSTAAAATAAAATTGAGACATATAAACGACTGCCTTTTTTTTTTTTTACAATATGACATCCTTCCAAGCTTTTTTGCTAGATACAATGTTTTCAAGGATTGCTTTGTTTTAAAGCATTTTATGCATTTTAAAATGCATAGATCTTGATGTGAGAACAGCCCTTGAAAAATGAGTTCATTTATTGTTTTGTTTCCTTCATGAATCAAACTAAAAAAAAATTAGCATTATTAAAAAAATATTTTTGTATTTATATATGAATGTTAATATAATGAAAATTATTATTTTGAGACATTCATGTAATAAACATGTAAATTATGTTAATGATAGTTTTTTTAGTACAAAAATGTGAACATATAAATCCCAACCACCCTTTCTTGGTTTGTCAGGAAAGTCCCATCCTAAATATCCCTGTACATGGAACTACTTGTCAAAGTTTTGGTGAGATCTTTCTGCATGTGGGAAAGACTGCTTGTTTAAAGGTCTTTACTAGTAACTGTGTATCTAATCCTAAAAATATTATTTTAAGCAAAATTTTCTGTATATTTCATCAGAACTCATTAATATTTTAACAGTAGTCAAAATCATATTTTTACTTAATTTATTATTTTCTTAAAAAATATCGTTACTCTTTTCAAGGTGCAGATAATTTGKTGGAAACTTTCCATAATGTTTGAACTGAACAAGTATTGTACCATGACATGATGGAGCCATCTTTGACAAAAGGTATGATACTGAGGCTCAAGGAGGGATATGGGCAATATACATTATTATTATCTTTTGAGTAGAGGTGTTACTCAGTAGTTGGGATCTACATCTTGAGTATGACTTTCTTAACAAGCTAAGCCCCCTCTGTAATTTCAGATAAATAAGAGTATTCTTTGCTTATGTGTATTGATGCTAACGCTCTATCAATCAGCAACTGTACTTCACCCACAAGAGAGCTGCAATTCAGTCATGTCTGTCTCTCCCTGTATATACTTTAAGTACATTGGATGTCCTAAATATGTGAGGTATCACTTAGACTTCAGGAAGAAAAAAAGCTTTTGATTATCTCCTTATTCATAGGACTGTAAGTCATGCATTATATGTCGTTTGGATATTCACCAAGGCACAATCAGAACACATAAATKTAATCCTTTTTTCATGTTCTAAAATATATTTATTTTTGTAGTAATGAAGAAGTCCGTTTGCTTTAGAGTAATGCTAGAAATTAGCATTACATTGACTCTGCAGAGAGATCTGGACAGGCTGGATTGATGGGCAGAGGCCAAYTGTATGAGGTTYAACAAGACCAAGTGCCAGGTCCTGCACTTGGGTCACAACAACCCCAGGCAACGCTACAGGCTTGGGGAAGAGTGGCTGGAAAGCTGCCCGGCGGAAAAGGACCTGGGGGTGCTGGTTGGCAGACGCTGAACATGAGCCGGCATGTGCCCAGGTGGCCAAGAGGGCCAACAGCATCCTGGCCTGTATCAGGAATAGTGTGGCCAGCAGGAGTAGGGAGGTGATCGTGCCCCTGTACTCGGCACTGGTGAGGCCGCACCTCRAATCCTGTGTTCAGTTTTGGGCCCCTCACTACAAGAAGGACACTGAGGTGCTGGAGCGTGTCCAGAGAAGGGCGACGAGGCTGGTGAAGGGTCTAGAGAACAGGTCTTATGAGGAGCGGCTGAGGGAGCTGGGGTTGTTTAGCCTRGAGAAGAGGAGGCTGAGGGGAGACCTTATCGCTCTCTACAGCTACCTGAAAGGACATTGTAGTGAGGTGGATGTTGGTCTCTTCTCCCAAGTAACAAGCGATAGGACAAGAGGAAATGGCCTCAAGTTACACCAGGGTAAGTTTAGATTGGACATTAGGAAAAATTTCTTCACAGAAAGGGTTGTCAAGCACTGGAAGAGGCTTTCCGGGGAAGTGGTGGAGTCACCATCACCGGAGGCGTTCAAAAAAAGTGTAGATGTGGCACTTCGGGACATGGTTTAATGGGCAAGGTGGTGTTGAGTTGACRGTTGGACTTGATGATCTTAGAGGTCTTTTCCAACCTTTAGGATTCTATGATTCTGTGATTCTATGAATACAAGAATAACATTTTCATTTTAAGCACTTTAGACAGATTGTTGTATTTGAGGTCTTTTTGTTGATTTGCTAGGAAAGGTTCTGGATTTTATGACACTGTTTCTGCTGTTACAGGGAATTGATCATGTAAGTCTTGTGCATTGAGTAGAGAAAAACACCCTGGAAGTCCTTTTTCCTTGAACTTAGAAGGCACACTGTTTTCTTGCACCCACTATGCATGTTGAGTATGAAAGTCAGGGTCACATTCTTAATAATTTTGAGCTATTGTTACATCTATCTCCTTGTGTTTTGATATCTAGAATTGTTTTCCTGGGTACATGACCTCAGGTATTGTATGAATACAATACAATTGTATTCATACATTGATGAGAGACTGGTGATCCCATCCTCAGGTATTGTATGAATACCTGAGGATGGGATCACCAGTCTCTCATCAATGATGAAGCAGTAGTAGAATCTTTTATATGTGACAGTTAAATGTAAATAAATATAATAAAGAACAAAATGAGTGAACCAATGGATAAATATTATATAATRTGCAAGTCTCAGCAATTCTTTAGATTCCAGAGACAGCCAGAAAGAGAGCAATTTACCTGGATGTCTGTAGTGGTTTAACCTGGCAGGCAGCCAAACRCCACACAGCCGCTCGCTCACTSTCCCCCAGGTGGGACAGGGGAGAGAATCGGAAGGGTAAAAGTGAGAAAACTCGTGGGTTGAGATAAAGACAGTTTAATAGGGAAAGCAAAAGCCGCGCACGCAAGCAAAGCAAAACAAGGAATTCCTTCACTACTTCCCATGGGCAGGCAGGTGTTCAGCCATCTCCAGGAAAGCAGGGCTCCATCACGTGTAACGGTTAYKTGGGAAGACAAAYGCCATCACYCCRAACGTCCCCCACTTCCTTCTTCTTCCCCCAGCCTTATATGCTGAGCATGACATYACATGSTATGGAATACCCCATTGGCCAGCTGGYCTAGCTGTCCYGGCTATGCTCCCTCCCAGCYTCTTGTGCACCTCACAGAGCATGTGAGCTGAAAAGTCCTTGGGACGTAGACTACCTAGCAACAACTAAAAACATTAGTGTGTTATCAACATTCTTCTTACACTAAATCCAAAACATAGCACTATACCAACTACTAGAAAGAAAATTAATTCCACCCCAGCCAAAACCAGGACAATGTCTAACAGATATTCAGCAATGATGTCCATGAAAAGCTTTTAAAGAAACAAAATTGCTGTGAGATAAGAAGGAAGGTCCTCTTGTGCACTGGTAACTCGTTCAGAAATGAAGTGTGGGAATAAATAAATGATCGGTGTCCTCAGAGGAGGAAGGAGTCCCAGAGGGATCTGTGTTAGGCATTTTGTTATCTAATGTTCAGAAATGATATTGAACAAGGGTTAAATGAGGGTCAGAGATGGTGCTAAATTATTTGTGACAGTAAACCCAAGACTTCTGCATCAGTATTGTCACACTATTTAACATTTCACCTATGTAAGTGGCTATATTCTCAAAAGAACTCAAGGTTTTGACATGGTTTAAAACTAGTCAGCATTTTTCACCTAAATACAAGTTTTGACTGAATAGTGATCTTTTCTCTAAACTGAAACTTTAATTAGAAAAATAAATATTGGTTTCTRTTTCCTATTTTTCACAAAAAAAAGTTCCGCTTGTCTTCTGTAGGTTACTTGTAAATACATTAAGATTAATGAAATGCTACAGCTGACTAAATAAACAAATAAAAACAATTTCATTTGGCATCACAGCAGATGTTCTATTTATTTTTTTTAAAAAAAAAGCCTTGACAGGGTAGCTAATAGTGATGTTGCTAGGACCTGAGATATGGAAAACCCAAGCTCAAAAACTTGTCTCTAGTTAGAGATATTTGTGCAGCTCTCAATACCTCACTTCAATAAATAGCTCAAGCTGTGTTTAGTGATACAGGTAGGGACACATTGAAGCTCCCTTCAGATGGGTAAAGATTCTTCATTTTTATTCACCAGCAACTACCTAATAAAAGCTTTGATGAAACTACTACAGTTCTGTTAAAAGAAAAAAAAAGTTAATGTGAGAAATCAGCAATTAAAAAGAAAATYAAAAGGTTTATTAGAAAAAGAATCAGCTATAGTTTTATCTCTAGAAAATCAAATAGAAGCTGGTAAATTAAAATATCTGAAAATTATTTACAAAGCAATTTAAAAAATAATTTGAAGCTGATAAAGTAAAAGTTAAGGTGAAATTTAAGCAAAGGATTTGTCTTTATTTCTACAAAATGACATCCTTTGCTTAGTACTATTTATTTGCTGAGTACTGTTCTGAAATTTTCATAGTATACCTCACAACTGTTGTTGACTTTAGGAAGAGGTCTATCCTTGGAACTATTTGGAAAATATTTGCAGTTAGTCTTAATTTTATAAAACTAAAGCTTTCTAAATAATAATCAAAAAGTCCTAATTTAGACAATATTTGATTTAATATTTGCATTTTATAAATGGAGAATAATACATACACACACAAGAAAATTCAGGGCTTGAGACTGTTCCTTTTGGATGAGTTGAAACTTCTACTTAGTCCCATGACGTAAGACCGAGTTTTGAGTTTGTGAACTTTGTTAGTGGCAAAGCCTACAGATTTTGCCAAAGGGGACAGGGGGGTATTTGSCCTTGGAGTGACTTTCTGTTCTCTGAAAATAGATTTAATGAATCCTTCAAAAATATTTATGCTTACCTAACCTTTCTCTTTTGAGTGAACTTTTCAATGRACAGGCCTTGAGTCTTTATAGTTCAACAATGGCAAGGTAGAGTGCCAACAAAGGTCAACAGTGGCAACAGCCCTAATGAGCCTCAGGGCATGACTCGTAATCCACGAAATTGATGCAAAACCTTGATTTCAGTGAAAAGTATATTAGATCTTTATTGACATCATATATTTGATATTTCAAWAACCAAATGGTGAGCATGACATTACAGCCTAGTTAGATAATTGTCTGATTCACGTTTACCTGATTCACATCACTACAGCTTATCATAACATATATCATTTAATAAGTTTCAAATAATGTTTTAAGTTTCAGATCCTTATCTTCAGGAGTAATGTGTGCAACGCTATTAAAACAGCTGAATTCTGAACAAATGTACTACAGCCATACATCCCATTTTTTCCTTAACATTGAAATCATCACCAGCAGTGACTTGAGGACATTGCAGTTGACTGGCACTCAGAAAATTTAATTTGCAAGSTTGACAAATGTTGTGATGACTGTCAGGAATTCTGAGTTCTAATCCTGGTTTTGACTCACTGTATCTTTGGACACTTGCCCATTTAAATGACTCTCTCTCGGTTTCATTTTCTGTATAAAGGGAGTTATAGTAAAATTTGTACATGTCATAGGCTTAATTAAGTAATGCTGGCAAAGCACTTTGAAGATAAAAGAAATTGTTTAAGTATTTTCAATGTAATCAAATTAAATTCTAGACAATAGAATAACTTTTTGTCCAATCTGAACTTTTTACTGAATAATTCATTGTGTTTAGCAGCTGATTTTTGTGTATGCCTCAATTGGACAGCTAGTTCACATTTTAAGATTTTAGGAGTAAATTTTCAGAACAGGAGATTAGATACAGGACTTTCATTAGCATAAACATAGAATTTATTTTTACAAATAGGCTTTGCATCTAGAAATTCATGGATTGTGAATTTTCAATATGTGATGTATTACAGTGAACCATTTAACACTTGCTTAATCAATTTAGTTTGAACTTGTAAACAGCACGGCAAAAACTATGAAGGGAAAAATCGAGAAAGGAGAAAAAAAGCAATTGGATTGTTAACTCAGCCAAAATAGAGGTTAAATTCTGAACTCCAGTTCACGTAAATGGGATGCTCTTTAGTTATTGCAATTACATTTATGCACAACAGGAGGAGCAGAAAGAATTGTGCTTAGTATTTTGGCTGCATTTTGGTCAGGCTTGTCAAGGTGCCATGCAGGACAGCTGGAAGCTGGGGCCAGGAGCTGGGAGCCATGGGGACTCCCCAGGGCAGCAGGGAAGGTCCTCGCAGCCAGGGCACATCCCATCACCCCAGCAGGGAGCAGAARGATCTTTGCCCTGGACCTACTGGCTACACTCTTGCTAATACTGCACAGGATTTAATTGACTGCTTTTGCTAGAAGGGTGATTTTCTGCCTCATGTTCAACCTGTAGTCTCTTAGAACATCCAGRTCCTGTTCTGCAGAGCTGTTTCCTGTCCAGCTGGCCCCCAACCTCTGTGTGGGGTTATCCCATCCCAGGTGCAAGGCTTTTTATTTGCCTTTACTGAACTTCATAAAGATCCYGTCAGCCCATTTCTCCAGCCTGTCARGACACTAGAGCTGTGCTTTCTGGTATGACCTCCTTCACCAAATTAGTATCATCTATGACCATGCTAATAGTGCATTTGGTTTCATTATCCAGGCCATTATTAAATACTTAAACCTGAGGAAGACCACTAGCAAGCAGTTAAAAGTTACCAGTTAGACTTCATATCACTAATCACAAGCATTTGAACCCTGCAGTCCAGTTTTCCAGCCAACTGATAGTCTATCTATCCATCTAATATCAGACTTTGCTACTAAGCAGACTACATCTGTAATAGGATAACTGGTCTGTATGTCCATGATAACCATGCACTGCTTCCAAGCTCTACACATTCTTAACTAGGAAATGGGCTTGAGGTTGCAGAAATAAGAACAACATGGTCATGGTATACCAAGCATACACAGTTGTATTTAATCTTTATGTGATTGTGTATAACAGACATACCACTGCCTTCTGTAAAGGCTGCAGTATCTGCTTTCTCTTTGATCCAATTAGAATATAACTACAGATAACATGTCTGTGAGTTCAAAAAACAGCTGGATAAATTAAGAAACTAAAACTTTGCTCAGGGCTGTTAAATATAAAACATGGCCTTTGGCTCAGGAAGTCCCTGAAACATAAATTGGTGGAAACTGGGAGAGGAAAGTAGCATTTCACGCTTACTCGTGTCCTTTTCTATTTTAATATATTACAAATCACTGTAGAATATTGAAGTAGATGGACCACCCATCTGGCTTTTTAAGGCCGTTGTGGGKTTTTTTTGTTTGTTTTCCATAGSGTCTTGCCTTGTCCTCTACATTTCCACAAGGCTGGATGGAATATGGTGATCTTTGTCATTCTCTGTTGTGCTGGTTTTGGCTGGGATAGAGTTAATTTTCTTCATAGCAGCAAGTATGGGGCTACGTTTTGGATTTGTGCTGAAAACAGTGTTGATAACACAGGGATGTTTGCGTTATTGCTGAGCAGTGCTTACACAGAGTCAAGACATTTCTGCTTCTCACCCCACCCCACCAGTGAGTGGGCTGGGGGTRCACAAGAAGTTGGGAGGGGACACAGCTGGGACAGCTGACCCCAACTGACCAAAGGGATATTCCATACCATGACGTCATGCTCAGCATATAAAGCTGGGGGAAGAAGAATGAAGGGGAGGATGTTTGGAGTGATGGTGTTTGTCTTCCCAAGTCACCGTTATGCGTGATGGAGCCCAGAGAACACCTGCCTGCCGATGGGAAGCAGTGAATGAATTCCTTGTTTTGCTTTGCTTGTGTGTGCAGCTTTTGCTTWCCCTATTAAACTGTCTATCTCAACTCACGGGTTTTCTCACTTTTACCCTTCTGATTGTCACTACCCGTGGGGAGTGAATGAGTGGCTGTGTGGGGATTATTTGCTGGCTGGGGTTAAACATGACATCTGTATCTTTCCTTCACAGTGGTTTGCTTATAACCTTTAGAATTGTTAAGACACATTTTTTGATTTACGTTTCTCTTTTTTGCATCATGGTGTATAGCTGCATAGTCATATAAATGTTTAAGTATTTTTAGAAGCATTCCCAAGTTATTTGCTATGATAAGCATGGAAAAAAAAAAAAAGCTCCATGCTTAGAAAATTGCTTTCAGACATTCAGTACTTTACCTGGGTTAAAACGAGTYAGTTTTTCCCCCCAATTAAGTGAACTAATGAAATCTGAAAAAGCACAGATTTAGCACTTCATTTTAGCTATTTTTCTAATTTATTTCTAATACTGTGTCTGTAATCTTTAATGCTGTTTTTACTTTCAGTTCAATTATATATTTTTTTTTTCTCATGAATTTTTAGGTTGTTTAAATGGTGCAAAGAACTTAACAGATTTYATGAAAAAAGACTGTTATTAAATCAAATAACCTAATATCCTCTTTTCAATTATTTCAATTATTCCTATTTTGAGACATGTTGCTTCTTTGGCACTACCACATTTCCCAGAAAGGCATCAAGCACTGATGCAAAGATTTCAAAGGACCAATCTACCACATTCTGGAGGTTCAGGTGTTTCACTACTCTCTATTTTCTGAATATGTGCCTTTTGTCTAATATTTACTGCCTTTATATTCCCATTACTCCTTCATATGGCTGATGGTCTAGTAATTATAATAAATAATAATAATAATAAACATTTATGCAGGGAAACACAGCATTTGCAGAATGACATACTTTCTATGCAGAAGTGCTTCCTAAATCAATACAGCTAGAAAAACAAAGCTAAGAATTCTTATTTTATCTTTTTCTGTTGAAAGACAAATTAGGGATGGAAGCAGCTCCAATATCAATGTGTGTAAAGGAATAACCCCTACAATCTCACGCTTATGCAAGTTGTGTTGTTTGCAGATAGTATGCTTTCTGAATCCCACACATCACAAGGAGAACATTACTTGAAACCCAGGACTCGTACGATGGGGACCAGTACTGCAATGTCTGATCTCTGCAACATAGACCATGTCTCTGTACAACAGGATAAAAATATCAGAGGCTACCTTAGCTGCCATGGGAAGAAGCTTGCAATACCTTCCCCTGCTGTTAGCTGTCCTTCTTACAAACACCCSTCATGCTGTGCTGGCAGCACATGCAGTTTGGTGTCTTCCAGAGACTGAGAAAAGCTGCTGTGCTGCACTGAGAATACAGGTGATACCAGTCCAGCATCCATAACTGCAAGGGACGGAGTTTTCATTCCTCAGCTACTTCATTCTAAGACCTCGCTGTAACAGATTGCATGGTTAGAAACTATTTGTGAGCATATCTGAAATGCTCCCATTGCCTGCCTCCAGAAATCTGAATATTTGACATTGTGTTTTGGGGGAAATAAATCCTAGGTTGTTCCTGGTAAGTTCTTGCTATGTCATACGCATTATGGAAGGATCTGTTTGGTCCAAGTTAGCTAAATCAAATCACAAATGTTTCAGCCTTTTATAAGATTGTCCTCTATTTTAAGTTCAAACTAAAGAATTTACAACATTGTGACTTGGGCAACCATACAGGACTTCAAGTGTTACATCAGATAATTTTTACCCCTTACTAGTCCTAAGTACAGTAGCATCRTAACAAGGTGACTGTGAACCGACAATGCACCACTGTGACAATTAAGGCCAACAGTGTCCTGAGCTGCATCAGGAAGAGCATTTCCAGCAGGTCAATGGAGGTGATCCTGCCCCTCTACTCAGCATTGGTGAGGGCACATCTAGACTGCTGGGTCCAGTTCTGAGCTTCCCAATGTAAGACAGACATGGACTTACTGGAGCAAGTCCAGTGAAGGGCTACAGAAACTGTTATGGAACTGAAGCATCTCTTATATGAGGAGAGGCTGAAAGAGCTGGGACTGTTCAGCCTGGTGAAAAGATGGCTCAAGGAGGATCTCATCAATGTGTATGAATACCTGATGSGAAGAGATGAAGAAGATACAGCCAGACTCTTTTCAGTGGTGCCCAGTGACAMGATAGGAGGCACTGGGCACAAATTAACATGAAATTCCATCTGAACACAGGAAAACACTTTTTTACTGTGAGGGCACTCAACCACTGGAACAGGTTGCCCAGAGAAGTTGTGGAGTCTCCATTTCTGAAAAAATTTAAAATCCGACTAGGCTTGGTCCTGGGCAATCTGCTCTAGCTGACCCTGCTTTAAGCAGAGTGTTTGGCCTAGCTGATCTGAGGAAGTCCTTTACAGCCTAACAATTCTGTGATTCTGTGATCTAAGCACTATTAAGTACCCAGTGACACAAGCTTTGAAATATTCATATCTGTACTGACAACCTGTTGCTTGATAACTTTCCTTTATTCCTAGTGTCTTTCTTCTGATGRCTGAAACCGTTGGCCAGTCTCTGTGGGAAAAATAAAATCTTGAAGAATTCTTCACTTTCTTGCTTGAGGAGATTCCTTGCCTTATTTCCCTTTTGCTCAGACCTGTCCATCTCCGTTTCTTTAGACTTGTTTCTCACCTTTTCCTTCCAGTCTCCCATTTGCATGACCATGTCATGCTTTTCATCATGCTTGGCCCTCTGTGGTGAGTTCATAATATTTTCTTCATCACGAAGSGTCATATGCGGTCACAGACTGTCCAGAGTCCACTAGAGTCTATGTTATGTAAATATTCTACTAAATATAATTACTCGCATTTACACTGGTTCCATTCTTCAATTTCTTTTTCAAAAGTATTCACATTTTAAAGCAAAAATAGAATCTTTTTATTTTATTAATTTATTCTAATTCAACTTAAGCATATTTTACGTCATGTGATTACGTCAATGTGATTTAAAAAAATTAACAACATTGCAAACCTAGAGTCAGGTCAGATAAAAGCACAAGTTTTTTGTCTTGGTGATATTCACAAGTGAAACAGAAAAGTAATTCCCTCAACTGCAGGAAGTACTTGTTGAAATGTTATAGCATAAATTCTGCCTGAATTCAGGCAGACTACATTGCTATAGTGGTTACTTCTTATCTTAAAATCCATGACTCTGTGGAGACTTCCATTGAAGCCAGTTCAAAGAGCAAAAAAGATAACTTCTGCTGAAATGTCAAACTCTGCTTGAAACAACAGAACTAATTTTTCTCAAATTACTACAGCGAATTCCTGAAGTTCCTTTATATAGACTTGTCATCACTTTTTGTGCTAGAATATTTGATTCATAACCCTGCTGAAAGTCACAAATATTTAGAAGTCACAGCATATGTCACTAAGTTTAGAGCTTCTTAAATAGCGTATTTTTAGCTTGATTAATTTGGCACAGAAGGAAGGATTTTTCAAATTTTGTTTGTAGAAGAGTCATAAGATGACTGCCTGGTAAGACACTTCAGAGAAGCTTACAAGCTTACTTCTGTGTGATAAATCTGAAGATATCTAAAATAATCTGAGTAGATGCTCTGAAATATTTAGTTAGATCTTAATGTGCAGACTTATTCATGAACTTTGACAGATGCACAATAGAATTACAGAAACAGATGTATCTTTCAGATTTGTTATTTCATAGGAATAGAAAAATTCTTTTTTATATTTAGCTTAGAACATTGAGAAAGCCTAACCATATTCAAAATGATAATTAGAGCAACATTAACAAACCCCTCAAACATGCCATGAAGTCATAAAAGCAGGAGAAGCACTTATTGTGTATTATTAATGGGGTTCTCCAGGTTAAACTAATCATATTCATATACTGTGTTACAATATCCAAAGTTCTCAAATTATCCACAAGTAATTTAACATACTTGAATCATATGTCTACAAGCACTGCCAAAATCCATTTGTTAAATTTGCACTTTCTTCATTGAACATGAGGTTATACAGGGCAATATGATAGAAATATACTTGAAAATAAAATCTTCCTTTGGAATGTCAAGTAGATAAAGACTAGAGATAACATATTGCCTCTGCTTTAAACGATGGATTCAAAAATATGGTGCTGCAACAGGGCAAAAGCACTCAGATCTCTGATGAAARAGTTCCTGTCAAAAGGCTTGTTCAAACCTTATAGGCACTGACCCACAGTGACAGCAGTTATCATCAGCTCTTGCTGCATCTTGTAGGATGGAACAGAAGACACTTTCTCTAAGTAGAACTTTCTCATCATTTTACAGCACACCAAGAGAACATATTAGTTTCTATCAGCACTCGGGCATGCAGCCTGTGTGTTTGGCAACATTTCGTTAAGAAGCAGACATCTAATTAGGTAAAAAGAGTTCATGTTAAAAAATTTCCTTTAGTTTAAATATATATGTATATATTTTTAAAAACCTTTACTGCCATTAAACCTACCAAGAAAAAATGGAGAAGACAGAAACACAGAAACAGAATTGTTCAGGTTGGAAAGGACAGCTTGAGATCATCTGGTTCAACCCCTCCGCCCAAGACATCTATTAATGTAACAGCCACAGTATCGTCCCATCTTTCTCCTTGGTTCTGAACAACTCTAGTTCTCTCACACCATTCTCTTAATTTTAATTATTATGATTGTCTAGTCCACCAGTATTATCAGCTCATAATCCATTATCACCCAATATCTACCTTTTTACTTTGATGTTATCCCTTACATACTGAATACAATCCTTATGTCGGCCTTTAATCTCTACTTGTCTCTCTTCATTTAAACCCTTCTCAAAGATCTGTATTTCTGTAATGCCTACCGGAAAATTATACAACAAATTCTAGACCGCTGAATAAATGTCTGAGATACACTCTTTCTTCTTAMCCTGATATTAGAAGTCAAGAGGTGAAAAAAAATAGCTGCTATATGCTGCAAAGACAATCAAGTTCCCATTGAGTTTTTTCACCTACACACATATTTCTTGTGGGCATCCTGTTGGATTCCTGCTTGAAGGGAACATTAATTCCTTGATAAACATGAGACGAACATTCAGTCCTTCTGACAGCTGCTCACACAATGTAGAAGTCCGCAAAAGTTCTTGTTTGTAAATATTGCTAAAGAATAAGATCTACAGTGCCTTTCAATCCAGTAAAACATGATCAATAACTTGTGCTAAAATGGGAGGTTATGTTGCACCTATTTTATGAAATCTGTATTAGATGGTATTCCTCTTGAAATTGATTTTACGCCCAGTTAGCACATGACTGGTTGATAAAGGAAATATTAATAATGTTTTCCTTTAGTTTTGTATGTTGTTAAGACAAGTTGACAAGGAAGCTCCAAGACTTCCTTGAGGGAGTTGCTGCTAGCCACTGATTCTGTCTTGGAACATGATATTTAATCCTCTGTTTAAACCATGCTTTTTCACTGAAGGAAAATTTTGTTCTTTATACATTAATAAAAGGTCTGATACAGGTGACACAGTGGAACAGCAGCATTTTTKATTATCTGCAGTATACTTTATCCTAAAGTGGGACTCACACTAGAGGAAAAATACATAAAATCAGGTCACTCTGAGTGGAATTGATCTGACAAAATGTAAATGTCTACATTTTAGATAGTCATCTGAGGTTTCCATTAAAATTAATGGAAAGAAATAGACACTTCCTAAAATTGATTTCATCCTAATATAGATGTCTAAAAATGGACCAGAAAAACTGCACTGTAAGTGTGCCTGTTTCTTTGTATTTTTACTAAAGATAACTAGGTCAGATATAAACTATATGTTATCTACCTGAATTAGTTAGATTAATCTACATTATGAGATTCTTTCCTGGTCAAAACTAGCAAATCCAGGATCATTGTCAGTGCTTCATAAGGTTTCTTTATTCATTTTAAGGTTCATGAAAAAACATAACCTTTGAAACAACATAATCCTTGAATTCAACTCATTAATTATTATGCTGGAATTTGACTCACCTGCTCGTGAAATAAGAGACACACTTAGGCTATGCTTACGCTACTAAATTAAAGCACAACTTGAGCATTGGCTCACAACTGTCCACACGGCCGAATTCTTAAAGTGTTTTTTGTCACTGCTTTAACTATGCTAACACTCCCCTGGTCAGAAACCACACAGCACTAGTTGGGAATTTTTCCCAATAGGTATTTTAGACATGTGGGCATTTGGTATGGTGAAGAAGCATGTTTAGGCTGTAAGCGTGAGCAGAGCTATGTCAGTCAGACACAGAGCCAAGGAACGATTCCTACTCTGCATCATTTGCTTGTGCAGATGTAACCTTATGCGGGGGTCAGGCTAAAAGCTGGTTCCACTAAATTAATAGCAGCTTTACTACTGCTTTATCAAAGTCAGGATTTTCCTTTTATCTTTTTGTCATAAATATAAGTGTAAATCCCAATTTCTGTGAGAATTGCACAGTGAAGACCAAAAGGGTTCTCTAATTCTACAAATTGGAGCAGGGAGAGCTTCTCTTTTCTTTCACACTCAGCTGGTTAAAAATAGTTCACGTAATACCTGTAACATACAAATATAACAACTTCACAGAAGCCTTTCCTTGTACTTTCTTGTTCATTAAATATATTAGTAATTGCTATTTTTGTGTTTCTGAAGATAAATAGGTCTGAAAGCAGATATGTTTGAAAGTATTACGGAAAAGAAGGCAGATCTTGTCTTTACGACAGTGTTTTTATTTTATCAGGTCTCAAGTCATTTTCACTACATGAGAAAAAGCCCAAGGGATTCAAATGTTCTTTCTAAACATTCACTAAAAACAATTATATAAAATTTGTGTTGTATTTAACAAACCCAGACTAGCAAGCATATCAGTTTCAAATCTGTTTTGCTGGGTGAAGTTCTGGCATACGTAGGACTGATTGGGATTTTATGAATGTTTAAATAATCTGTTTTATGTCTCCTTGTCTGCTGAGAAAATCCCTTACATTTGAAACTAAAGTAAAAGCGCATCACAGTAACTGCTTAAAATCTCAGCTTTCTAGAAAACAAAAAGTTCCAGAAACRCTAAATTTTATTTTTCAGTCCTGAGTTCAAGAACATCATCTCTTTGCTCCCTACACTTGCCCCTTTGACCAAYCAATTCAGGTTCAGGTTCATTCGTCTTAGGTCACATCATTATCACAATAGGTCAAGAACTGTTTCCATATTGAAGTCTGAATACGGCTTTCTAATACCTTTGCTAAGGATTCACACAGTTAYAGCTGTCCCACCGTAAAGCATAACTAAAGCTTAGAGAGGGCAGCAGGGACCTTACAAAGGATCTGAAAGAGAGGAAACTCCACATGATCTACTTGGAAGTACCTCACTTTCCATTCACAGCAGATGGATTTTAAAAAATTCATATGGACGTGGCATTAATGTTTAAGTACTAAAGATATGATTGTAAGTAATTCTGAGTAAAAGCTAGAATGAACTAGAGACTCTCACAATTGGAAGGAGCTTTGATAATACTAGGTATGACTAGAACTGATGAGTAAAAGAACGCTAAATACTTTCTGCTGGAATTTGCTGGCATTTCAAATGCAAATATATGTGGAATTGTAGTATTGGGGGGGGCGGGGGGGGGGAAGTATGTGAAGCCATCTCAGAATAAAATCTTCAACAGAAAGATATGCTAACTTAGCCAACCAACACTTTGGCAAATAGCTTGGCAGAGTGAAGAACTGTGAACACCATAGGGTTCCGGTCAACATGCTGATTACAAAGTCCATTAGTGGTCAGTTTCTTAACTAGCCAGTCCGTTACATCTTGCAGAATGAGAWAGTCTTTAAGTATGCATCTACAATGCTTAGAAGGAAGTATTAGGCTGTCATTAGGAATTTTGGTTTGAGAGATATACCTTGGAGATTCTGCTCAGATACTGATGTTTCTAAAGTATATATAGCTGACAAGTTCTTTAACACACATGGTATTGAACCTAATGATTGAGCTAAGTTTGTTTAAYATCTTGTACTGAAAATAAATTAAACTACATGTTGTCCAGCAACCAGTAATCACAAGTGTAATTATAATAAATAAAAACAGGACATATTCTAAATGTATTACAGAAAATATTGTCTCAAATAAAGTAGTTGGAGAAAACTTAAAAAAATAGGAAAATTCAGCTATTTGGGGAATGGCTCATAATATTTTCTCTTACATATGTATATGCATATAAATATATAACAAATATATGTACAGACATGTTTCATAAAATYGTAAGAGGAATAGTAAAAATCCTGTTAATAACTGCACTAGGTCTGATACTGAGAAGAGTTAACATAATGTTTAGTAAAGTCTTCTGGAATTTTGGGTTGTGTTTTGCAAAGTAGCATTATAATTCTCCTACCACATGAGAATTATTGAAGTAGACTGCAGRCCACTAGTGAGTAAGTAGTAGACAGTAAGGAAAATGCTATACCATATACAGTCGAGATGAACATTCACAATTGCATGATCTGGACAATTTACACAACAGAGTTATGTAAGAGTTGGATGAGAAAATTATTGTTCTTTTTTCCAGTTTTTAATCCTGAAGAAAAAAAAAATCCAGGCCTTGAAAAAGTAGTATTGTTTCTCAGTGTTAAAGAAAAGTTAGCAGGACAACCAGGTAATTCAAGGCCACGTAACCTGGTTTGAGACCCAGCCAAAATAATGAAAAACTGCTAGAAGATTTAATTAGTAAAGAATTAAAGGATTAAATTATAGCTAATGACAATCAATCAGCATAGTTTTGCAGAGAATAGGGCTTGTTAAATAAACTTGATTTCCTTCTTTCAAATTATAAATATATTCGATAATGATAACCGGACAGATGAAACAGCCCCCTGTAAGGTATTTGTGACAAAGTACTGTATACTATTTGGAATAAAGATGAGCAGTATTTGAAATGAGTAATGTAAACATTAAATGAAATATGAACCAGATGACCTCTCAGGAAAAAGCTGATGATTGTTGAAATACATCTTGTAATGTGAATTTCTACCAACATCCTATAGGCATGGTAATTTCCAATATTGTTCAATGTTTAATCAATGAACCAGAAGTAAACTTAAAATCAGTGCCAGTAAAATGTGCAGATGAAAAGACTGAATGAATGATAAATGATGAGGAGACATGAGTCTTAGAGCACTGAGCAAGTTCAAACAAAAATAATTTAATAATCAAATTCTGGATCCTATATCTGTGAAAAAGAAATGTAGACCATATTCACAGATTGAGAAACCATAACTTGTAAGGAAGGGCCATAATAATATGTCAGGCCATAACAAAACATAAGCAACGGCATAGAAGAATTGTGCAAAAGGGAACAATTAACATGATTCTTGGCCRTCTGAACAGCAGGGTAGTACACAAGATGCAAGAAATGTCTTTTTTTCCTCTGCATATGCCACCACATTCCTGAAACACTGTTTGCATTCTTCTTGTGACATTAGTGAAATGACATTTAAATATTAGAAATATTAAATATTTTCATAGAATCATAGAATCATAGAATAGTTTGGGTTGGAAGGGACATTTAGAGGTCATCTAGTCCAACACCCCTGCCATGGGCAGGGACATCTTCAACTAGRTTGCTCAGAGCCCCATCCAACCTGACCCTGAATGTTTCCAGGGATGGGGCATCTACCACCTCTCTGGGAAACCTGTGCTACTGTTTCACCACCCTCATTGTAAAATATTTCTTCCTTATATCTAGTCTAAATCTACCCTCTTTTAGTTTAAAACCATTCCCCCTTGTCCTGTCACAACAGGCTCTGCTAAAAAGTCTRTCCCCATCTTTCYTATAAGCCCCCTTTAAATACTGAAAGGCTGCAGTAACGTCGCCCCGAAGCCTTCTCTTCTCCAGGCTGAACAACCCCAACTCTCTCAGCCTTTCTCCATAGGAGAGGTGTTCCATCCCTCTGATCATTTTCGTGGCCCTCCTCTGGACCCGCTCCAACAGGTTCATGTCTTTTTTGTGCTGAGGGCTCCAGAGCTGGACGCAGGACTGCAGGTGGGGTCTCACCAGAGCAGAGCAGAGGGGCAGAATCCCCTCCCTCGACCTGCTGGCCACGCTTCTTTTGATGCAGCCCAGGATACAGTTGGCCTCCTGGGCTGCGAGCGCACATTGCTGGCTCATGTCCAGCTTTTCATCCACCAGTACCCCCAAGTCCTTCTCGGCAGGGCTGCTCTCAATCCCTTCATCCCCCAGCCTGTATTGATACCGGGGGTTGCCCCGACCCAGGTGCAGGACCTTGCACTTGGCCTTGTTGAACCTCATGAGRTTCACATGGRCCCACTTCTTGAGCTTGTCCAGGTYCCTCTGGATGGCATCCCATCCCTCAGGCGTGTCGACCRCACCACTCAGCTTGGTGTCATCTGCAAACTTGCTGAGGATGCACTYGATCCCWCTGYCTATGTCACTGATGAAGATATTAAACAGTACCGGTCCCGATACGGACCCTTGCGGGACAMGACTCATCACCGATCTCCATCTGGACATTGAGCCGTTGACCACTACCCTCTGGATGCGTCCATCCAACCAATTCCTCACCCACCCGGCAGTCCACCCATCAAATCCATACCTCTCCAGTTTAGAGAGAAGGATGTTGTGGGGGACCATGTCAAAGGCCTTACAGAGGTCCAGATAGATGAYATMTGTASCYCTTCCCATGTCCACTSWTGTAGTCACTCCATCAYAGRAGGCCRCTAGGTTGGTCAGGCAGGACTTGCCCTTGGTGAAGCCATGCTGGCTGTCTCGAATCACCTCCSTGTCCWCCATGTGCCTTAGCATAGCTTCCAGGAGGACCTGCTCCATGATCTTCCCAGGCACAGAGGTGAGACTGACTGGCCTGTAGTTCCCCAGGTTGTCCTTTTTTCCCTTTTTAAAAATGGGGGTTATGTTTCCCCTTTTCCCGTCAGCGGGAACTTCACCAGACTGCCATGACTTCTCAAATACGATGGATAGTGGCTTAGCAACTTCATCCACCAGTTCCTTCAGGACCTGCAGATGGATCTCATYGGGTCCCATGGACTTGTGCACCTTCAGGTTCCTTAGATGGTCTCAAACCTGATCTTCTCCTACAGTGGGCAGCACTTCATTCTCCCAGTCTCTTTGCCTTCTGCGGTGATGGGTGGTAAGGATCAAGAACTTGCCAGTGAAGACCAAGGCAAAAAAGTCATTGAGTACCTCAGCCTTCTCTGTATCCCAGGTAACCAGGTCTCCCTTTTCATTCCAGAGAGGGCCCACCTTTTCCCTAGTCTTCCTTTTACCCCCGACGTACCTATAGAAGCTTTTCTAGTTGCCCTTGATGTCCCTGGCCAGATTTAATTCTATCAGGGCTTTAGTTTTCCTAACCTGGTCCCTGGCTGCTTGGACAATTTCTCTGTTTTCCTCCCAGGCTACCTGTCCTTGCTTCCACCCTCTGTAGGCCTCCTTTTTGTGTTTGAGTGTGTCCAGGAGCTTCTTGTTCATCCATGCAGGCCTCCTGGCRTATTTGCCTGACTTCCTCTTTGTTCGGATGCATTGCTCCTGATCTTGGAGGAGGTGTTCCTTGAATATTTAACCAGCTTTYTTGGGCCCCTCTTCCCTCCAGGGCTTTATACCATGATATTCTGCCAAACAGATCCCTGAAGAAGCCAAAGTCTGCTCTCCTGAARTCCAGGGTAGTGAGCTTGTTATGCGTCCTCCTCAGTGCCCCAAGGATCTTGAACTCCACCATTTCATGGTCACTGCAGCCAAGGCTATCCTTGAGCTTAACATTCCTCACCAGCCCCTCCTTGTTGGTGAGAACGAGGTCCAGCATAACACCTCTCCTCATTGGCTCTTCTATCACTTGGAGAAGGAAGTTATCATTGACGCTTTCCAGATGTAAGTCTCAGATTGCTTATGCCCTGCCGTGTTTTCCCTCCAACAGATATCGAGGTGGTTGAAGTCCTCCATGAGGACCAGGGCTTGTGACCATGAGGCTGCTCCTATTTGTCTATAAAGGGCCTCATCYGCTCGGTCTTCCTGGTCAGGTGGCCTGTAGCAGACCCCCACTGTAATGTCACGTGTCCCTGCCCTCCCTTTAATCCTGACACATGAGCTTTCCGTTGGCTCCTCATCCATCCCCAGGCAGAGCTYCATGCACTCCAGCTRGTCATTGACATAGGTGGGGACACCCCCTCCTCATCTCCCCTGTTTGTCCTTCCTAAAGAGCCTGTATCCTTCCATTCTAACACTCCAATCATAGGAGCCATCCCACCACGTCTCCGTAATGCCAATAAGATCGTAGCCTGCAGGGGGCTATAAGATAGTATGACCCTGCACCACAAAAGCACACGAGGTTTGTAGGAAATGCTGCAGAAGAATTCAGAGCACTCTATTTGTTTATCTGAGTGGAAACAAGACTGGAAGGTGACTGGGTTACRGTGACTCAGTGTCTTCACAGAGAGAAAATACAAGTACTGACAGGGTCCTGAATTGCACAGAGAAAGGCATACCAAGAATCAGTAGGTGGATAACAAAGCTGGCCTTATTCAAACTGGAAATCAAATACATCRCTTTTAAAAGTGAGGGCAATCCTTTTAAAAGGATAGTGATGAGTGTCTTGTTGTCTTCATGCATATCTTCATGTCAAACCAGACCATGGGCCTTGCCAAAAGAAGTCAATATGGAGAATGAAGCAGCCTGGAATAGGCAAAATATTGGACTAGATAATCTAAGAATACCATCCTGTCTCAAAAATCTGTGAATTCCTTGCAAAAACACACACTGATAGCTGCAGCTTCTAATAATGAAACTGTATTTTAGCATGTATGTGTTTAGCTTARCGACATTTATTTTCTACAGTTATTTGATCACTGCATAGTACATTTTAAGCATTGCTTCTCACAGAGTGTTGTAAGTACAATGGAAATATTCATGTACTTAAATCTTGCTTCATTCTCTGACTGATTTTGAGATCAGATACTGTAGAAACAGCCTCTGCAAATTAAATTCCTCTAATTTGTATGGTAAGGTATGAACAAAAAMACTTGTGGCATTTATCCCAGACCAAGAGATCAGCCAAGCTATGTGGAACAGGAGGAGTAATTGCTTTTTCTTAGAAAGATGTCAAACCTTTTAAAACAACAAACACTCACAGGAGGTCTATTCATTTTTCCATACAGAGGATATTAGCACAGGTTATTTCCATCAGTACCAACAAAATAAGCATGTAAACCTTCCACATACTGTATTTATGGGATTATAAAGTTCTCCATTGGTTTTGCATTCTATGATAGCTTTTTTCTTTCAGAATTTCTTTTGGTGGTTCACAGGGGGGACTTTTGATGTAGTTATTAATCGTGGCAGAGCCCTTTATCTCATTTTAAATGTCTTGATTGGGGAGTTAGCACACACCTCAGTTAGCACACATTTAAATGTCTTGATTGGGGAGTTAGCACACACTACACACAATGTAGTCGAAATACAGACACAACTCTTGCATTGAAAAGGAGGAATATATTTCCCATTCTATCCTACTTTTACAATAATACATTAAATTTTGCTATTTTTTTTTCATTTTGCTCTATCTGGAAATCAAAGAGATCTGTCAGTGGTGGTCTGCTACCCCTTTGCCAGAACAAACTCACTTCCCCACTGAGGTTTTATGATTTTCATTTATTAAACTGATGCAGTGTTAGTTAACAGACAAGACTACTCCAGTGCCACTAATCACTGAGGCAATTTAGATAACTGCTCTGAATAGGATTACTATTATCTGTCTATCAGCTGGTAACTACCTGTTTACCTTATTTTGAGATATGCTGGTACTGACCTCTGTTCACTTCTACCTAGTGTGCCTTCACTCTGTATTTTGGGAAGTTAGGTTGAGGCACTTACGTCTAGAACTAATGACCTAGTATTTTGCCCCTTTAAGGATTTTAGATCTCATTATCTTGTCATGAAAGCTGTGAGAATTAGCACAATACAGAAGAGATTTCATTCTTTGCTCCCCAGACTTGCATAATGGACATGGTGTTAAAAGCTAGAAGATTTTTTGTTGTATTTTGTTTTTCTAATTAKCTGAACACCTCAAAAGAGTGGGTTAGAAAATGTAGGGATTAAAGAACCCTATAGTTCATGTGGAAATAGCTTCAACTGTCAGCTGCAAAGCAAACCTTAACTATTATAGTGCCATGTAAGGTGTTAAGCAGTTGGTGAGATTTAAATGCTGAAAGACAGTGAATAATACGGGATTTCCCCTAAGGAGTCACGATTCAAGAATTACATATAATCCTTTTTTGTTGTAGAATCTCAGCATCAGCATTTGCAGATCTGAGTCCAAAACCTCCAAACTGACCTACAAGGACTTTCCTGGTATGAGGACATGGACATGATGAACAAAAGTCCATGTGAAGTTGTTACTGATCAGCTCAGTTGATCCCTCTTTTTCATGGGCATGGGRCATTAACCACATTATCTTCCATCTTGGTRTAAGAAAAATTTTTTACAGTGAAAACAATAATTAATYGGACCAACCTCCCCAGTGATGTGGTAGAGTCCCCATCACTGGAGTTTTTCAAGATRCATTTGGACAGGGTGCTAGATAATCTCATCTAGGCTCCCTTTCCCACAAAAGKTTGGACCAGATAAYCTCTTGAGATCCCTTCCAACYTGAGCTGTTCTATAATTCTATGATTCTATGTGTTTCAGCTGGGTCTGTGGAGATGCATACAACCTCCATCAATGCAAGGAAAAGTAAGAAAGAGAAGAGGGAAACAAGAATTTGCAGGGAAGGTCTTCCATGATTCATACGGGTTGTGTGTCAGGATGTTCCAGAGGGTGATTTTACGTTCCTTATTTGAGTTTGAAACAAATTCAGTTTTTCTTTCTGGCCTTATTTTATCAGACAACAATGTCCACTTAAAAAAGGACAGGGTTTGATCTCACAATTCTTTTCTAGAAAAGAGTATTTTGGCCAGTCAGATGATATCTGTCTCTTCATTTTTGTTTCTTTGTGGTCTTGTCTTTTCTTTTCTTTTCTTTKCTTTGCTTTGCTTYGCTTTGCTTTGCTTTTCTAGGCCTGCAGTGAGGTAATGACTTTAGGCTAGGAAAGCTAAGCTCATAGGCTCTTCTACAGTCTCTGAAGAAAAATGGGTACCTTGTGGTTGATTCAGAACAGAATCGCAATTTCAGTGCAAATTAATCATCTTGGGAAAAGAGAGCTGAAYGAACTCAACCTCTCTCAACCAGAGCTAGCTCTTTCCCTTCTTCCCCCTAGATGACAGGCAGATCTCCCAGTTGARAATCTAGTCATCCTATCCTCTTTATAAAAGAAGTGTAGCATAGCTAAGCTTCCAACAACTCTGTTGGGTGCCTAAAGATACATAGAATCAATTTGGTCTCAAAGCACTCTAAAAACAATAAGGGAAAGATACTGGAGGGTTACTTTCTTCCCATATGTTTCAATGCTTCATAGAATTTTAAAGTCACTTGCTCATTAATAATGAATAAAWCATATAGTAGCCATGCAAATATCCAAATATATAGAATAGCTGAAGTTTAATAAACACGTATTTTTTGTTAGAGAAGCAACACATTTTTTAGGCTAAATGTCACCATCAGTTCTGTTTATATCTCATTTTATATTTGAATTTTTTGTTAAAAATAGACAGATGCTGTCCTGGACAAGGCTCAGCTGACAGGCTCTTCTGTCTCAACATTTCAACATTATTATCATAATATAACATATTTGTATATGTGTAAACTGTCATGGTTTAAAGAAATGCAAATGCCTACYAAAACAAAGTGGGTACAGGCAGTTTGTGATGCCAATGGTGGGGGCAAGAAAATTAAAATTGCTATGTTTGAATGAACACATACAGTACTTTTTTTCCAAGGGGCCTTGTAAAATTAGTAATAATTTATACACCTTGCTGTTCTTTTTTYTCATCATTCATGCATCTTCTTTCATTGAATGGGATAATTCATACCTAGAAATGCAAATAGAATATTAAGTCTTGATATGTCAAACRCTCTTTTCCTAAAGATGTATACACATTCATGCCCTACCTTTCTATTTTGTTGTTACAATGATGCTCTCTGTAGTAACACCTTAAACACTTCATCTTGCCTATCTCAGATGCTGCAACCAAGATGTGTGCACTCTACTGAATTTTCACTTAAGCTGATCCTGGTCTTGAGACTTATTGAAATGTATTCTTGACTTACGCTGTTTAGTTTTAAGTGTAATTAAATGAGATACAGTCCAGCATGTTGACTGTTAATTAATATTTTATATCAATAATTTTATATTTCAGAAGAATGGAGATATATTAAATATTGACTGAAATAGTCATTAATAATGAATGTTTTTTTCTGCTGAGACAAATGTTTTATAGTAAAGAATGTAATATACAAATGACACACTATGCTCTGTAAGAGCTGTACCTATTAAGTCAATTTATGGCTCCTCTTGAACAAGCATAAAGTCCAAGAAGTGTCTGTGTGAGAAAAGGAGAAAGAGAGGGAGGCTTAAGAAGATTATAATTTTATTTTTCTCCATTGTAGCTGTATATTTGTCTCAAAGATACCAGAAGCAAGACTTCAAGGAAATAAAATGCCCTTTTGTGCTCTACAGAAAATAATAAGCCTGGCATTCCCATTCACTGGGTTAGCAAAGGAAACCTTTTGTTGTCATGGAGGCGTATTGTCTCTACTTTCCGCTGCTTGGCCATTGTTTAGTTTGCCTTTTCTACTTTAGATTCTTTGTCTTCTGTTCCTGCTGCTAAGTGTAGCAGACTCTGTATAAAGAAAGAAAACAGGGCACAGGARAAATAATATTTCCTTTTACTTTGACTCATTGTTTTAAAACATGTACTTGCTCTATAACATCATCATCAAACATTAATTCTGACATTATTTCTAGGCCAACAAGGGCATCAGGAAATTTTTCCCAAAGCTGATCCAATATAAACCGGTATGCATAGGAAAATTGTGCTTGATCAGCAGCCATACTCTACTGCAGTGAGTACCAACTTCTAACAGTSTTTTGACCATAGCAAACCTTGTTATTTCCTCCCAGCAGAATATTATTCACCATTGCTGTGTTTCATAGTCCAAATAGCTTAGTGATCAAAGGGAGTCATTTTCATTTCTGACATACAGAAGTTTTTACTATTAATGTAGGAAGAAACAGTTATTGTTGTACATTTTTTTCCTTCTGAAAGAGTACCTTGAGCAGAAAGGAAGGGGTTATTTTTTTGTCTAACAGTTTTCTAGGGGACAGTACCAGCATGTCTATCACCTTCTGCTAGAGACAAACTGAACATGCAGTCGGCATAAACAAAAATAGCTGTGTTCCAAGTACCGTATTTCCCGTTAAAGTCACCTGGCTTGACACCTTCGCTGACAGATGGAAAAACTGCTAGATATTTTGATCTCACATGTTGCTTCTTCATTACAGGCACTGGACTCTCAAGTCTTCAATCTTCCATCTYAATTTTCTGTTTGTGTTTTCTTGATAGTGAATACTAGATGGCCACCATTCTAAAGAGCGTTTGCTGGCTTGACATCCACTTTGACTGATTAATGAAAGCTTGTAATACTCTCACAAAAATCCATCAGAGTTAAAACTTTCATTGAAATGGATCACTCAAGATGTATGAGCTAGATGGTTRGTAACAAGGTTTGATTAAAGGTAAGAAGATGCTATAAAACAAAAAAAACAGTGGACTCCATATCAGGAAATKTACACTTAAACTAGAATTTACTCTCAAGTGAAATGTTTCAAGAATAATTGCATGACTAAGTTAAAGCAAATTATGCAAAGCACAGACTGTAGGTAACAATTTTGCAAATGAATTTTTATCTCTAATTTCCAGGGCTAAGAAT
Organism: Oceanodroma leucorhoa; assembly: GCA_030449065.1. Taxonomy (NCBI): domain Eukaryota; kingdom Metazoa; phylum Chordata; class Aves; order Procellariiformes; genus Oceanodroma; species Oceanodroma leucorhoa. Next base: position 3,616,704 of record JASVER010000047.1, on the reverse strand, counting down.
ATCCATGATACCAGCAAATACTATACGGTGAAGGTAGCAATTCCACTATGTTCTTATAATGGATCATCATTTGCATCATTCTTTGGAGGGCACTTAACAAACAAGGGATTCTATCCTGAAACCATCAAAGGATACTTTTACTGCCTAGAATATTTGCCCACAATGAACCTAAAAAAAGAGATACACTACAAAGTAGAACTGCCATTTTCTTCAGTTCTGATCAATCCAGATCAGTGGACAGAAATTAATTTGCCATTAAATGTCATAGAAATAAACATGATCCCATTATTTTTCATCTTCAGATGGTAAGATAGACAGAAGACAAGATCTTTTGCTCTTGTAGTTTATGCTACTGTAACCCTATGAGATTTTGCTGTTGCCTGGAGAACATTGCTGCTAAAAAGTCATTGTTTGGACATGTCCCATTACCACAAAATATCTGGAAATTTGGAAATTTCAAAGGCTGAAGGGGAATGGGACACCTTGAAATCTTTACATTTTGCTACAGCACAGACTATTCCAAGGAATTCAGTTAGCTCCTCGCCCTTGCTTATCCCAACCATCTTCGCAAACTCAGAACTACATGAACTCTCCTGAATGTCATTCTGTAGAATTCCTTGGAAGAATAAAGGATTCTTAAAACCACAAGCAACCCTTCACACACACAAAAAGGATGGATACAAAGTCACAGGGGAAGTGAACTGATTTGTRTTGATGTCTTCAAATATTTAATTAAAATAATAATATTTTGAAATATATTTTCTAATATTTTTATGTATTTTGGTTATTTTACAATAAAGAAAAATCAGATCTTTAGTGTTTACTCATTTGCTGAGTCTCTTTATTTTCTGCTGCAACATCCCATGATAATTGTGCAGAAAAGAAATTAAAGGCAAAGCAGATCATGTTGATCAAGATCTACAAATCAACAGTGCCAGAGTTTCCTATCCACACTTGCCTACTTACATGTTAGATAGGTCTTATGTTTTACCTTTGTGCTATATTTATACAAAACAAGCACATTTCCTTTTGGCATAGATTCTGCTAAGCTAAATAAACTAGATTTTCTCTTACAATATCTTGGTTCATAATGGTAAATTTTACTGATTTTTTTTTCTGAATGTTGAGTTCCAGAATAGCTTACAGAGTCCTGTACAACAGCCTTAACACTTCTGATCTCTTCTGGTAACATCCAAATGTGATAGATCATAAAAATACATTTTAATTTAGTACATCTAGATCTTTCTCCCTCCCTGTCATTTCTAGCTGACAGTCTCCCAGTTTACAACAGGCCTTTTTTCCTAATCATAGAATCATAGAATCATAGAATCATTAAGGTTGGAAAAGACCTCTAARATCRTCGAGTCCAACCATCAACCCAGTACCCATGCCCACTAAACCATGTCCCGAAGCACCTCATATTTCCTATATTGATGCTCTTCTGATCTGTTCTATTATATTTCATCCCATTTCTGTTAATTCAGTGCTAACAGTATCCCAAATCATCTTTTATGGTATAGACATAAACGAGTCCTAGATATGCCCACTTTTAGGTCAGACCTGATTCAGATTTGTCTGACAAGTTCACACACTAACCACAGATAAGGAAACTAATTAAGCTACTATGGAAGCCATGTATGTGTTGAAGCATCATRGCGTCTATCTAATCAAAAGCTATTTTTGTTCTCTGAAGTTAGCTTTAAGATAGCCTGATACTAAGCTTGAGATCAAGTGTAGAAAGAAGAATCATGYGTCTACTCCTAATACAGCAGAACAATCAATTATCCACCTGCAAGTGAATGTAGCAGTACTCAAGTTCTTAAAAGTCAAACTTAATATATTTAAATGTGACTTTTCTGCTTCAACCAGTTGGAGATGTAGCTCTCAAGCGGATGTGGATAAATCTTGTTTAGCATTATTAAAAATGAATGTTTTATTATCGTAAGTCTCCCTTTACTTTTGTACAGAGGAAACAGTGGAAACTCTCTGCAGGAGATAGAAATGGATGAATAAGAAACATGGTTACGTGGCCTCCTAGGACATATTTATATTTTAACTTAATAGCGAGGGAGAGATGTAGAATGATCATTGGTTTTGTCATCAAACTAATTTCAGTGTTTTTGTTGTTGCTGTTTCGTTTTTTTACTGGGAAAAGTGTTTTACTGGGAAAAGTAGTTRCTGGACTTGAGCCTTCTTCACATAAGGCATTTTAGGGAAACAGAAATCATCAGACTTGGGATGAGTATCAGCTCCCAAAAGAGAAATATTCACTACCTCTTGCTTCCCACAAGGATACCAGARACCCCACAGTAATAATTATAGAATAGTTCTATAAACCCAGAAGATTCCCCCCCATGCCAATTCAATTCAGGCTGCCCTGAAGATAATGATTTTTAAGCATACCATAACTCTTAAATGTTTTTATTTTATATTTACTATGATTTTTTTAATCTTTAAATTCAGATTTAGTGCATTATCTTTTTTTTTTTTAATTTTTCAGCACACTAAGCTTCCTTCTGTCAAGGATAGTCAGTAATAATGGATTCTACTGCAGAACATCAAAATAAACCCTTTTTTATAAATTGTATATATAAGACCTATCAGTGTCAGAAATGTCTTCTTGCCCAATGGTCAGCTATCTGTGCCATTTGAGAAGCCACACTGGGCCCAGCTGATTGATGTATTACGGTATTTTCAAGACATCTACATATCATTGATGCCTGCGGGCATCTCGGCRCTAAACACCTAGATGTGGATAACTGAATTGAACCCTGGACTCTCAACATAGTCTATGTATATTAATCAGCTGATTCATTTTCTAGGCTGCATTAACAGTCCTGATGATTAACTCATGCTCAACTCCAGTAGGAGAAGAGACTCCTTGTGTTTCTATGGACTCCTTAGGCTTTCAACTTGAGCTGAATCCTGTTTCCACAGAGACAGCAACTCAGGTGGCTAACCATGGACACCTGGTGCCACTGAGACRTTTTAAGTTTTTGTGTCTGTCGTTCAGGTGCTTCTGAAGACAGTGCTGGTTTCCTGTAGTTTGTGTCGTAATGTTGAATAGAGTCTTTCATCTGAGAACGTACTTAATATTATTGACATTTAGAAAAGGATTCAGATGCCTACAGATAGATGCCCAAGCCAAGTCAGACACCCTTGAGTGTTTAAAGCATTTGGGATTCTCCTGCTAAGATGATGTGATGTAGAAATTCTGGGACACCTGTATYCTTTCAGAGCACCAGATATTTCAAAGTGTTTGAAGTTCTGCTAAATGCATATGTCGAGGCATCTGAATCCCAAGATGATAATAGAATCATAGAAACATAGAAACATAGAATCATTTGGGTTGGAAAAGAWCYTTAAGATCATAAAGTCCAACCRTAGAATTGTAGAATCATAGAATCATTTAAGTTGGAAAAGATCCTTAAGATCATCCAGTTCAACCGTAAACCTAACACTGCCAAGTCTACCACTAAACCACGCCCCTAGCGCCGCCACTTTTAAATACCCCCAGGGAGAGTGACTCAACCACTTCCCTGGGTAGCCTGTTCCGGTGCTTGATAAYCCAACCCAAATGATAATACTTTTCAGTGCTGTTTTCCACCTCATTGTGTATACATCATGTTTAAACAAAGGTGATTATTCATGCTGATGTTATCCCATCAGTTTACGCCCCATACTGAGAGAACTTCCATTCTTCCAACTATCACTAGCCTAATCAGGTCTTCACACTCTTTATACTGTCTCTGCACTTTCTGCATAGAAGCATTTCTCTGCCTTCCAGATGACACAATGGCATGGTTCTTCAAACTCCAAGGAAAACAGCTGAAGAAAATACAACATGGTAGGAATTCATCTCTTTTCTGATATGTGAAAATACCCTAGAAAAAATGATGCAGCCTCTTACCTATATTATAGCACTTTTTCATTGATTCATCTAACTAGAGGGTGAAACCTTACTAGGCCTCTTTAGTGGTCATCTTATAGAACATCCTTACAGAGAAGTGAAATAACCTGAATATAGGAAAAAAATCATATATTTGGTGATGGCAGAAAATCACCCACTTTTAGAGCTCTAATAAGGGACTATGTTTGAAACTGTTCCACTGAAAGTTTCTGCTTTATATACCCCATTCATTAAACAAGTTAAYTGATACTTTACAAATATATTGCATTAATTCTTTGCAGCAGCCCTGTTGCCACYGGAGTAATTTGAAATGAATGAAACCAAACATACATTACACTCTGTAATACATCATTGCAAAATGATACTTAAACATTCATGATCTTGGGGGGCAAGAGCATGACAGKGCAAAAAAACAACCTGCAGGCATAATTTAAAAGATATTTTAAATATAATGACAATTTTTATCTCTTCAGCATCATACTTGTGAGAACAAACTGCTACCRGACAACATAGAGTCATAATCACTGGCACTATTCATGTACATAGAGCTATGCTGATTTCACATTTTTGATAACATATAGATAACATATCTATCTACAAGCAACAGCTTATTTTACTAAATTGTCTAACGTTCTAAAAAAAGTAAGCTGCATCCAAAATGTACAATCTAGGAAATAAACAATTATGTAACATACTGATGAAAAAATGAGGACAGAAGTTTTTTGAAACAAGGCATTCAGAAATACTACAATAAATATGTAATCAAAAATAACTTATTTTAAGTTTGAAAAAAACAAAGGCTTACACAGTTGACTGGTAAATGTTCTGTGGCAATGCTTGTTATTTCTGCTGATAGTATAATGCTATGTGGTGTCATGCTGACTGCATGGAACATATTTCTTGTCCTGTCATGTAGGTCAATGATAGTTTTTTGGACAAAGGGATTTCAATTTTGTGGAGACTCTGGAAATTGTGCTTTAGTTTTTCTCCATGTAATTCAACACACCTGTCACTGTTTAAGTGTCTGGGAATACATCCTCCAGCTCTMCTGTGGTGAAAACTTAATGAAACCGTGACTGTATGTAATGGATATACCTTGAAATTTTTGTAACCTATGATTTGAGTTGTATGCTATAGGAACTACTATAGCAGGAACCCCTTGCTGCAGACATGCAAGGGGCAAGTGGAGGAGTTCATTGCAGTTATAAACTCTATGGCCTCGTCCAAAGGCACAAGGGATGGTGATGCTAACRGATATACATTTAAATTGTTGTAACCCATTATTTGAGTGGCATGTTATAGGAAATACTATAGCACCAACCACCTGAACCAATGGAGGATGAGCCTCATGAGAAACAGTGCAAGTGCAACAATGACCTGACCTGAGCTGGCTTTGCTGCCCAATAACTCCAGACAGCACGCTGCCTCTCCTGTTCTGAGTGACCACCATAAGAGACAGAACCCAAGTCCTGGACTAAATGAACTCAACAGAAATTTTCAAGGCATTATCTGGACATTTTACAGGGGGTGTCCATAGACTAAGGGAATGATATCTACGTATATATCAAAGGATGGGAAAAGGGGGGCTAATGAGGATGTATTTAGATAGTGTGGGACCTGAGCATGAYGCAAGTGGTATGGAATAAGGGGAGGAGGTTGTACTGATTTTGGCTGAGACGATAGATTTAATTTTCTTCATAGTAGTTTGTATGGTGCTATGTTTTGGATTTATGAGCAAAACAGTGTTGATRACACACCGATGTTTTAACTGTTGCTGAGCAGTGCTTACAGTGTCAAGGTTTTCAAACCACCCCACCAGCGAGTGGGCTGGGGGCGCACAAGAGGTTGGGAGGGGACACAGCTGGGACAGCTGACCCCAACTGACCAAAGGGATATTCCATGCCATATGACTTCATGCTCAGCAATAAGAGCTGGGGGAAGAAGAAGGGGGGGGTGGGGGTGGTTCAGAGTGGTGGTGTTTTGTCTTCCCAAGTAACTGTTACGTGTGATGGAGCCCTGCTTTCCTGGAGATGGCTGAACACCTGCCTGCCCATGGGAAGCAGTGAATAAATTCCTTGCTTTGCTTTGCTTGTGTATAGCTTTTGCTTTACCTATTAAACCATCTCTATTTCACCCCACGAGTTTTTGTAGTTTTACCCTCCTGTTTCTCTTCCCCATTCCACTGTGGGGAGTGAGCGAGCGGCTGTGTTGTGCTTAGCTTCCCACTGGGCTTAACCGCCAACATTGTATGAGAAATTTTTAAAGGAAGTCTTTTTTCCCTTTGCTTTCTTCCTCTTTCCTATTCAGTACTATGTYATTGATCCAATCCACCCTCAAGATCCACTTTATCTGTGAAGTATGCAGAACTCAGCTGACCGAAAATTGCTCTGTAACACAATTGACATGAATTGTCCTAATCGTACACTTGAATGGTAGGTAAGGTAGATACATAAAACATTCATGTATTTTTCTGTCTTTCAGCTTATGAACTGCTCATGACAGGTGGTTTGTTGTGGTTGCAGCAGCATCTATTACACGATAAATGCTGCAACTTGTATAGTGAATACAGAATTTGAATGATTAGCTTTTTCCTTCCCTGACCATCTTCCAAAGAAAAGTCATGTAAAGCTTTTTSAGCCGTAATAAATGAAACCTTGTGAGCTGCAAAAGGTATGCTAACATCAGGCAGAGAAAAATTAAAGGATTGCCTTGAGTCACACAGTAAGCTTTCAATTCTGTAATCTGCTTTTTAAGATTTAAGCAAAGCCATTTGAACCCTCTGGAATAGCCCTAGAGGTACAGTGACCCTGAGTACTTGTGGGACTGGGATCCCAAGTTTATCAAAAGCTATAAAGAAACCCTTCGCTTTTTTTGGCACTAAGCAGAATTTACTGTTTTGTTCTATAGCTTTCGCAACATGGGTGCAAAATGTTCTTGTTTTCATTTAGTGGAACTTTGTGTTTTCTTTGCATTTATATACCTAACTGTAAAAAATTGAAAAAAAAAAAAAAATGGAGAGGCAAACTCCCTGTCTTCCTAAATATCATATACTAATTATAACAAATTAATACCAACAGTGAATAATAGCAACCTATGCTAAGACCTCAGTTGCCTCCATACACATAACAGCAGCATGTAGAACTTTATATTTAGAGATTACCCTGTGCATGTGTGTGTATTCATGACTAATGACATTAGAGATGTGGAAGGCATAGGTAGGAACTGTAGATTCACTATTGGCCAAGAAAAAATTATGAATTTCTAACACCATTGTATCCCRTGGGAGACTAGACCTAGTTTAATAGATCTCAAAGAACAGTAACTGCAGGAATAAATCTTTGTTGTGCAAAGTTTGCTGCTTAAAGTGCATTTATTTGAATCTTGACAATAATGTAAGCATTTGAAAATATGCAATTCAAACATATTTAACCTTTTTGTTAGACTTTACTGGGTAAATACTTCATCAGCATTACAAAGGACAGTCAATTATAAGCATTGGTTTAAAAGAAAACTGTCAGGTCCACTTCATAGTATTATTTATTTTGAAATTTTTGTAAGACTTTACTAGGAGCTTGAAGGTAGAATTATCTACAGTACCACTCCTGCAAATGCTGGAAATTTCTAGTGCAGAGCTTAGTTCTGTACTGTTCTCTGGATCGCTACTATCTCCTTTAACAGCTACTATCACATCTAGATGGTCTGACTGAGTGACCTCACCTGTGTTAAGGGTACAGGTGCCTTGAACTCATTGTACAATTTACAGAGGAGATACATCACCTCCCTAGGGAAGGCCAGAACTCAGGCTGACTATGTGGTCATTTAGAGGTTTTTGTCTCCATAAACTCTGTTCTTACCTTGGCTTTTGATGAGCTGTCTGAATTTAAGTAGAATCTAGGCTAGATTCTTTCTGAGGTTCCTCCAGACGTCTTCCCACCCCCCCCCCCATCTTTCACACTCTACAAATTCAGAGTATTATTGTTCAGTTCAGACATTGTTATAACCTATGTTTCAGAGTCTATTCAGCCAAGAGATTCGTTGAAGTCAATGCCGAGGTTCATGTAGAGAATGGACCAATAAGTCTGTTCTTTGTTTCCTCTGAGTGAACAGCTTTTGCTTACTGTGTATCATTGATTTAGTTTTATTCCTTCTATTTTTAACCTTGTTTTCTATTATTGCTATAAGATTTTAATAAAAAACCAAAACATTCACAAACAAGATCCTTCCTCTCCAATCTTCTGAAGTTGCCTCAAGAAACTGAATAAGCCCAAAATCAATTTGATCTATCCCAGTACACAGTAGATGATCTCTGGTGTAAATGACTTAAGTTCTTATAGAGCTGATATTGTCATCAGTAATGTTCCAAAAGAATCAGCAACCTGCTTGAGGAAAAAATTATCTCAAAATCACCAATTCATTAATGGCCTCTAAATTTAAAACCGCATCTTAGATTGACCATTGGTACAAACGAAAACCAGCAAAGGACAAGAAACACAACCTTTGAGTATGACTGATGAGCTATCCTTTTATAGAGGTTTGAAAAAAAATCAGTCTAAAGAGCATCYCAACTTTCTTGATGTGCTGAAAATGTATTTCCTTGCAAGAAGAGTAACAAAAATAGGGAAAAAATATACTGAAATAATATGAGTAGACTGAGATAGATTATGAGACATTAATTTAGTCTCTTGCTCTTTTTTCTTACTTTTTATACTCACTGATTGCCTGTGCAGCATAYATGGTTTTTGTGTAAGAAAGACTGRACATAGTAAGTCTGGACATTGCCTATGACTCTCCTAGATGCTGTAATATGAATATTGAAATGATTCTACAACATTATTTTATTTGCTCTGGTTTCAYTATGAGAACAGTCTGTGTATCATGATTCTGTGTAAGGTAGTCTTATTTTGCTAAGGAAAACTGGCAACGTGATAGAAATATATTTTCTATAGTGAAAGAATACTTAGCATTTATTGAAGCACCTGACAGGTTATTATGACAAATCACAATCAAACACAGATGCTTACTCAATTTAGAGCCAATTTCACAGCTTTTTGGTTATGTTAATAGAAAACAGTCACATTAAATAGTTGTCTGATTATTATGAAAAATCTGCATATAAGCCCAGTATTTCAGCCAATGCAAATGCAAGTACGATTAATGGTATTAAATCCAAATAAATTGCATGATATTCAGATCTTTTACATTCCTTATCTGAACTTTAATGTATTTTCAAAAATAAACACTGATACTGGTATTTCTCTTTGAAAACTTTGCTTGCTATTATTAAACTGTATTCAACCTTTTTTTTTTTTTAATAAAAATGTGGGCTGGTGACAGGAAACAATATGAAATTTGCAGAAGAATGAGACATGAGAGCAAAATGATTACATACTTGGCTGCGAGTTTTTGCAGCTGGATTCTCTGGCCTACCTGGAACAAGCTCTTTTCTTATTATGAGGTAAAATAGGAAGAAATGGTTTGCTCTCTGAAGTTCTAATGATAGACACTCAAATATGAAAGTGTTGACCTTTGCTCTGTGCATGGAATTAGGAGACTTYCAAATTGCTATGACTTTCTCTTAGCGCAATCATAACTGAACACCTTGGAAAATGGTTCTCCTATGTTTAAAAGACACATAAGAGGATTTCTTCCATTAAATAAAGCTGATTCATTACGACAAACCTAAAAAGATCAGARAGTCAAAAGTAAGCTTTAACAGCCTTAAATAAGAGAGGACAGCAATAAAATGGAAAAGGTTCAGGTCTTATTTGAGGACAGCCCTAAACAATCTATGTCTCCACCAGTGCAGAATAAAGTCAGCATATGCCTATAGCCCTGCTYTTTGTGCCTAGCATTTCCAATGGATGTTTCATTGTTCCAGTTGAAAACGACATAATGAAATGACATGATTATGGCCCATAATAACGCAAGCACTGCAGCAAATATCATCAATAAAAAGGTTAAATTTAAAAAAAGGAAACACTCTCACAGGGTAACAGGGGCAGAAATTCAATGAGCTCTCTAAATAATTAGGTCCCATTAAAATGTTCCTTTTCATAGCTAATGACTTCATTTGTAGACCATATGGGGTTACGCAGTTCAAGGTGGTTTAAAATGGATAAAGAGAAAGAACTGTACAAAATTCTTAGTTCTAAGTGATTCTGACTGTAAGCCAGGTACAAAGTATATTCACTGGCAGAGCAGAAAGATTTAATACCGAGTCACATTAGTATCATGCAAGATCAATTACTGGCACACAAAAAATTTCTCTGTTGCCTCCAGAGTGGCTAGCTCAAATGTAATAGCCTATCATAAATATCTACATTAAGTCAGGTGAATTATTGTTCATGTGACAATTCAGTCAACCAGCTGAGAATGCTCAGTTCTTGGTTGSATAGGGCCTATCAACCTCATAGATTGTTTTTAATGGCAGTGGGGATATGTTAAAAAAAAAACAAAACCAACAAACTATTGGTTTGGGATTTGTTTATTGGGGTTATATGTTTTGTTTTGTTTGTTTCTTTTAAGTGGACACTGGAGGACATGTAAATGTTAYACTTTTTTATTTCATGAGGGAAGAAATTAATTGTCTTTTATACTTTGCTCTTTTTTTCTCTCCTCATTCATTCTACTTCTGCGCTCTCTTTTCTTTCTTCTTTTTTCCTCATAAAAATGATTTTTGCTTACTTTCAGCTCTGTGTCTGGGACTCCATGCATTGCCTTCTATAAGGTAAAAAAAAATAAAAAATAATTTGTTAATGCCAGCAAGATACCTAGAAAAAATAACTCTGATGGAAGAAAGATGCTGAGAACAATCTATCTTTATTGCAAATGTAACAACATGACTAATAAACAGACAATTTTTAAAATATTCTAATATTTAAATATATTGCAGTCAGTTTTAAGGGAAAGTAATATATGTGAAATTTGTAGAATTATTGTATTTAAGGAGTTTTTTAAGTTTCTCCAGTGCATCACAATAGTGAAATGAAAAATTGTTTTCCAAAGAATAAAAATAATGCTGTGTTTTACTGTTAATAATTGCTGAGCTATCTGTTCCAGAAGCCAAATGATAGGGTCACAGAGAGACGCAAGCTGAATGGACCATCAGAATCCAAATGGTTTACAAAAAGTAATAATATAAAGTACAATTTCTCTTATTTGCCATTTGGAAATGCAAGCACAGAGAATTCAAAACTTTCTTTTAACAGTTATTACCTCTTCCTCACTCTACATGGCTTAATCTCTGAAAGCTGTTTGCTGTGAACCACCTGCACTCAAACTCTGCAACCCTTATTTATTGTAATTATCTTTAAACATCTTGATGTAAGGACAGACTTCCATCTCTAAGTGGAATTAAAATAAGGATGAGGTTTGGCTCAGTGACTGCAAAAAAGCTTAATATAGAAGATTCAGTATTTTKATGTCATTACCTAGTTCAACAGACTGTAGGCATAAGATTTCATGAAAGAGCATAGGCATAAGATGAAATCTTACCTTCTGCCATTTTCCAAACCTTTCTAAAAAATAGCTATGAAAGCAAAAATTCTATTATATTTTCTGTTTAAACAAGGGAAACAGAAAGAAACACAAGATCCACAATCTCAACATTTAAGAACATAGAAATCTTAAGAATAAAATAAAAACTTAGAAAGCCAAAAAACTTAAAGTTTAATGACCTTACTGATATGGATGTTGTACAACGGGGAAAAGTATCATAAGGAGTTATGTTTCTATTAAAGGGAATTCAGGGATGCTAGAGGAAGAGTGCTAACACAGAAGAAATACCACATGTGAAGGAATTTTTTTAGTTGTTCACTAAACTATCAAAATTTCAAAGATTCTCCTGAAGCCTGGCCTTTGCAATTTGATTTAAACTTCAGGCACAATTCCAATTGCAGGCACATTACTGCATTTGGTAATGGAGGGAACTCATTAGTTACACATATGGGRGCGAGCTGACCCCAGACACAAATATTTGTTTCCATGTTTGATAAGTCCAATGGCAAGGATGTAAGTGTCAGTGCTTCATGCTAAAGAGATTCAGCGTGTAAAACAGACATGATCTTGGGGACACAAAAMWATAGAATAGAATAGACTATTTCAGTTGGAAAGGACCTACAATGATCATCTGGTCCGACTTCCTGASCACTTTAGGGCTGACCAAGTTAAAGCATGTTATTAAGGGCATTGCCCAAAGGCCTCTTAAGCACTGACAGGCTTGGGGCATCAACCACCTCTCTAGGAAGCCTGTTCCAGTGTTTGCCCACCCTCTCAGTAAAGAAATGCTTCCTAATGTCCAGTCTAAAACTCCCCTGAGGTTTAGGGAGAATCAGGGGGAATCACAGAAAAGAGGGAATCACAGAAAAGACTTATTTGAGAGAATTATTTGATTTCATATTACCTTGTAAAAACTTGTAATRAAATTAGTTTTTAACAAAACAAAAGCTATAGTACTCATATACAAAACAAAATGATCATAGTAAAGATCTTGTTCTACTGATTATTGTAACTGGAGCATTGAAATTTTCTGTTAAAAACAGGATGATTATCAGAAAGCATGGCTTCTATAAAACGTGTTTTTTTCCAACCCCATCTACTTTTATTTATTTAAAAAAAAACAAAAAACACAACAACTTGGTCAAACACTAAGATTTTATTTTGGCAGAATCTAATCAAGATGTTTTGGGTCAGTACATCTACTTGACCTGGATTTTGTAACACAGGACAGCCAAAACCTTATTTGTGCTTATGAACCAGGCAATGACTCATAAATATACAGTGGCTGAGACGAAAGACTGCAGAAGAGTAGAGGTAGCCGCAATGTGGTCAGCTAGTCCCTTTCTGCAAAGCATGGACCATGAAGATGCCAGTCTCAGAAGGCACTGGAGGTAAAAAGTAATTTTACTTTAATTCTGAGCCATCTCCAAGTAAAACATTTGTACAATTCTAAATCAATAATTTTTATTGGTTAATTTTCTGAGAAAGTTTTCTGCATTTTGGTATTATTTATTCCAATTCTGAACCAAAATACCAGAATTTTCAAAGGGGAAGAGTTTTRAAATTTATTTCCTTTATAGTATTTCCTATAAATAAAGCTTTCCTTATAGTATTATTTGTTGTGCAATGTATTCAAGTCATGTGAAGTATACATTGACTGGCTGGGTTATCTAAGTACAGTCAGTTGGGTAGAGTTAATCCTTCATATGAGGAAGTAGGAAAAAAATGGTAAGAAAGGGTTAAGAAATTTAAAGGCTAAGAAACTTTACAGATTGTTTTGCTGATTTTTGACGAGCTTCATATTATTTCAGATCTAAAACCAGAGCCAGTTAGAAACTGRAACATGGATATCTGTTCTTTTCAAATTTCTTAGGAGATATTATCTGAGTGAGCTAGCTTTTATCATACTGTTTCATAAACTTTGAGTTTCTCCATTTTAATTGTCTGTTGTTTTGRATTCTCAATACTAAGTTTTTCAATTTTGCCAGTGCCTTTAATATCATTGTGAACATGCCAGATCAGTTCTGTGTTCATAACGGGAATAATGATCCCAGTAAAGCTGCATCTGAACTGATGTAAATGGAGACAATGTCCGTGCAGAACTTCCACCATCATTATGCAGACCATTCCTGTTTCTACTGGGTAGATAACTAATTTCCATGCCTCCTCACTTCTGTGTAATTTGTTGCCATCATCTTGCACAGCAGATCCRCATAAGTTTTGTTAAAATATATTGTAAAATTCTTTTACCCATTCTGACCAGATACTCAAATGTTCTTTTTCTCCATTTTGTAACTGCTTACATCAGCCTTAGGAAAAATGCAAATCACACACACAAAAAAGAAAGAAACAAAACTTAGAAGAGCTTAGTTCTAATATCCATATAGTTAAATTCTCTGAATTCAATACAGTATACTATAATACAGTATACTAACTGTGGTGGTAAATAGTGATATTGCATCAAGATTAATTTCTCRTTTCATTTTTTCCATTACAGTTTATTTAGGCCAACTTTTCTCACAGTTTCTAAGCTGTTACATTTTGACCTTCTCTTTCATTCTAGCATGTATAAATATTTATGACATTCTGCTCTTCAAGAGACTATATACTTTTGAAGAGAAATCAATGGAATTAATTTAAATGGCTGTGACCTTTTATTTATAGAAAAGGAATCACAGATTCTGCACGGCAGGCCATGCCTTATATGGGGTACCATACTTTAAAGATATTCCAGAGAAAACTTACACAGGTGTGCATGTGTGTATATATATATGCACACACACACATACATCTGTGTATATATATGTATGTGTACATACATAAAATTATTACAGAACCGTGTAATAACTCACTGTATGTGTTCATCAAGGTGACGCAGATTAACAAAGTTCCTGTGTTAGATGCTTTTGAGAATTTACCACTGTTATAGCTCTGGGATGTCAGGGTGTATTTGTGAGCTCTGATCTCATTGTCTGAGATCTAATTTATGCTGCAGATTCTYTAGTAGCTGGTGAGAGTGCCATCCTTCCTGAAATTCATTCAGGTGCATTCACTTAAACATACCCTTTCAGAGTTACACCTATGGAAAGATTGCTTACCTCAATTCAATCCTTTCAGGAATAAAACATAGGGAAAGAAAAGAACAGAGGTTTGAAAGGATTATATTAACCACAAGGAGGTTAAGAATAAGGCTAATATCTTTTATAAGGTAAATCAATCGATTAAAAGGTACTACCTCTCTCCTTAAACATCTTCCCTTGTCTATATTTGCAGACCATGGTGGATAGAGCAACACTAGTAGCATGAAAGGAGCCCTTCACTGCAGGATAAGTCTGTGAAAATAAGTTTAGAATAAARTAAGTTCAGAAACATCCTATGTCCCAACATGTACCTGTTACTTTACTTCCARCTGCTCCATATGGAGCCAATAGAAGTGATTTGGAGTGGCAGTTACACACAACAGAGTCTTAAGACCAAGAGATGTTTTTTGAATCCTTTTTCTACTTAGTACACTGCTAAAAACACCTACTCTCATGTGGAAAGTGTTGTTAAACACTCCTGTCAAATCCTCTTCCAGGGTCCATGGGGTGCCTTCCCCACTGCTGCACAGTCAAGACATGTTTCTCTTCTATCTTATCCCAAGAAATATATCAGATTTGCTTGTTTTTCTGATTTATTTTCAGTATTTTTCACTTCCTATTATGTGAAAAGTAGCTGAAAGTTTTCCACCTTTAGTTCTCATTCTCCATATTTCGTTACTGATGGTCTTTTTTATGTTATGAAGGAAATGAGAAAAAAATGAGACAAGACCTTATTTTGGAACATGCTTACATGTGTCTTGGAGGTCTGGTTATTTATTAGGGGTTACTCTCTTTCTAGAGAACTACTTTGGAGATCTGCCAAGTAAACAGTACTTTTTCTTGATGAGTGTAAAGTTAGGTGAAAAATTGGTTAAGCAACAAAACGGATTTATAAGATCTAGAAATGTTTCAGTGTTAAGATTTCATGCAGGAAAGGTAATTCTTTGACATGTAGACATGAGACAGTAATTAGTGTCATCACAACCTGCAGTTGTGGAAATTGATTGAAATTTAATTTTGTAGGAAACTGATACTCTAAAAGTTATTTCTTATTGAGAATTAGAATTTTGAAATGTATCTGAAATTTCTGAATAATTTCCAACTGTTAGCAGAAAAACATTCTTATTATAACAGGGGAAAACTGTATTAAAGGAAGTTATATTTATATATTCTGTTCAACTGATATTATGATGCTAGATGAGTCAATACGTTCAAGTATAGCTGAAGCATTTTATGCTGTCAAAGCAAAATCTCTAAAAGGTTTGGTTTGACAGTTCACAGTTATAAATTTTATTGAAATCAATACACTTTTGCTTTTCATAGAGATGTTGACAAACTGTGTTTTTAATGTGTTTGTTTTAATGTATTTTTGTCCAGTTCTAGAACATTCCAGTAACCTTAAATTATTAGATATACTTTCTGGGTCAAATCTGGCTGGCTCTCCTGGCTTTCAGGCAAATTTTCTAAGCATTTATGTTTAACCAGTGTTATATGTGTTAGACTGTACTGCACAGACCAGTTGGATAGACTTACCTTTTAAAAAAAGCATAATAAGCTTTTTGTTTTCTGAGGACTCTGAAACATTTATATTATATTATCTACTTTCTTTTTTATGTTTGAATAACAAACATGCTGACACAAACAGTTCCTTAAAAGTCTTGCATCAAAAKATTGGAGAAAAGTTAGAGAAATCTGGAAAAGTTTCTGTTTCCAAGCTATAGGTATCTTATTCAACATAGTTTTCTCACCAGTSTCAGTACAGGAGACAAAATTTCAGAAATTTTAATGAATTTTAATTCAGTTCTGAGTTTTATTTCTTTATAAAATTGATATTAATCTTCAACCATGAATTAATTTGTGCTTTGAGCAACTAAGGTTTGTAGAAGCATAGGCTGATGTAAACAAAACACTTTCCGAGTTTTCCAGTGTGCCAAGGCTTTGCTGTGATAGACAATTCAGATCTTTGTGGTTGGTGTTCTAGACAGCTCTGTTTTAGTTAAAGGCAAATTCCAGTCAGGCTAAATCCTTAGATAGTCTTCAGGCAATTTTAATTTTATTGGCCTTAATTTGTCCATGGAGGAAAGAGAGGAAAMAAAGATCAAGGATATCCTATCTCAGCCACGAAGTTTTGAATTTTACTGCTTCCCATTCAACAAGCCTTACTGTAATTTATTACCTTGGGAGTGTGGGGATCCAGATGCAACACAAAAGAGYATGCAAATAGGGCACAGTAACATTAGTTTCTATGATGGTGTGTCTGGAATGAAACTTGTACCACAGGCTTTGAAGGTTAAGATAACCATTCTAAAACAAGTTGAAGGTCAGTTAGTTCCCAGGAACTTGTGGTGATCCTCAGGGGTTAGTACAAGGGATGACACAGTTTAACATCTTCATTAGCAATCAGGATGTTGGCATGGAAAGTCTTGTCTGCAAATTTTCAGACAGTTCCAAAGTGGGGGAGCATTTGATGAGCTGCAGTGCAGGGCTGTTGTTCAGAGGGACCCAGATAGGCTGGAGAAATAGTCTGATGGAAACAACACAAAATTCAAGAAAGGTATACGTGAAGTCCAGCCCCTGGCGTGGCATAACCCCATGAAACAGTACGGGTTAGGAGTGATGGAGCAGAAGATTGTTTTGCAGGGAAAGACCTGGAAGTCCTGAGCATGTGTCAGCAATGTGTCCTTGCAGCAGTGAAGGCCAATGGTGTACCRGGCTGGGATATGAAGAGTAGGCAGCACATCCAGCTTCCTTTCAGAAGTGCACAGCAAGAGAGGCCACAGACATAGGCTGCAATGAGGGAAATTCTGACTAGATATAAGGCAGACATTCTTCACAGAGAGGGTGTTCACTGGAACACTTTGCACAGAGAAGTTTTGAATATCTGACACTGAGAAACCTGATTCGACTTCAAATTTTGTCCTGGTTTAGTAGGAGTAGAATCAGATGACCTCCAGAGTTCTCCGATCAAACTTATTCTATGCTTGTGTGAGGAAGATTATTTTTATCATTATCTATTTATGATTACTGAGTGATGATTCCTAAAGAGACCAGGAAAAGTTTGTCACTAAAACATAAACTGCCTGTAGTACTTAAAAGGCCAAAGGCCTGTTTATAGGCTAGGGAGTTAATATTGAAGACCTGAATGTGGGTCTTTCAGTATACGCTTTTCAAGGACTAGGCCACTACATTTCAGGGACTTGTAAAGAATTTCATTGTTACCAAAATCCTTTCCCACTAGTCAGTCCTTTCTGCTTTCCAATGTTGTATTTCACATATAACCGAAAGTTAAATGATCACACTGAAGATATCTGCAAAGTTTCAAAAACGCTGTGGTACAAATCTGACCTACATAATTTATTTTTCTCTCCTCTRTATAATTACTGCTCTGACATTACATTTACAAATTTTGCTTCAGTGTTAGGGAACTTGTCAGAAGGTGATATTTTCTTGGTAACATTGCCCTTTGGCTATCGTTTCAGTAAATGGGTAATCTAAAAAGAAATCTATTCCCTGTATATATCAAAGAGGATCAGTTATATTATTATTTTTTTAGTAATCATGGGATCAACATCAGCTATAGCCATATTAAGAATGTGAAAATCTTTTTCATGGGACTTTGTGGTCTCTTTGTTCTTAATCCTTCCACAAACACAATAAATAAAGAATATGAACTTGTAAGAATGAATTATATGAACCTTCAGGAAAAGAGGAATAGGAAAGAATTCTGTTCAGCATATTAAGAATAGTATAACATAGATATGAGATAGATAAGTAGATTAGATAGATAGATAGATAGATAGATAGATAGATAGATGTAAACCCAAAATCATTATTTTAGACTAAATGAATGCCAAATCAGAGTTAGAACCATGCCTATTATAAAATGTACATCATATTTACACACGCACACATAAAGAAAAGATCTTTTCAGTTAATTACACCTTTTACAATATTTAATTATCTTACCAAAAACATCCATACTGATCATAAAACTCAGTCTGAATACCATCGGAAAATTTCAGCAGTTTCGTTATGGCTTTTTCTGCAAAGTACAGTCGGGAAAACATATTTCTCAGTGTTAAAAAAGATTTAGTGGCCTTTCATCTGACAAAGATCTTGAAGTCTGTCTGGAATATTGTAAGGACCTTTCTATTTTCTTTTTCTATTAAGAACTGGGCACCACTGGCCATATCATAAACCATTGAGAGACCACAGCTCCCATATGTTCTCTAGAGGGGCTGAGAAGTGAAGTTCCTCACAAGACTTTTTTTCCGAGCGCGGCTCTGGGATATGACACACCTGGGCTGGCCAGTGAATTGGAAATGATTGAAAAAACAGTCTAATCCTATTGTGGGACCTGACAAATAGAGAGGGTAGGGACAAGAGCAAATATGGCAAAAAAATTAGRTAGCTTGGAGAGGGAGATTCAACTGCAGTCATAGGAAGGTGGGTGAGGAGAAACTTAGAACAAATGTACAACTATTAAATAGTTTAGTTAAGAAGATTTAGGACTAGGAGCCAGGACGAGATCACTGAAACCTGACTGGGAAGCTAGGCTAAGTAAACTGGTGTGTGGTTATTGCTCCTGAGGAGCTAGCCTAAAGATGGAAAATATCATGAATACAACACACTGTAAATGACATAGGAAACACCCCAATATATCAGAAAACTAGGCTGATGAGGATAAGTCCTCTAAGCCATGTATCGTACCATAATCTTGAAATGATTCTGAGAGTTTTACCTAGCTACAGCTCTTGGTGTCTCGCTTTTAAAGCGACCTCCAAAGTATTTTAGCTCTCTTACATGCCAGTTTACACAGAAGATAATAATCTTRTCTTGCAACTAAGGGTAGATGTCATTATGACAGAACTCTGATTTTTCAATTTCCTTTTTAATATAGTAACAAAAAATTTTAAAATAATTATTTCACCGAGTCAGGGAATATTCCCACTAAAAACCTGTGATGAGGCAATTACAGGCTATATCATAATGTGTAAATAATAAGATTGAGTTAAGAGCCACCATACAAAATTAATTCCAGTATTTTCTATTTTTTCTAAATTTTAACTACTTACATTTTTATTGTGGTTTTCTAGTTGATAAACTTGGTAGATAAATGTGGTTTATATAGCTAAACGGAGAGCAAAAGAGAGAAAAAAGGAATGAGTGAGCAACAATGCTACTATTTCAGTTTGTCTGGAAAATGAATGGGTGAACAGTACCACAATCTTATATAACCTTGTGCAGCAGCTTAAARGAAACAAGGTATTTTCTATTATTTGTACAATTCATACCTTTGAAAAAAATATATACTGCAGCCTAGGCAACTCAGACATGCTATAATCTAGGTTGCTGCTAGCAGCAGAATGAACCCTCAGAATTTATGGCTTTGCCACCTGATATGAAAATATCTAAATAAATAAAATCCATTCCCAATTGTACCCTCAGCTCACAAACATATTTTCTTTCCTCATAAGACTGTCAATATAAGTTATTTGGTGGAAGAATTTATATGAACTGAAAACAGACTTACCTGCCAGTTGAAAACAACATTTCTTTCCCAATCTATTTATCCAAATTAAACTCTGAATCTGTGACTGTCAYGGTAAGCTGATAACTGTACACTGATGTATATTATGCAGTTTTAAATAAATGTGTTTGTTCAGCGTCTGCTTCTGGGATTTGTAGCAGCACTTCTGTTGATTTTTCAGCTGATTAATTTCAGATTTTCCAGGATCTTTCCATTCTTAGTCTTAGTTACACTTTCTTAACTGGAAGCTTTCAACAATATAGTTTAATGTCTTAATTATAATTAGTGTCACCTGCTCTTGATATGTTTGTATCCAGACACATTTCTACATCTTGTTTTGTAAGAATGAAAATCTGCAAGCATGGACATTTACAGAAGGCTTTTTCTGCTTTTCRTCTGCTTTTTTAATTTATGAGGATTTACTGAATTATATGGTTATATGTTAAAGAGTATAAGGATCATTTACCCAACACAGTTTGAGATTTTATTCTCTAAATGGATCCTTATCTACTTCATTAGTAAGTGATGTAGTCCTGTTGGAGGACTAAGAGCCCACTTTACATATAGCTGATATTAAAAWAACAATGCACTTGTTTCTTTCTATTTTCTTTTGTGGGCATGAGCCTTTAGATGTCGTGTCTTAAAAATTCTCTGTAACRAGACAGTTTCTTTAAAGAAGCTTGTAGAGGCTCTTATGTAATCAAAACAAATAYTGTTGGATGATAAGGGAAGAAGCATTTAAAGTTGATACAGTCGAAATTTCAAGACCTTCATGAAATATTATTTCCACTTAAAAGTCCAATCCTCCCATACTTGTTTAACATCCTTATCAATGATCTGGACGAGGGGATCGAGTGCACCCCTAGTAAGTTTGCAGTTGACACCAAGTTGGGCAGCAGTGTTGATCTGCCTGAGGGTAGGAAGGCTCTGCAGAGGGATCTGGACAGGCTGGATCGATGGGCCGAGGCCAATTG
>JASVER010000047.1:2676854-2917984 GCA_030449065.1 Oceanodroma leucorhoa | reverse complement strand
TGGAGGACCCCACACAGGAGCAGGTGGATGAGCCCGAAGGAGTCTGTGACCCCGTGGAGAGCCTGCGCTGGAGCAGGCTCCTGGCAGGACCTGTGGACCMRKGGAGAGAGGAGCCCACGCTGGAGCAGGTTTGCTGGCAGGACTTGTGACCCYGTGGGGGACCCACGCTRGRGCAGTCTGTTCCTGAAGGACTGCACCCCTTGGAAGGGACCCACGCTGGAGCAGTTTGTGAAGAAYGGCAGCCCATGGGAAGGATCCACATTGGAGAAGTTYATKGAGGACTGTCTCCTGTGGGAGGGACCCCAMRYTGGAGCAGGGGAAGAGTGTGAGRAGGAAGGAGCAGCAGAGACAACGTGTGATGAACTGACTGCARCYCCCACTCCCCATCCCCCTGTGCTGCTGGGAAGTGAAGTTGAGCCYGGGAAGAAGGGAAGGGTGGGGGGAAGGTGTTTTAAGATTTGGTTTTATTTTCTCATTATCCTACTYTGATTTGACTGGTAATAAATTGAACTAATTTCCCCAAGTCAAGTCTGTTTTGCCCATRACAGTAATTGSTGAGTGATCTCTCCCTGTCYTTATCTCRACCCACRAGCCTCGTTATATTTTGTCTCCCCTGTCCAGCTGAGGAGGGGAGTGATAGAGYRGCTTTGGTGGGCACCTGGCATCAGAGTCAACCCACCACATAAAGCAACGAACTTTGTTAGTTTGGCACTACCTATAGGCAATAAAATATACCGCAATATATTCCATTTTCCCCTTTATCTCATTGTCCATAATCATCCTTTCTTTCCAACTTCTGTCCAACAACTTTCCATACCATTGGAGTCAGAGTTCCAAAACAGATTTAAAGTTTTAAACAAGTCATCAAAAGAAATACCTTGTAAAAGTTCACTTCCGTTGTCATTGGGTTTCATATACTTCAAAATGAAACAGCCCCATGGAGACATGAAAACTGCCTATGCATGAAGTACCCCTCTCACACCCATTATTTTGAAGCTCATCAGTACATGAGCAAGAGCAGATTATTTTGCAAATAAAAGGTGAGCTCAAACTATTTCTGCTGCAGTCACCAGGAGCTTCAGATACTCAATACTCTAATTATTAAAAAGTCCTGCTAAATATATGTCCCAAAAGACAGATTCCATATGCAGACACCTTTCTTATCTCACTTCAACTGAAAAATGTTTTTAAAAAAATCATTTTTTGGTATGTGCCTGTAAGGTGTCTGGAGATAGGGAAGAGACCTTTTAGTTTACTCATGTAACACTCACGCAATAGTGAACTATTTGTCATACATATTTACACACGTGATTCAAGTAATCATATAAAGAATAAAAATATGCAGTACCTTGTAATGGTAATATTTTCACGCCAAATTCTTCAAGGTAGCCAAGAGCACGAATGAGATCTAGCTCCTCCTGAATAGCACTTGGACAGTCTACAATAAGTTGTAGACAGCACCTAAATAGGAAGGAAACAGATTTTTCTAAAAATTGTTGAATAATTTCAAAGTTAAATTTCTGGAAAAAGTTCACCTGTGCGTTTAAAAAAAAAAAAAAAACAAAAAACCCACAAAACCAAAACCCCAGTAATTTACCATGCTTATGAAATGTGAAAATACTCACTAGTCCTGTAAGACACATTGTAAGTGTTTGGCACTATAACTCTGTTATGGCTGGCTAAACATTTTAACGGAATTCTATTCTTGGATTGCTACAAACTTCTTCACCTAGTTGTGATAAGAACATCACCTAAATCCTCCTGAATTTAGACCTGCAATGAATTTAACGAAAGACATTGAAGATATATGTACTTAAATATGTAATTATTTAGGGAAATATTTCTCCTATCACTATTGCGCTTTGGTGTTGCCATATAATAGAAGATAAAAGCAAAATTCTGAAGAAGTAGATTGGAAGTGAAATGTTACAGCCATTGCCACAAATTCAGTTTCCTCAACTAGCTTCAGCAAAGGAAAATAAAGCTGATTTAAAAAAACAAACAAAACCCACAAAATTGCTCTAAAGATTAATTAATGCATACAATTATTAATAACACATTATTTTACATAAACTTTTAAAAATTCATCTGTTTTATTAGTATTATATTGATATAATCAGCTTTTAGATAAATTCTTTAAGTAAAACTTCTGTTCTGGTACAGTGTGTTCATATGTAGTTTTATTAATACCTGTTTAACAAAAAATCCACATGCAAAACAGTCTCAATGATTTAAAATGGCTTAGTTAATCACGCACATTAAATCAGGGAAGTATTTTATTTGTGCAATTTGTCATATGGCTTTTATCTCTACATGTTAATTAAAAAGTAGACATGTTTACATCAAAAACYAAATTGTACGCTAGCTACATTCCCATCTGAACCCGTCACATTTTTCAAGAGCATTGACAAACATGTCAGGGTGAAGTGGAGATTAAAACAGGAGTGGAAGGAAAGAGAACTAGCTAAAAAGAAGATAAATACATTCCGCCTAAAACAACTCATACAGGAAGATTACTAGGAGACCTACACACAGATTTCCATGATAATCGCTCATGGAAATAAGTTAAGTTACCATGAAACACCTGATGGGAGAAAAGTCAGAGAAGAACCACAATGTCTTACTACACTTTTTTTTTTAATAGTGCCTTAAGGAAAAAGGAAAACTCATTTGGATTAACACATAACAACAATACCAATGAAACAGCAAATTCCTAGAATAAAAGGGAAAAGCTGGAAATATTAAGACATGCCTTTATTTTAAATATTTAGTGTAAGTCAAGGCATCAATCTTCTAAAAAASTAATACCCAATTATTTTATCTATCTGCACCTAAACTAGAAAAGAAAATGCTTCCCTATCTAAATCTATACAAGAATGAACACCCACACTGCAACCTCCAAGGCAGCTCGATGCCTTAATCCCTTTCTGTAGAATTATTTGGCTTATTTCTTAATGTAACAAAGAGACAGATAGCCTCAAATGAACTCTCAGAATTGGGAAAGACCAAAGTAAGAAAAGAAATGAAAGAACCAGCAAAATGGTATTTTCTACTGTGATAGTAACCGGGGGCCACAATCGTGGTTCAATGCTGTAATGTGGAAAAGGTTCAAATGACACACACAAAAACCTTCTTATCCATGGAGAAAGACTTGCACATTTCTTCTTCTTCTTCGATGTGAATTCTGTAACAGATCGTTACAGCAACCAGGGACAGCAATGGTGTACACACACACAAAGCAAGGCAGGAAAAAAAAAAATACAAAAAACAAAGAAAAAAAAAAAAATCTTACAGAAGCCAAAGATATCGTTTCCATTTACCATGTAATTTAACATGAAGAGAAATAAACCCACGTAAGATTCACCCCCTCTTATAGGGAAAACCAAAAATCAAGTTTCAATTAGAAGAGCAATACGTATTTATGTATATAATAATTGTAAATATACCTAGCCAAATCCATACAGCTATCAGTCAAACTCGTTGAAGAATTGAAATATTCTCTGCCAGCAGCCAAAACTAGTTCGATACTTTTCGCATAGCTGACTCGGTACTGTGGCTTCCCTTTTGATGAACTTGGTAGATCCACTGACCAAATACTGCAATGCATCATTTGCCCAGCCAAGTGGATATTGTCTATACTGCTTGAGCATAAAAGACTTTCTGTGAATATCTAAAAGAAAGAACAATAATTTAATAATCTGCAACAGCAGCTTGAAGTAAACTGATCTGCATTGTATGAAACCAACCSGTCTGAGTAAAAGGATCTTTGAAGTCAAAAGAATACATTCAATCCAAAATGTAACTTCTACCAAGGAGAGTACTTCCACAATTCGTTTAAGTAAAGCTAAAATTAACTAGTAGCTAGTTATTTCTACTTCCTGCAGAAAAAAAGCTTATTAACCGCCTTTTTACAGTATGACWTAGAGATCAGGAATTATTTATACCTACATTCTGAGGTGTTAATAGGAGGTAAGAATCCGAAAAGGCAGTTCGGTATTAAGACCTTAAAGCCAACAACGTGAGAAGAAATTTTGTATCTCTGAAGAAACTAAAAATATTTAGAACTGAACATGTAAGACGTTTTTTTAAGTTTCAATCAAGACTATCTTCAAAGAATACATACTAATATAATGCTACATTTGCCACAAAACACAATTATTTTCAGGTCAAAGTTTTGCCCACTTTAAGACATTCAATCTCAACTCCTTACAAAAATAAACTGKTTTTTTTAAACATGGTCAGTATTGTCCTAATGAAGAGCCACACATGCATTTAATAATTTCAAAAAAAATATTACAGCTGCAACAATATGGCCTTTATTGAAGGTCTGAAATTTCATAACAAATTAAGTAGAATCAATGAATCATAAAARAGCCCAGGTTGGAAGGGATCTCAGAAGATCATCTGGTCCGACCTTGCGTGGGAAAGGGGGCAYAGATGAGATTATCTAGCACCCTGTCCAATAGCATCTTGAAATTRAAGTATTTCTTCACTAGGAAGAACTCTTCCAAACCATCTCACGCTCTGGAAAGGAACACAGTCCAGTGTTCCAGTTTCTTAAAAAACATCATACAATTGGATCATCTTCCATTTCACAATAYGTTAATCCTCAAGGAACAGTGAAGGATGCAAAGTATGATAGCTGACCCTTCTTCCTTAAAGATCACATACATACAATTTACCTCTCTCAAAATTTATGAATATTAAGTCTTTCTTCAAGAAGACAGGATTCACTTTGCATGCAAGCAGAATAGAGTAAGCATCATGCTAAAAAAGATCCCAATACAAACCTCCTATATGATTGCAAATCCTTACTGCGTCATCAATTTCTCAATTTTGAAGTTATCAAAGTATAATTGCATACGACAGCACTACGTTTCAAAGCATTTTCAGAATTCCTAGATCATTTTTCCAAAACCCTTTGCTGTGGTTTTTTTAATCCCATGGTACAGAGGTTAAAAAATAATTTAGTATTATTAAAAAACTTATATTAAGGTCAGAGCAAAGGAAATGCTATTATTTTCAGAGTGCTCTAGTACTATATTTTTTCTAAATGCATTTAAAAAAAAATTCCAAGTATGCTAAGCCTTAGCCTATCACAAAACCATGAACATTAAATAAATTGCAGTTCTCTTCAAGCAACTTCAAATTGTACAACTACAGAAAGAGAGTGACTTTTTTAAGTATAGTTTAAATAGCATTGCTTTTTCCCTTCAATTTTTTTTCTTATTTGCTTTCAAAACTTCTCCCAAGAGCTAATCAGATTGGTAGCCATAAGCAAGTAAATCTGCAAACTGTTATAAAACACTATTAAACTTTTAAAAGATTTGACTAAACACCGATTATAGTGGACACGGCACTGTTTCTGTAATAAACTGCAGTACATTGAAGTGAAAATGTAGATAAACAATATACGTCGCAGCAATAGCTGTGACTATCAGTCTAATAGCTGTCCTTTGCAAATATTAATGACATAGGTTTAGGGTTTATGCACCTGCAGGGTGTTTTTTTTTTCCTTCAGTGAAATTAGATTTCTCATCTCACATTATTTTACTTCAACTGTAAGCAGTAGAAGTGCATAATCCCATAATGATCTTCAATAATATTATCAAATCAGAACTTCATGTTTAAGAAATGCTTGGCTGAAGATAACATTTAGCTATAAGATTGTTTACTTTCATTAGTTTTAAGTGTTTATTACTAAACACGTTTGTACATAGAGTTACGAAGTCTCAAGAAGTTGACTCAATTTAAAAAAAGTTGAATTCTAGTAAAAGATATACAGGATATTTATTAGAGATGCTTTCGATGAAATGAATTAACAAGGAAGTTTCTGATTTGAATGAATACACCGTAAAAGAGCCAGTAGGCTACCAAGTAACATAACACATGAAAATATATTTACATTTGCGAGCAACAACGTGAAATGAGAATTTGTAGCTTACCTGGGACAGAAACCAGTAAGAAAACATAAAACTCACCTCATAGCAAGTAGCTGAATGTAAGCATGTATATACTTTCTGCTGCATGTCTAACATATCCTGGAGCAATTCCTTCCAGTGTGTCTCACTGACTGATGGTTGCCTACAACCATATTTAAAATTAAATATTCTTTTTCTCAACAAATTTAAAGAAAAGCAATAGATAACACTACAGTTTCATCACCAAAAATATGAGTTTCCTCAAATGYTATTTCAATCTTTAATTGAACTTCTATCCAAAAGTGATTTAAAGACAGAATGCTTTTAAAATTAATTAAKATTAAAACAATGTCTGTGGGATAAAATTGTGTGACGACAACAATGCAGTACCCAAAGTGTTTTTTCTGCTTGTTTTCTGTGGGATAAGACAGGGATTTAAGCAATCTTGATAAAGATCCCCCAAATAGGTTYTGATAACTTCCAACAGTACATCAGAAAGTTGAAAGTGCTATCTTCCTGCTGATCCAAGAACAGCTGGGTAAAAACAAGTTTGTAACAGCAACTGAGAATCATTAACATGCTGTTCATTGTAGGCAGTCTCAAAGGACTAATCAATTGCATGCAATCACAGGCGAATTGAGCTGCAAGTTTATTTTGTTCCTTAAACTGGAATGGTATTCAGATTCTTGACCCTCTGCATCCATAGATCTCTGTTTACCCACAAAGCTTCCTATACAACTTCATGTGCTCTATCAAAACTTTTACTAGTAAAAACACTATGAAGTTTTTTTGACATTATTTTGAGCCTTTCAGATTAAAARAGACTTTTTTAAGCTATACAAGCTACTCCAGCTAATAATGATTTTCTCATGTGGCATTACCTTTCATTTTGGCAAAGCAAAGGGTCTCTAAAAAAGCAAAAAAATCAACATTTTTCCTACAGAGGCATTGACTTGATCTTTTCTAAAGAAAGGTTTTTAGAAGTCAAAAAGCTTTCAGCATGTCCAAGCTAAATACCACCCTACCATCACCAATAAACTGTTGTGCATGTTTACTTTAAATAAGAAAAAAAAACAACCCGCAGTGATGGCTGTTTTTCCCAGGGTTCAATCTTTTTATCCAYTTATGCCAAGAGCCATGTAATAATTCATTTACAGTTGGAAGATGAGTTAAATAAAGTAGCTCTTAAACAGAAAAATTGAAAAATTATACTGGAAATATAAGAGGTAGAATCAATACATAAAATCAAYAAATTACCCTATTACAAGAGCTCCTAAGAAAACATGCCAAAAAAAAAAGCGTTATTTTACAAATCCTAAACTCTCAATAAAATTAAATAGGTCTTAAAGGACCTCATTTACAATATGTTAACTTTGACTGTTCATCGTCTTGCAGTATTTTGCAGACAGTATGCCTTTTAGGCTTATTTACCTGAACTCAAACATATTGAAACAGGTTTAAAGCTAGACAGAGTTTTTTGAATACGTAAAATGCAGCCGAAACACTAATCATGTTAATCGTCAGTTTAACAAATGTGTTTTATGTACACCGTGTTCAGTTTGAACACTATGGTTGCCTACTGCAACAAAACAAGCAGGTACGCTCTGACGATAAGTATTTGTTACCTTAGTGTCCTTTCCCTCTCATCTCCCATTCCCTTTTGAATACTAACTTGCGACCTGCGTGCCTCGTCAGCCTAATCATCAGCTTCCGTGCCTCCTCCGCATTGTCCTTTGTGTCTTTCACAAAGGAAACAGGTTTCTGCAGTCCATGTTTCTCCAACAGCTCTGACACGCTGTAAATGAACAGTCAACATTTTTTAATTCTGCACAGTTGTACAACTACCTCTGCTGCAGCAGTCTTAAAGCTGTCGCAGACAATGTACTGCAAATGCAAACAGTCTCCATAAAATCTAAAACAGTATAGATTAGTCAGAGTAACATTTACTCAAAAAAAATTAATACTGTAGGGTAAATGCATATCACCAATAACCTGATGACGTATCTCCACAGCTTTTAGTTTTTGATCACTCAAAGCATTAGGGAGTATCAAGATCAAAACAAATTCCCCAGATATTTCAGAAGTAATTTTTTTTTTTTTTGAGAGGGAGGAAAAGACTTTTATTCCAAGGAAACCATCTGTGCAGTTTTATAATATTCAAATAACTAAAACCATTCAAAATTTCTAAGTTCTGAATATAAAAAACTTACAGATTATCTTGTCGACAGCACTAAAACCAAGATAAATATTCCTTCTGCTTTCTTGTCATAAAAAGGTTCTTGGCTATGCCTAGAGACTTCTGTAAGAATACATTRCTTATTTTAGCAAAATTAAATACCTAAGAATTTGTTCCAGTTCATCTACTTCATCATGAAGAGTGTTAGTTTTATCTGTTTCAGGCCTGCAAAGATATTATACAATTAATATTAAACATCTATATCTCCATACAATTCAGATTACATAGATATAAAGATAAACAGTTTGACACATTCCTTGATGGAAATCAAATATACGTTTGCTTGAAAAGATTAAAACTGTTGGCTTCCTGCTGGAAGGATAGCTAAAACTGAGAGGGTCCCCCAGTCTCCCAAGAACAGAGCTTTTCCTTCTTCCTCATGCTTTTCTCAGGCTCTCTCCTTCCTMCATGTAAAAGATACTGGGAGAATAGTTTACATCTCCTCCTCCTGCTTTCACTTCATTGAGAATTATTTGTCCCTCATATAGGTCTTCCATATAGAGACCTCTCTCACAGGGCCATATTGCTGCTTATAAGCTAAGTGCAAGACGCCTCTAACTGTAACAAGACCAACAAAACCAGAAAGATAGCACTAGCACTTGGTCTCAATTCAGCAGGATATAAAAGTCTAAGAAACTAACACAGAAGCCTTGGTCTAGGCTGCTACTTTAAATCATGATTTGTTGCATTATTTGGTAGAGTAAATATACAGCACAAGCATACGTATGACCATGGCAACGCAGACAGGAACAGAATATTCCAGTAACATTACCTACCCTTTAGTGACTTAACAACTATTTTTAAAGCATTAATTCACAACTATATTTAACATATCTACAATATTTACAAATAAAAAACTGAAAATGTTTACCCATATCCTCTTTGTGGAAGGCATTCCAAAATATCGTAACAGAGAGCGAGCTGGTCATCCCGTTCACAACTATAAATACATTCCAATGCCGTAATCATAAGCTGGTCTTGATCAGGAATAATTTTTTGCTGACACTAACAAGAAAAGAAAGCACATTATTTTTAGTTTTCTGTTTCTAATTCAACAGTTAATTTTATGCTGGATATAAAAAGGTGTGTACTCCAAGTAAATTGTCTTTAGTTGTAATTAGAAGGTCTCCTGCTAACAACTTAGTGAACTACCTGTTGAAGTTACAACCTGAAACATAACTCAGCTAGTTTCCTACACTGCAGACACTGGAAAGAACAGTGATATGCCATTATACCCTTTTTGAATTTGAGAGGTGGAAAGGGTGCAGGGCTGAGGAAGGCAACTGCTGCAAACATTTGTCAGATTTATTTAAATATGTACAACAGTATCAATATATATAAAATAGCTGTGTTTTTCCTTCGCTGGTTGATTTCCGTTCATACACTTAGAACGTTCAATAGTATGCAAAAACATGCTTATGTGCCCTACAATAACTATTTAAACTGCASAAGCAGCATGAAATACTCACATGGAAGGCAACTTCAACTCTTACTCATTGAACTCTTGCCTCCACCCTAATGGCCCCCATTTTATTCTTTACATTTGTTGTGGAAAGAGAGCGGCAGGAAGAAATAACTTGAAATCTACTGATAGTAAATTCCTCAGGAAAAAAATATTAGTGAGATCAAACTCTTTCATATCCATTTTTTAAAAAGCAAATATGCCAGGAATTTACTTTAAACACATCACCATAGAATTACTTCAGAGAAGGATCTTAACAATAATTTTTGTTCTACTAGGTCAAGATCATAATTACATTAGTTTCACAATCTCATCAAGTACAGTTTAGTTGCATCATATCTTATAATATTTTTAAATTAATGTTTTCTAAAACATAACAAATCCTGGGTCCAAGAAGAAGGGCAAGATCAGAGAGACAATCTGATTTAGAAGATGAACTAACCCTGTTTATGAATCCACCTCTTCAGGACATTTCCAAAGAAACCAGTAGAATCATCAGGGCTCTATACTTACAGCAGGTTTTGAATTCTGAAATATCTTCAGAGGTAGAGTCAGGTCTTCCTTTGCTAATGATACTAAATATTCTTTAAAAAGTGAATTTGCAAGACCAGGGGACTGATTTTCACAGCGGTGGAGAAAAGGRATCATCCACTGATAAACATTCTTCACGTATTTTTCATCAGAGGACTGTAAAGCGCAATGAGTTACAGAGAGAAAAAAAAGAACAAGTTCAGCTTCATTGTACAAAACAAACAAGAAAACCAAAAAACAAACAGAACATATTTTGATCAATATAACTGAAACAGTATCTTCACCTATCACAAACAACAGCTGAAGCCTGGCATTCACCACTGCTGCATAGATCACTACATCATGAAGCACTGAAACAATCCATCATCTTTCTGCTACCCAATGGCTTGGGGAAACCAAGCAGTACAGGAGCAAAGCCCATTACATGAGGAAAGCCTAGCTGTCTTCCTCCTGAAATTTCAGAATGAGTGAAAGAACAGCTTGCATTCATGTCAAAGTAGCATCACTTTCAGTATGCAAGAAAGCAAGACAGAAAAACAAATGAGGAGTGGTTACATAAATCCTAACAAAATTCTGAGAATTCTGAGGAACTTCAAGTACATGAGTATTCTCCTCTGGTGCTTACGTATTCTTCAACTGAATTTCAGAGCCCTGTTCAATCTCTAGGTATTTTTCAACCTTTCCAAAAGGTCTTTTTCTATTCTGAAATGCCATGCACAGGCTGAACACAGAGAAGATGAAAAACACACATATGCTGCAGAGGCAAATATTAAGATTTTTTGCCAATATTTAAAGACATCAAAAAACATACAAGGAAAACATTCAATGTTGTCGTATCTGCAGCATCATCAACAGCTACACTGAAGATCCTTTAGAAAGGGTCAATGAAAAAGTAATTCACAGGTTTCAAAAGACTGGATTTATTAATGTTTAGTTCTCTACCTAGGACAAAGAAACAGGTCTTTGAGAAAATTGAGCTATTTTAGCATTTGTTAAAAACAAATAGAGAAAGGAAAAAAACCCAGCACAACAAAAAAGTGTTGAATTCTTGTTGAATTAAAGATGGAGGTGCATGAAAAAAACATCAGCCACTAACAGTATCTTTATATACATAGGATATAGGGTAACCTGAATTACTGGAAATCAATGAATACTTACTGATTTATTCAAAATACTTACATTCTTCATCAACAGTCTCAGCTTTTCAATGTCTTTCATCTCTACAAGTTCCTTCAAATTTAAGGTTTGATCACCACCAGTCTCATAAACTACTGTCTCAAGAGTGATCAGATTGTCACAAAGCACCTGCAGACCAGGAATATTCCTCTCCATGCCAAGACGAACAAGGGACAGAGCACAGTCCACCTGAAAAATAATAAAAAAMCCCTGCTGTACAACTGTGTGCCAAAAAACAAGTCCAATCTGTGTTCTGTTTGTGTGTTTATTTTCTTTCCGTGTTCCTTTTGCTTAATAGGCAATTTGAGGTTCCTAGAAGTTTTTGTGGACTGTTTATTACTAAACAGATTGTTCTTCTCAGCYTTATAAAGACCAAATAAAATGCTTAATCTTAGTGGATGATGTCATTATAGGCTTCTGACCCAGATGTATCTTATTGATGTATGTAAATTAGAAGAATACTATTCCTTCTGGAGATTACACACAGAGATATATCACCTCATCTCGCTGCATGGAATATGAAGGATTGCTTTAAACTAAGATAATCAGTTAACTGACTGAAGTTATGCATACCTCTGCATGTAACGTGACTYTTCTAGCTGACCATGAATTAATGATTTTAATTGTTGCATTTTATTTCACAGAAGATAATTTATTTCACAGAAATATTTTCACAGAAAGATTTATTTCACAGAAAGTCTCTTTCCCTGGTGACTGAAAATACCTTTATATGGAAGATTTTGTTTCGATTTTAAAGAACACAATATTGGCTGTACGTATTCAGTGAGGCAGACATAAGTCTGGAAGAGTAGAACACAATTTCATTTATATGTTAGTAACTTAATTAATCCTTGGAAGTTGCTTTTATTTCCATACCTACTGATAGGCTGTTAAGATCACAGGGRACTACGATTAGAGAGCCTTGGAGGACTGCAAACTTGAAGAGTAAAAGAACTCGTCCACCAGAACTAACTCATAGTGATACTTCCAGCCAACCTCCTTTTCATGTAGCTAAATTGGCTTGAAAAGCAATAAAATACTGGAGCACATCAGCGATGAGCTCTATCCTTAGTTGCAATGCTTATCTTTACCACACAGAGCTTCAAACATTTTTAAAATATGAAGAAAATAAAGCAAAAATAAGCTGCATGGTAGTCCCACAGACACACAATAAGCCTGCCAGGAAGAAATCATGACAGTACTACATATTGGCATATGAGTGACACATGTGACTGCCACATATCGATCTATATGGCACAGTATCATGTGACAGATAAGACAACATGTTTCCTGACACCCTSTGCACAACATTCCCTCCCTCAGTTGCAAACATAAAATGTAATGGTAAACATTTTTCATGGAGTACAAAAGGGCTAACGTCTGCTATGGTAAGCCAACCAAAAGGGAATCTACTGGCTTCCTWTTCGTTCCTATGGTTCAATTACTTGGCTGAGTAAACGTTAGAGCAAGCGTTAAGTACACTGCAAAAGAAAAACCAAATACTTCAAAAGCCATAATGAAGATTTGAGACACAGTGTATATTACTGAGGGAAAACCGTCCCATCAATACGCATTAAGACAGGATTCTGTKGAAGAAGGCTGATCAGCCCAAGTCAGCCACCATCATTTCCTCACTGCTATTCTCACCTGCATCGCATATTTTTCAATTTCCTGTGCTCTGCTCAAATACCAATCGGTAACAAGATCTACTGAAAGGTCAGTAGTCCTGTACTTCAGTAACTCAGGTTGCGTTTCATACAGAAATTCGCCTTCATCTTGTAAAGTTGGTTCAACAATCATCCTTTTTTTTTAAAAAAAGAAAAAAAAGAAGTAAGTATATGTTTAAGTATACATTTGCTTGCATTTTTTTCACATCAATCTTTTTCCTAAAACTTCTGGTTGTTCTGAAAGAAAATGATACAATCAACCTACCATTACACCAATAATTTGATGAGACTCAAATGACAATCACAGTAAGTGTTATTTTTTGTCAGCAAAGTAACTAGAACGAGATTCCAAACTTAAGATAGATCATGAAAGAAAGAATGCTCTATACGAAAGACACAGGTATGCCCAACCTCTGCTTTCCATCTGTTCCTCACACAGCGAAAGGCAGTTTTGTGATTYATCAAAGCTGCTATGATAATGTTATGGTTGACAAGTAACAGGGCAGCAGAGGGGAAAAAAAAAAATAAAAAAATCAGGATTTCCAACAGTAACCCCTGCTCACATGCACTTGCAAAAGTTACTCATCACATAATCACACTGAACATAATGCTGTAACATGAGAGAGTTTGCTCAGTCAGTCTCACTAAGAAAGCTGAAAACACAAGTTAGTGTGCACAAAAATAAGAAGTGAGTCTTACTGGGTATTTCCCACATTTTAAGAATTAGTAAGTAAATTCTTTCTCTGAAATGTACATAAATATAAAAAAAACTTTTTGCTTTTTCTACATACTTACCTGCATTCTGCTTTTTCACACCAGTCTTCTTCACGGTGTTTCTGCTCATTCCAAGGAAGAATTTTCAACATCCCCTGCTTGTAACTGGTATAACAGAAAAGGGAATTGTTACACTTTTTTTTTTTTTTTTTTAAATTGTGATGACATTCAATTAATGGAATACAAAGCATAGGCAAGTATTTTAGTGAATTCATAATAAGTATGTAATTCAACTACAGTACCAATTCTTTATCACTTCTTAATGCAGCTATACAAGTGTGATTTTGCCTGTATCATATTATCTGTACAAACACATATTCTACCTATACCATTAAAGAGCCACTAAAAAAAAAAAATTATTTTCTTACTGACTGTACCTTTAAAAAAAAAAAAAAAAAAAGGAAAAAACCCACTACATGCTTTAAGAATTTTTACTGCTTCACAGTAAGTATTCTGACTTCCTATGCTGTCACAGAAGACTGAAATGAACAAACACCTATGATCTTCACAACTTAAAAAGGGTTCCACAGTGAAACATTCTCTAAATATTGAGGTTGAAGAAAAAAAAAAATCTGTTTAAAATGCAGTTTAAGAACACCACAGTTATTACTAGAGTGATTACTTATGGATCGCTGTTGTAAGCTAGTTGCTTAAGCAGCATAAAACCCAAGAAAACCACGTCAAACTATAGAGAGCATAAACTAAGGGGGAAGAGAAGAGCCATATGGGTTCTGGCATTTGTAGAAATAAAAAACAAACCCTGTACAAAGTCAAGACATTAAAGTTTCAGCATACTGGAGCAATAAGCTATTTTATCTCTCATTGATTTTCTCCTGACCCTGATAATGAACAGCAATAGGAATACTACATGGACAATTCCTATCTATAAATTAATAACTGACACAATCTTATCATCCCTTGAACAGCAGCACTGTAACTCAGGAGCTTAAAAAGAAACACAATTCCAATAAACAAATCAATTTCACAATATAGTAAGAGTCAAAACAACAAACTAAAAAATCAGTAACTCCACCTCCTTTAGCAACAGCCATTAAACACATTTAACAAAGCAAGGCATGTCCATAGTAACTGCCTTGCCCTGTACACACACACATTTCTCCCAGGAGGTCAGCCACCCTTTCTTTCCCTTCTCTATGCACTAACAATAATACCCTGTGTTTTATCCATAGTAATTCCAACCCTCCAAATGAAACATGCAGTAGAAATCCAGCAATAAATTGG
This sequence comes from Oceanodroma leucorhoa, assembly GCA_030449065.1. NCBI lineage: Eukaryota > Metazoa > Chordata > Aves > Procellariiformes > Oceanodroma > Oceanodroma leucorhoa. The sequence continues at coordinate 2,902,975 of JASVER010000047.1, read as the reverse complement.
CAAAGACAGATTTGCAAGCTATAAAAGTCAAAAGAAAGGAGGGGAGAAGATGGAAAACTGCTAATTCCTGTGCCCCAGCTATAGTAACATCTGCGTCCAATTCCAGTTCAGTTGGACAAAACACTCTACAATTATCTTTGTAATTAGTAATATCTTTATAATGTAGTAACATCACTGAAAAATAATTAATAAAGAAAACTCCAAATTAACATTTATGGTATAAGCACCAGGAATAAAGTCACTTTCTGATTTTGTAAAGATTCATCATCGGCCCATGTATTTTGGGGATTTGGGGGTGCTGTTGTTTGTTTAAGTCTTAGATAACATAATTTATCCATTAATTTTAAATATTAATGCTTAAAACTGGGTTCATAAACTAAATTAGTAAGGTAATATTTCAAATGTCATACATGAGAATGTTATTATGGAAGGCCCAGTTTGTAGCAAAAAAGTGCTCTTTATCAGATGAAGTGTGATTAGCACTCCCTTCCAAAATATAAAATCAAGACAGTATGAGCAGGTCTTTATGTTACAATCAATAACRCTCTCCTTTTCTATGTTCTATTAAACATAAAAGAAAACTAGACAAAATTATATTGCCCAAGAATTTCCTTTCATAGTAAAATTTTTCCATTCACTTCCCAGTAGGCTTAAGACGACATTTCAGGGGGGATTAGTTGGTTGGTTGGTTTGTTTGGGTTTTGTTTTGTTTGGGGAAGGTCTTTTTTGGTTTTGTTTTGTTAAAAAGAGAAAACAGGAGCTTTTATACAGCAGAGGACAGACAAGGGTTTCATTTTGGAAGCTGTTCCAAATCATGTCTGCAAAATTGTAGCAGAACTACCATGAGAGAATAACAGCAAGAGGAGATTTTCAGGTAACAACCTCGATTTCACATTACAGATAGGTTTTTCCCCAACATCAGCTACACATACTAATGCCTCCAAGAATTGTAATGCTAAGATTTTGTTATTTTACTGTACTAAAAAAAAAAAAAAAAATCTCAGATACAGTATGGTCATCTGAGACTTGACTACATCACATCAAACCATTTTAACAATCTTTTATTCATWAATGGGTAAAAAGAGATTCGGTCATTGGCAAGGACCAGTTGGCAGTGGAAGCTCTCAAAGGAGCCTGAGGGCTTGGGCAGTTTCAGAACCTGAAGAATCACAAAGCCAACCTGAGATGAGCACTCCCACCCTATCTTGCCCTTCCCTTCGTCTCCTTCCCATAGCTCCRCTGAGAACAGCATGAATAGTACTGGGTAACCTGTAAAACAAAGTCAGCCCCTCTCTGTCAGCCCCTCTCTCTCACCCACCCCTTATTAAGACAACATATTGAGTCACCACTCCTGGAGGTATTTAAAAAGACATGTAGACCTGGCACTTGGGGACATGGTTTAGTGGTRGAYTTGGCAGTGTTAGGTTTACAGTTGGACTAGACGATCTTAAAGGTCTTTTCCAACCTAAATGATTYTATGATTCTATTAAAGAGAACACAAACTGTGCCCCTACCCCTCTCTTCCAAACTTTGGCTTTTGCATGAGTCTCTRAAAAACCTAACTGATGGGAGAGCAACAGGGGGGACACATGACAAATAATTATATCAAGCTCCATTAGAAAATTGCAGCAGATACCATTTATWGTATTTACTCTGAAAGCAAATTCCTGTTCCAAGTAGTCATTTGCAGACTGTTGCCAGCTCTCTCAAGTAAGAGCATCCCATCTGAATAAGTCTTCCCATATAATCTCAGAGCCCCAGAAGAAACTTGGGAAAGTTGCTTTGGTTTGGCTGTTCTGTCACCAGTTGTTTTTGTTGTTATTGAGAGAAAGAAGTAATGCAAAATAGTAAGGAAAGAGGTGCACACATTTAATAGATATTTAAACTTCAGAATTTTCCTCTTCTGGCTAACAAGTTATTACAAGAGAAAAATCACYAGAAATAAGCAAAGACAGCAGAAGTTTAGAACACAAATTTAAAGCCACCCATGCATGAATATGGGATCAGAATGACAGGGAACCAAGACATTCCAAAACTCACACACACACTCGTAATGCTACTGTCCCTCAGTATGAAACCTTAAGAAAAAAAAAGAAAAAAAGTCTACTGATCCAAGCCTGTACTGCCAAATACTACATTGAATATGTTCTTCTTAATTAACCTGCCACATCCTGCATGCTTGCCRTAGACGTGGCAAAGTTACATTCTAGAATTACAGCCCCAGTTAAGAAATTGTTTCTTAACAGATTCAATAGCACAAAAGGTTTATAATTGAAGTTGGCAAAACTTGCAAATTTTCTTAACTGACCTGAATATCAGGATGAATTATATGTTTCTTCCCTCCAATTATTCTTAACATAGTGGAGTCACTTTCCAGACACTGATAAACAGTATTAGGGACTATTAGGGACAGTTTAATTTTTATGCAAGAGTTATCCACCCAGCCTAAAATCAAAAGTTACTGGAAAACACTTCTTTTCACAGACTGATGCAATCACCTATCCAGCCCTTCTCCCCAGCTCATTTCAGAAAATAATCTGTAATTCCCTCTCCCCATTTAAATAGCTAATTTCTTCCCTATTTCTGTAACACAAAACACACCTGAGTTTGCCTTTAAATTCCAACTGCTTCAAATATTTTTTAAAAATACAATTTAAAATAGAATCCTTTCCAATTAACGGAAGTCATGGATTAAGTACAGACTCCATTCAAAATAATTTCTCCAACACCCCACTGTGGCTTATAGTTTCAACTAAAGTTGAAAGTTTATTGCTTAAAAAAAATGCTTGCTGAGAAAGGTATCACTCAATTCGAGTTCCCAGGCTTTGCCCTCTTTGTTTGACAGTTGCTTTGCTTTCCCCTTTCCCCTCACCTCCAAAATCCATCAAGTGAGGAAGCAATATGCAACTCTGCCTCCCCCTGCCTACCTTACTCAACAGGGTACAATAGAAAAAAGTTGGAAAGCACAGAGACAAGCAATGTGAATGACCAAAGGCAAGAAGTGTGTGATCATCCCCTCTGTGAAAACCAGAGCAGATTGAAGAATCCTGGAAGAAAGAAAACAACCAATATGCTAAGATTGATATAACATTGTTCATTTTTTCATATCACTTCAATAGGAAATAACATTTCATTGTTTTTACTTCCTACAATACTGTAAGCACTGATGACACTAGCAGGGCCTCATTTAAAATAAACAACAGCAGATACTGTTTTACACCATATGCAGCTAAGCTGTTAACTACTCACTGCATGACATGGAAGATAAAACACCGTGTATTTGGGTTCAAAAATAGAAAGAATTCTTGGATTACAGTGTCATGTAAGCCTACTATCTCTAGAAAATACCTAGTTCAGGACTATTTGAGCCACATATTATAGACACTTGAGAAACTTGTAATGTACTTGCCTGTACCTATTTTTTTCCCTTGGCAACTGCTGTTGGCCATTTGCCTTCTGGCCAAATCTACCAAGACCAATCTCATGTTTCAGCACAAGATTTTGCAGGAGTGAAGTCTACAGTTGTCCAGACACATCAATTCAAGAAGTACTGTAAGTATACCTCAAAAGTTTTTCATAAAAGCTTATTAACAGACCTCACCATGAAATACTGAAGAGGAAAAGACTTTTCAGTTCATGGGAAAGAATTGTTATGCAGTGCAATCTTGACTGGAAAACGCCTACTCCATTTTTTTTTCCCTTCTCACGGCAGAAAAAGTTAAACACTTAAGTCAGGTGTACAGGTAAGCCACGGAAAATTATTTTGAAAGTATTTTCTGCTCTGGCTCGATTTACCATTTTAAAAGTATTCAGGTTCACCACAGGAATAAGTTGAGAGAGGAATTTTAGATTCTAAAGCTCACACCAAGAGTCAAGCAGCACTCAGTAAGACTCTCCTCTAAGTGCTTAAAGAAAACAACACCAAAAAAAGATACAACTGCAAAATATCTCATCCTAGCAGAAATCAGCAACTCTGAAGTCAGTCTTAACAGATACGTTTCTTGCTGAGCTAAGGTCACAAAAAACCCAGCAGAAACCACACCACTCAGAGCTGACTGATAACTTCATCCACCTTCTCAACAACACTAAAAAATATCCATAACTCCCTCCTGCCCCTTACATGACTGCATCCAACTGTCCTTACTTTCTCTCCTCATTCTGAACAGTTTAGAAAAASTCTTTGTATTTCAACTCAAATACAAGGACTGGAATAAAGCAGTCCTGATACTAGCAAATGATGGCAAATSCCTGTACCTGAGTCCTTTATAAAGCCAGAGGGATTATTAAAAGAATTATCTCAACATTTATCACAAATTTTTTTCTTAAGCTATAGTTATGTTTTAGCATAGGTTTTTTTCCTCAAATTTCTGTATCAGTAACTCCAGTGACTCATGCAGAAACAGACAGCAACAAAACTTYGGGAAAGTAGCTGTTAAAATGGAAGCAAGTCATTTGAGAAAGATTTCAGGCATCAAAACATCATTGCATTCTGCAAACACAAAAAAACAAATGCAAATGACACAGAGAAGAACAAGAGATACATATACGAACACATACATGCTAAGAGGTAGGGCTTCCATTTTTCTACCATGCTTTTGCTTACAACACACATGCAGGAAATCCAGGTGAACTGGGGCACATCAGAACCACCACATATGCCTTGTGCACAATACATTACATCTAACTGGGCTGGCGGTGGTGAATTTAGCATGCACAGGTAGCTTGTCATACGTGCCACATACACTCTATGCTACTGCAYTCAGAATTCGTTAGTCTCTCTGCTTATGCTACGCAACTTGGAAGTTTTGTTCTAGAACCCGAAATCCCACAGAGGTCAGAGACAGTAATGCAGACTTAACTTGCACATACATGGAGGGCACTCCCCTGCAACTCCAGATATGGGGACAGATCAGTGTAGTCACTAAGGCAGGTGGCCTTTTCCAATTAAAAGAAACTATCAGCTGTGCCATACCACAACTCTACACAAATATTAGTGTGGGGAGTATAGTTTTTATTTTTTTCCTGAGCCACTGCTTCCCCCCATCCTTTCYCCTTCTCTCTTTTCTTTTCAACCGTAGAATAAATATGATTGGAACCCAATAAATCGACAGATTACAGAAGTATTCAACTCTATTTCTTCAAAAAGAGCTGACTTTTCCTGTATCGCTCTTTTCACTCTACTGTTTACGTTGGCTTGGTAATTCTTCCCATTCTTTGCTTTGACAAAAGAGGTCCATGCTATTGTAGTTTCTGTATCATACCAACTGCATTTATTCAAACCTGCAGATTATTTTTCTCTCTGAGGACAGGCTTTCAAAAGAGGAAGGTCTAATTCAGTCTTAAGGTCAGAGTCCAATTCTTTCTATTACCAATGGCAACTCTGTGTGGGGTTGYTTTTTTTTTCCTTCAAGCATTTCATACAGCAGGCCTGACTCAGACTCATCTAGTTAAGGATTAGAAAWTTTTTTTTAAATCTATTCCATTGTAAACTTGTGCACATCAAATCCAGACTCCAAGGCAAAAGGCAATTTACCCCAACACATTTAGGAAACAATATATTTTTGCTGACAGACATGTACATTTTTAAGAGTAGGTTTGGGKTTTTTTCTAAAAATATTTTGGGAGTAGATGAATCTTTGCTTTTTCTTTTCTTTTAAACCATGTCTCATTGTATGAAAAAATAATGTTATAAACACTAATTCTGCATTTGAAAGCTTGTGTGTTACATACTGGAATAGTTCTGAACATAATGGCTTTAAGACACCAAGTACTGATCTGTTAGAGGTGAGAAAGCTATATATGATAGATACCGAACTATAAAATAAGGTARTGTTTCCATCAAAATGTTTGAAGAATGTGCTTGATTCCAATTTTATTACATTTATTTTTAAAATTATCTCAATTTTATGTTTTGTGATAAGAGGAATATAAAATCCTGAACCTTCAAATATTCTTTCCCCTGCTGACACTTGCACACTTACCAGAATTTATGATTTCCATATTTTACTGTAGGTACACTGTAAATTACTTTAGACTTCACATTCAAATTAGCACTTCCATAATCCTACTACATACAGATATGGAGGCATTAAAAGTAGGCTATATATAATACATATAGCTGTATATAATAGAGGATCTGCAAGGGAAGCTKTATAAAATATTCTTTTTTAATTTAATCCAGCAACCCATTTGTCCAAAGTCTGTATCTTCTCAGACACCAATGGGGAAATCAATGCCAGTTTCTGTTGCTCTGAAATCTTACAGTTCTGAAACAGTTTTATTATGTCACAATTATTCTATAACTGAAGATGAAATATAATAAGAAATGCATCCCAGATATGTAGTCTTAAACAGCTATAYGTATTACATTTTTCATATTGCATGAAAACATTCTTTTCTACCACTATAATAGTACAGTAGTGAATTAGTAAATGCAACTATATAACTGATTACATATATTTTTAGGCTTCCAATTATTCAATATACTATGTGATACAAAAGTGGTGGCCAGAGAGAAAATCTCTTCATTTTCCAGGAATATCYATAGGACATGTGACAAATTCATCAAGACAGAATTACAGCTGGTGCCTAAAACAGAGTGCCAAAAACACCACACATTTTGGGAAAACTGATCCGCATAAACTAGTGGAAAAGGTATCTCAGTTGCTTTCGGCTGCCACAGTTAACTACCCTTCAGAATACCTGCTGTGCACATTGTGATGACAGGTCTTTTGAAGCAACTCTGCCACCAGAGGAGAAAAGTTATATCTGATTTCACATAAACAAATCAAGCTATGTTTTAATGACATGGTYAGCCTTTAATAGAATTTGAGGAGAGAGGAACTTTTTTCTTCTCCTAAAACAACCTAGACTGAATAATCTAAACACCAGAAAAGTCAACCGACACTACACAACCACAGTTTAGAAGCTCACTGTGGTTTTTTTCTCGATGTATAAAATTGAAAKTGTGAGGCAATAGCTTTCACAAAATCAAAATGGGCTATTTTAAAGACACAGCTGAACTCCGAGTAAGATCAAAGCTGCCTGTCACCATATAGTGAAAATACTCCTTCAGAACTGTACTTTTATAAAGCATAATGAATGCTGATGGAAGAAATTTTGTTCTAAACCCTGTAAAAAGGTGACAAGTAAGACAACAGCAGCAATACACTTTAATGAAAAGATTGGGGAAGGCAAGCCAAGGTACAGTTCAGGACTATGCAGGCAAAAGACACACATGGTAGATAAAGACAAGGCAAGTCAGGCATGAACAAGCCACAAATATAAAGAAAATCCTGTTAATGCTCTGTGGATCAACAGCACAGGCATAGTTCAGCTCACATGCTACATGAAGGTATGCAAAGGCTGCTACTGGCCCGCCTGACACCTTCTCCAGGCTGAACACACCCAGCTCCCTCAGCCTTCAGGTGCTCCAGTCCCCAGTCACCTTGGTGGCCCTCTGCTGAGTTCGCTCCAGTTTACCAATGTCTTTCCTGTACTGGGGGCCCAGTATTCTAGATGCAGTTGAAGGAGTGCGGTAGTCTGACTGCTCAGTCTCCTGGCTGTGCTTCTGCTCACRCAGGACAGGATGCTGCTGGCCTTCCCTGCTGGCTCATGTCCTGCTTGTGCCCACCAGGACCTCCAGGTCCTTTTCAGCAGAGCTGCTTCCCAGCTAGTCAGTCTCCAGCCTTTATTGTTACAAGAGTTTCTTCAGTTGCAGGAACAGGACTTTGCATTTGTCCTTCTTGAACTCCCCAAGGCTCTTGGTGGCCCATTCCTCCAACCTGTCTACGTCCCTCTGAATGGCAGCTCGGCTCCAGCATAGCAACTCCTGTGAAACTTCCCTCCTTCCTTGGTGACAGCTCATGTTCTCCACAGCTCCCTCATAGCTTCAAGTTCTCATTCTCCTCTTCAAAAACTCCTCACGACTAATATCTACAGTACCTTTGCCAGCTCACTTTCCGCAGCAGCTCCTGCTGCTTTCCCAGATCTCCACATAGGCCAGTTTGCAGAAGAGCTTCTCTTGCTCCAAACCACTGCTTTAACTTTTACATGGACCACAAGACTCTTTCCCACTCCTACCAGAAGTCAATCCAGACAGGAACACGAGTGCCATCATGACAAGTTAATCTTCCCCTCAAAAGTTATTTTTTCTACTTCATAGGGGAAGGTAAGATCTGAGATTTATTTTTTTTTTCCCAAACACATCCTTGAAATAATRTTAACTACATTGATCCCTCTACTTCTAAACTGTTTTTCTTCCTTCCCTTAGTGCAAAGAAGTGCATATAAAACTTATGCCCTTCTTATTTATTTCACTGTAGCACTATACAAATTAATTCAAACAAACAAAAAGAACTGACCACGGGATTAATTCTTTTAACATGAATACTTCTGAACAACACTAAAAACAAAAGCAGTCCAGCTTCAGAGGAAAAGAAGGAAAACTAATATGAAAAAAATGAGAACTATRTATTAGGCAGTTCTGCAGACATTCAGTCATCAAATCTATTTACACACATCTACTAAGAAGAGAAGAGATGAAGCTTTCAGAGCTTTACTGAAACTGCAGTGCCACAGGCAATAACTGAAAACCTAGTTGAGGAGGAAATATCATTATGAAAAGGCAAAGTTAACTGCTTATGAACCTCTTAGTTTAATTGTGTAGTATTTATCTATTCATAGATGAGAGTTTACTATGTGGAAATTTTCAGGTTTTAAAAGCTTCACTAAGTTTTTAGAAGATATTTCCACTCCCACCCCAGTTCCTCAGGCAAATGGAGTTCATCCACAACTCTCCAGTAAAAATTCACTTTAAGCCATGACTGAAAAACAATATTTGAGAAAGTTAAGGAGTAGAAAAGCAGGAACATATAAAAAGTTGGTATCTTAGAGGGAAGATTTTTACTACTGGTGTAATGTGCAATATAGCAGACTTATGGCTGTTGAGGGAACCATACATTTGAATTTCCCAACTTCTGTGAGTTTAAAATGTGAGCAGTAATGTTGCAATATAGCAGTTAAACGTAATAAAAAGGATAAGAAAATTAAAAGAAAAGGAAAAAGACTCTGGTTATGTATTTATAATAGTGGCAAGGCATTATTCTCCTCTGAGATCACCTTTAAAAACCTAAGGGCAACAGTCTTAACTATAGACTAAGAACACTAACTGTAGCTATTAAAATAGAGATTAGAAAGAGCTATCACCTCCTTTGAATACCTAAACTTTTACCACCTTCACTCTAGTTGTCTTAACAGATGAAGTCTGATGGATCTTTGCAGAGCACGAATCCCAATGACTAAGAGACAGCAGAGATTCAGGAGCGATCATTATAAAAGAAGCTGAGAAATAATACGAAAAGAAGTAGGAAAACATTACAATCACAATTCTGCAAAAACACATTACTGAGTAATGTCAGTCTATCACAATACCAATTCGAAGCCGACAGGCATGTAGAGCCACGGATGCATCWTAGTATTTCAAATTCCTTCTCAACTCCGGGAGCTGTTGAGCTTATATAACTCGCAGGCCTTTTCAAGAGTCTCATGAATACATAAACCCTCTGTTCAGACATTATAAACCTCCTCCTGAACAGTTCTGAGAGCGACCCCTAAAGATGCTAAGCTACAAGACGTGTGCCAAAAAGGAGAAACAAAAGGACATCTACCACTTGAGACTTTTTACAAGCAGATACAGGAAAAAATATGTATCTATTTCCTAACAACCTGTCCCAGAAGACAGAAAAAAAAAAATTCTTCTACCTTTTTTCCCTATTTGTTATGCCAACTCTTCCTTGACTAATAAGACCTTAAAATTTTTGTGACACCAGCCTCTAAATGTTATCCTAATGTAAATGACATGTGCCAGTAACAAGAAAAACAACTGCTTTATGCCTATAGAATGCACTAGCAAAACAAGCATTTCTTTCACCAGGTACTTAGAATTTACTACCTGCAGCTGAACCAGAGGCTCCAGACAAAAGGAAATGGCAGTTATAATGCAACCTTTACAAAAACATTTCTCACAGGTAATGAAATTCTTCAGATATAGCACTTCTATGTGCATTCACGTTGGTGGTAGCTAACAGCAAGCAATTGTGTTTCAATGCTTTTGCCTTGGCAATAGCTAGAGGTGCCTGTTTGTCTCACCTCACCCCTTCCATGCACAAACAAGGCAGCACCTGCTATAGAATCTCAAGTTTTTCCTCAGCCAGATTCCCCTATAGATGGAGGAACTAACAGAACACAGAGCAACGTGATGAATTTCCATAAGGATAGGTGTCACCTCAGAGATTTCCAGCTGGGAACCAGCCCTCTTATCATTTAAAGTGCTCCATATACACAGACACAATATGGACAATTCCCAGCAGTTCTTCCATCCTACACACACACAGGGCCATACATGAAGACCTAGAAGACAAACTATGGTAATTTTTTCCTCCACCAAAATCTTCTCTGCCTCCAGAGCTGCACACTGCCCAGCAACAGGTCTGAGCTGCAGGAGGCCAAGCAGGGAAGGCATCAGCAAGGCATGAACAAGGCGTTCTTTARGCAAGGCCATCGGGGCAGGCTGCGCTCACAGGATGGGCACTATCATGCAGCCGGTCCGTCTTAGTGGTCTCTTCACATGCACCACAGCAACCAATTACCCTATTGGAATCTTTTGGTACAGACTATTACGGCCTTGAATTTTCAGAAAAACAATGAGCTAAAAGAAATCACAAGAGACACCTATCTTTTTTGCAACTGAAAGTAGAAAATCCTTCTGAGATCCAGCATACACCCTATTTCATTACTGCAACAGAGTGAAGTTTAAAAAGGAAAACCAGACTATGTAGTTTCCTGACTCAGAATCCTTTATAAGATTTGTCTAGATTCAAAGTTCATTAGGACAGATTGAACCATTCTCACCCTTTATCCCAAGACCACTGTAATTATAAGCTGCGTAAGCTGAAGAGCCACTAAGTCGTACTGCTACAGACATTTTTTCTACCAATTAAAACATTGGGGTTTATATTTTTGCAATGTTTTCCTTTTGTTCAGAAGTTTATTAATTACAGTCAGCATTTGCAACTTTTTAATACTATGTAGGAATGAAACAGTTCTGTAATTTGTATAACCTTGTTTAATCACTTAATTTAAGGCAAATCATGTCTACATACTGTGTTTTATAGAGAAGTAAACTAGATAGCACATTCATTTAAACTGAATTTCATAACAACTAGGTATCTAMRGAATGCCAGTAATTCCATTTATACTAATAACCCATCTAAAAAATAAATGTTAGAACTAAAAGSCCCAATGAACTCACTTAAAATGACYAAGAACTTCAATTCTCTTTGATTTACATGGATCCATTTTGATTTACAAGAAACAAGAATTGCCAGAAGCTGAAGCTATTTGGACTGGGGAGGAGAGTCATCCCATTTAAAAAAAAAAAAAACAAACAAAAACAAAAACAAAAACAAGAACAAACAAACAAAAGAAACCCCAAAAAACCCAAACAACTTTAAATCAATAACAAAATGTTACTTAGTACAACTTAAGTCTATTTCATTAGCATATTATTCTCATTAATAGTTATTTTCATCAATACATATTTAATTCTATTACATTAATAAAATAGACTTTTAGGGACTGTATTTAGCAATACTATGTGAATAATCAGTTTTGTAACAGGGAAACAGTTTTAGAAAAAGGTTAGATCAAATATACAGTATATTTTTATAAGTATATGGGATTTGTGTATATAGGATTTGCTCTCATCCCCATTTTGTAGTTGTCCCAAGAAAAACATTTGTAAGACACACAGTATTATCTGTTTTGTAACCTGAAAAAATACCTGATCCTAGCACTGGAAAGTTCTGTCTGCCATGGGAATAAAGATTCAAACTATATACTTCCATTTTTCAACAGCAGACAAAGCTAAGTTCTTAACCCATAACTTCATGTCTTTACTACTAGATCACCAGTGAAATGTTTTATTTTAACTGTCATTTTGCCTCTTGGCACATAAGTCAGTTTCTTCAACACACCAACCAACCACAACAACAAAATAAAAAAAAAAAATAAAATAAAAAAAACCCCAAACAAACAAACACACAAAACCAAGAACAAACAACCCTTCAGAAAGAAGGGGAACCTGTTTATGAACAACAAAATATCATAACCACATTTAAGACGACCCTTCTTCCCCTCCCTCTCACATCATAAATCTTATCAAAACGAAAGAGAAAAATTTGAATATATTTTACCAATTTTATAAACACAGCAATAATTTCTCTTCATGGTCCTAACTGCTACCTTAAAGAAGAGGACAAAACAAGTGTTTTCACACCATACCTAAGTAACTAAATGTGTTCCTAATACTACCAACACAATAAAAAGGGTAAGTACTAGATATCATGAAATAAAGACTAACTTCTGCTCAGAAAGGACAAAAGTGATAAGTRTTATAAACTAGGAAAAATGTCAGGGGAATAACCTGATGAATTAAAAAAACCTCTTCTACATGGACAATTATCCAAAGGGACCGTTAAAACTTTGAAGTGAAAAACTTAACTGTAATGCTGGAAGACTACAAAAAAAATTCTATTAGCTACTCCAAAAACTATCCCTCTGAAGTTCGGCTTCAAAGTCCTATTGTTAAATATTAAATAATGAAATCTCCCCAATTCTCTATGGGCACTGCTTCAAAACTAATTTCATAATTGAAGTGTTTGAAAGAAACACTCTAGAAGCAAAAAATTCTTTTAATTAATACATAGAACATTATTATGATGTTCAAGGAAGACTCTCTTATGAAAATGTATATGAAATTGGCAGTAAATTAACTAACATTTTATGCTGAAATGAAAGAGTAGGAAAGTCTGGATTTAAAGCTTTTCATAATTCTACCTTAGCAAGCTGCGTAAGAATCAGTAACAAGAAGATTAATGATTTTGACGTTACTGACTGCTTAAGTGTTAAATTACATTTCAAAACAAATCCAGAAAAACGTAACTGCTTCTAGGGAGTTAAACACTTGTATTATTAATTTCCTAACGCTCACTGTCATTACAAACCAATTACAGACTTGTACTTAYACCTGTGAAAATCTGGGCAATTTCAGGTCAGAAAAGGCCATGCTTCCTATTACATGTAATGGAGGCAAGAACATTTAAAGTCCCTACTTTCCTGATAATAACCAAAAGAGACCAAAAAGCTTCCATGAATGCCACAAAGTAAAGCAGAATATGAAGACTGGTCAAGTACATAAAGACAAAGCTCTCTTGATTCCACGTAATAACAGCACATTGCCATATATAGAAACTACTATAAGTATTAACCTAAAAATCTTTTTTTTTTTTTAGTTAATATCCATTGATGCATCCTTACCAAGCTTCAGGTAATAAGAAAGCATATTCATGTGGTGAAGTAGTCTCTGGAAAATTGGAGAGAATTGCCTGTCTGTGTGGAAGTAAAGCTGATCCATGGAAAGTGAACAAAATTTCCAGGGCTCTGACATTGCTTTCCTAAAGAGCAAAACATTAAGTTGCAGAAATAGCTTAAGACTAATTTAGACTGAAAATGAGCAAGAAATGTAAGCTTAGGTCATGCAACAAACATTCAATTTTAACATTTTCTTTAGCAATAAAGAAAATTAGCTCAGTGTCACTGCATTTATTTATTTACAATCAAACAAATACACCCCCCACCTCTTAAATTCCCACTGAGATTCAACCAAGTTCAAAGGGGGAAAAAAAATGCACTTAAGTGAAAACAGCAATATCTAAGCAAAATTACATTCTAGCAAACTGAGTATTAATACCCGAGCATAAGTTCTTGCTGAAAGTACAATATTCTGATTTCTGAACTTCTTGAAGAATTCGCTATCGTAGTGCTGTTCAGCTGCATGAGGCCCTCCAAGGATTTCCTTTAAAAAAAAAAGGCAACTTATAAAAAGTTGTTTTTTACGCAAGATTTACAAAAGCATCAAAAAGCCTACATATTTCTTTATCTTAGGATGAATAAGTATGAGATATATGTGGAAAAGCAAAGCATGCTGTTGTTTATTTGTTTCAGTATGAAAAACAGATGCATTTTTCATTRATAAGCTAAGACAATTCTCTGCCTTAATTAGGGTTTAGACAACATTAGTTACAAAGAGATGTGGTAAGAGTCATTACGTGACTAGTGCCAACTGCAAAGTTAAAGTTAAAAAACTAAGCAAAATACAGTTTGACATTCCAAAAACTTTCACTGTGGTAAGCTCATGGAAGAAAAAGATTCGTTAGAGAATCTGAATGGAACTTGCTAATTAGACTGACAGAGGGAAATAATAGCAATCCTGCATCAACTCCACATCCCATGCTGTTGCTTAACTTAATTCCCTGCAGACACAGTATGTTCAAAGCAGGCTTCTGACCAACTATACCCCTCAACACTAGAAGTTGGCCATTTGCAAGTGAATCAGGAGAAACACGGTAGCTTGAACAGAAAATAGCTTACTTAAGTGAGAGACTGTAGCACTTCAGGAAGACTATAAACATTAATACTACAATATATAGCAAAGAAGACAGGATGATGTGACAAAAAAGTTACAGGAATACCTATGGAATGAGAACTCAGAATAACTGTAGCCAGTTACCAAGTGTCCTCACCTCATACGTTTCAAGGCGATCAAGGTAAGTTAACAGCTTCAGCCTGCTACGGCAGAGTTCTTTTTGTTCCAGTGTCAGCCTGTGTTCAAAACATGAATTTTCATGCTTGCAATTGATATTGTACATCATGTGCATATGAAGACAACGTCTACACATTTTAATGACGTCGTGCACTGGAATATATCAAGAAATTAAGTAAACCGAGAACTTTGACGCAATRTAACGCCAATTAAAATTTAAACCACTTTCCCATTAGGAATAACATACATGTGAGTGATTACATTCTTGCAACTGTGTAGTTATAATAAACCTATAACTCTGAATAAAACATGGCCTAACATTTCATTTACTTTGAGAAGTTTACTGATAATAGCAGTTCTTGATACTTCTTGGCCTCTTTTTCCTTTCTCGTATCCATTTCTTCATCTGGTGACAAAAAGTCTTCATAGGGAATTTCAATATCCACCTCCCCCGGTAAGATAAATCTGGAAGACAAAGCCAACAATGTAATCAATGTTTATTTTWAAAAAAAAAMCAAAACAAACAACAAGAACAACAACAAAAAGGCATGACGAACTAATTTTTGAATAAACATACTAACACAGCTTTCTTTTTATGTCTTGGCTAAAAATCTAAACTTTTATAGCAAATGATAATACTGAGTTTTGCTGTTGTAAAGCAGCAGGCACTCATCACACGCCAACAAGAGGCATCATCTCTTGTTTCCACCCCCTCCCTAAAACAAACCAAAATAAACAAACCACCAACCACACAGCTATGATGGTTGATAAAAGTTTCTAAATTCCACAGGTAGCACTGGGATTGGCAGCAGCTCTACAGCATACAATGGTAATAGATGACTGCATAAAGAAAGAACAGCCCCTTCTAWTTCTACCACCAGGAACTGAATACTGAAGAGAAATGTCTCTGTATATATTTCCCCACTGACCCACTGTGTTTTGCTTTGTTCCCCTCTCCACTTGAGCAACAGAAGATCATTACAGCAATTAAGACAAGCAACAAAACACATTTATAGGGGTAGCTGCAGCTTCCAGAAGATGCAACAGATTGTCATAGAAAAATAGTGCCATCAGAAGTTCTCTATAATGAAGAAAATAAAGGGCATCCAGAGAAGAGGGAAAATGCAGTACAAAATAAACAGTGATTTTTACCTTTGTAAAAGGTAAAATGAGAATAGGTACCTTGTCAACATCTTTAGAATAGTTTGATTCAAAGCATTACCTTTCTTTATGTCCTGCAAAAGCATCTTAGTATTTTCATTAGTGGTTGCTAAAACAATTTTACCGAATTATTAGAAAAGACTTCATACACCATTCTTTAAAAAGAAAACAAACAAAAAAAAAATCTTCCCAAACCTGCCGCCGTCTTCTCCTTTTCCTATGGCCACAAGAGCCTCCAAGTCTGTGCCTTTCAAGCCATACTGCAGCAGCTTCTTGGCAGCATCCACATTCTCTGGAACTCTTTCCAAGCACTCGTGAAGAACCCATGCGCGCTTCTTGATTTTGCTCTGTCCAAGAACAAGAGCATAGACACAATGTTCTATGCTTCAATTCAAAGCAATGGAACTAGAGATRAAAATTTTCTAATGTGTTTCTTCCACTTAAGAAAATGTCAACTTAACCTGATTACTGACAATGTGAACCAATAAAAAAAACAGGTGAGAACGCAAAAAACATAATTCCGTCAGAGTATACGTGGCAGAAAAGGGCACAGAAATGCCAAATGATTTAGCAGAACTTTCACAACAACTGGAACAGAAGTTATTATTTGTATTCCCTAATTAGTGCCACTCCTTACACTAAATAAAATGTGATGTTTTAGGGCTACAATACAGTTGTTATAAAATGAGCGTATCCCACAACAGCACTAGAGTCATTTTCAGTATCAACCTCTTCACATGCCAATAGGATTCTGTGACAGGAAGGACAGACCAGGGTCACAAAATATTATTGGCTTTATCTGCTGATGTTCAGTTGTGAGTACATAGCACATGGAGAATGGCTACTTGTAAAAATCTTATTTTGACATTCAAGTAATATCTGACTTGAAAAAAACAAAAATTGGATGGTATTTCTCTTGATCTCTTGGAAGACTTCACCCTATAGCACCATTAAGTTGTGCATCTTTGACAACACTTTCCTGCTGAGTTTGAAGTCTCTTCCAAGCCAAAAAACCCTACATTGGATTCTACTGAAAAGCTCCAGTTACAGGTAGCAGAGTTCACTGTAAATTTTGTTATTCAAACTTTGCTTTATAGCTACTGACATCACCTTCCCATTTAATTTTCTAAAATACTTGCAAGTTATTTAAACGCTTTTTTTTCCAATTATTACTATTCATTTGTCAGGCAACAACCTACTGCTGCATGTGGGGGACAGATTACACCAGAGAAAGCAAGCTGCTATTAACATAAATTAGAAGATACTTGAAAGGAAAGATTTCCACTAACTTCCAAGGTCTCCAGATCAGGCCTTCAGTTAAATTAACAAGATCACTGTCTTCCACATGAGATGAAATGGAATTTGCAGGACAGCTCTCCAAATTGCYACCAATTTATGTTGTATAAATTAGAACACAATTGAGAATTCGATTTCTGTAAAGATAATGCAGCCATTCTGATAAGAAAGCCTAAAGGTCACAAAAAACAAACCCACCAAGTAGTCTTGAATTGAAGCGACGTTAACAGCCGACTTCCTCCACTGTCTTTGATACACAAGATCAGAATCAAGGCCGTATGCTTGAGCCAAAGACAAAGCTTCCCCATATTCTTCATTATCAATCTAAAAAGCAAACACATGAAAATGAAAGTAATCCSATTTCCATATTAAACAATCAATTATTAATTCTGTGTGTTGAAACAGGTAGAGGGATAATTATTGTGGGTATGCTTAAGCAGGTAGGAAAGAGAATGGCTCAAGATACAGATGAGTAAGACTCAGATCTGATGGACACCTCTAGAAAATCAGAGATTTTTCCTCAAGAAAAAGGAAAAAGTTATTTAGGTAACCAGTATGACATCAGCACTCCCTGGGAACTCTAATAGCTATAGAGTGGGCTGGTTTACCATCAGAACAATTGAAATGGCCTAGACAAAGTACTGCCTAGAGTAGTTGTAAAAATGAAGAAGTGTATCTGTTCTTTGGTAAGAGTGAGTCACAGGCCTAATCTGTATGTATGCCTGAAAAACATACAAGTAAACTGTATTCACATCAGAGTATAAGTTAACCCATTCCCTGGCCAATARCAAGCTCAATTGATTTCATTCAATATATTTGCCAGGTCTTTCATTATTTGTAAACACTCACATGAGTACACTTCCAAGTCRGGCCAAGCTAATGATGCACAGTGTCTCCTCAGTGACCTGCAAACATCGTCTCATTTGAATTACTATAATGCTAGTTTTAAACAATGACCCCTTCAATTAGGTAACACAGTACACTGTTAAGTAAGAGACGCTTAGAAATATGTGCCTAAATTYTTCTGTTAATATAGCAAGAATTAAAAGAAAAATAAAAGTTCTTTCTAAATAAAGCTGATTATGAGAGATATGACCTTTCTTTCTATACTTACTTTTCTCTGGTACAGTTCCTCTGGAGTCGTGGATCTCAAACTGACAAGGCGGAAATTCTTTGTAATAGTACGTGGACGTTTCCGTGGAGGAGCAAATCGTTCCATTTCTGTCACAAAGTACAGGCCTTGCTTTAGGTAGCTGAAATATCTGTCCTTCGCAGAAGTTTCATCATCTGAGTCAGAGTCATCTTCCCCCTCATCTTCATCACCAGGCCTGCTCTCCAAGCGTAATCTTTTTGGAACGAGTTTTATCTCACACTGCACAGAAAATAATTCTCATGGGTAGAACTACATCTCAACTAGTTTGGTAAGAATTGAGTACATCTCCACTCCAGTACTTCAAATCTCAGAATCAACATCCTTCCTCCCCTTGCTCTTTAAACCCTTTATTTCTCTGCTTGCTTAATATATTTCACAAACCCTGACTGGGTCTGTCTCCTAGATCTGAGGCTTCATTCCTTACCTGCTGAAGCAAGGGTGAAGGCTTCTTAATAGTAACCCACTATTACACTATATGTCCTACACCACCCTGGACAACATAGAACTATGGAGACATCTTAGTACAATCTTGTAGACCTTACTGCAGTGTACAGCAATGTTTTCATCTCTTAGCTATCCAAAGCAAGGTTTTCCGTATGCCCGTCATTGGCTAGCTCTGATTCCCAGAATAACACAAATCATTCCAAAAACATACATGCAAGCTTTGGTACATATTGAGATATTCTGATAAATATTATTTTAAACTTTTGTTTAAGATATTGAAGACCTACTTCAGTGTAAGCCTTAGGAAATAGTAATTGTCTTCGTCTCAAAGAAAATTCCTGGTTAACTTAACCAAAATTACGTTCTACTCCTTCCTGGAATCCTACTAAAGATGAAAATAGACCTCTTACATGGCTTGGTCTTAATTTAAATGTGTTCCTCATTTCTCTTAAATATACTCTGTAAGAGGCATCTGTTTTAAAATGGGAGAGGGATGCTTGCAGTATTCTTCAAATGCACTAAGATACAAAGCACATACAAAGTGGAAAGTGTCGACACAAACTGTTTCCTGCAGCAAGATTCCTCTCATTAAGACTCAGCCTTCTAGGAGTTTTGCATCTACTCTCTAGAAGTTATTTGACAAGTAAGTTTTTATTAAGACAGTTGAATTGCAGCAAGTTCAGAATTTCCCTGCGATACCTACTTAGAGATAAGGAAACAGAATCACTTTTCCTATTAGTAATAATAATTTATATTTTTTTAAACCACACCACGCACATATAACACCCTTAAGATTACATATAGAAAAGCAAACTATTTCTACTGCATTCCAAAAAGATAGCTGCCTGTGCACATTCCTCACCTCCAGACTTAGAAATCCTCCATCGTGAGCTGAAGTGACCTGAGGAGAACTCTCAAACCATTCACATGACTTTCCCAGCAAGTTTCTTAACGTCTTAACTGATGACACAGTCAACGCACCAGAGCAGCGAGCCAGGATGACAGAATTATCTGACCACCAATTTACATCTATCAATGGGTAATAGGATTCTTTATCTAAAATAAATAAATAAGAAAGCGCCATACAAAGAAACATAACTTTAAACACCAGATAAGAACAGAAGTGACTTCAATTATTAAAAGATTTCATCTGATAGCCCAATTTAACAAACTGTCCTGGTTCCAGCTGGACAGAGTTAACTTTCTTCCCAGTAGCTGGGGGGTGCTGTGTTTTCAGTTTGGTATGAGAGGAGATGGCTGATGTTTTGGTTGCTGCTGAGTGGTGGAGCTTGCACTGGGGACTTTTCTGCTTCCCATGCTCTGCCAGGTGCATGGGAAGCTGGGGGGGCAGAGCATAGCTGGGGTGGCTGACCCAGCTGGACAATGGGGTATTCCATACCATGTGACATCATGCTCAGTATAYAATTAGGAGGTGTGGACTGGGAAGGGGGGGCTCTCGCGCCTTGGGATGGGCTGGGCGTCAGTCAGCAGGTGCATTGTGCATCGCCTGCTTTGTATATACTGTTATTGTTGTTATCATTGTTATTATTACTGTTCTACTCTGTTTTACTTCAATTATTAAACTGTTTTTATCTCAACCTGCGAGTTTTCCTACTTGTGCCCTCCCGATTCTCCCCCCCATCCTACCGGAGTGGGGGAGTGAGCGAGCGGCTGCGTRGTGTTTAGTTGCTGGCTAGTGTTAAACCACAACACAAACATTTAKTATTGTATATGCATCCTTGGTTCACTGTTTGCATTTTAGATCAGTTATATTTTACTAAATCAGTTCTGCATTAACTAAAGCTACAGAGGGGAAAAACACTTAATTTTGGACTTAATTTTTTTTAATATTGTTTGTTAAAAGAATTCACAGTAAACAGATTTATTTGCACAAAACATGACAAATTTGCACAAAACATGAAAAATTTTAGTTATTTGATAAAGATCTGCTTCAATAATTCCCAATACTTAAGCAAGTCTCCCTGGCTACAAATGATGAAAATCAGAAAAGGTTACGCTGCTTTTGAGCACAAGTGAAAACCATGAACTASGCTTCTGAAACAGCCTACAAGATGAGGTTAAGAAGATTAAACCAAAAAAAAAAAAAAAAGTCACCACAACTGAAGATGGAAGCTGTGTCATTTCTAAGATTATTTTGATTATGGCAGCTGGATGTTGGGACAAAATGTTCACCAGAGAGTTAGCTTAATACGTTCACTACACTGTCATTTCCCACCTCTCTGATGAAAACCACTTTTCCCCAAACAGCACTGAGAAACAGAGCAGCTTATCACTTTTCTGCCACTCCAGTGCTTAGTCAGCACCTGTGAAGGTCAGATGCGTTAACCCAAAGACAGAATCACCAAGAAAAACAGTACCAAGAAACAGGGKTTTTTTTAATAATATAGATATATACAAGCAGTAGTGAATGGATCATGGAACAGTTACTGATCTCTGCACTCTTGGAAGAGCCATGCAATAACCAGGTGATAAATGGCTGCACATGGTGGCCTGAATTTTGGGAAGAGAATAGAAACACTGACATGAAGCAAAACCAGTCAGAGTAAACAAAGCCCTTTTATTTCCAGAATTTTAAACTAATCTCTCTACAGTATGTTAGCTTTCAATATTTATTAGACATTCATAGAAAGAAAAGGTAAGTTCCGTTTTTTAGACTGTGGACTCTAATAATGTGTTACCTACAATATTACGATGTAGTGGCTTCTGATACAAGCTGAGACATCTGCTGAATATTCAGTATTCCACAGAGTCATAATTGCATAATTAATAATAAATGAAGTCCTGTACTAACTGAAATATCCTCTTATTTATTGTTATGGCTACAAAAGAATTCCTAAGAGAGGATTTAAAAAAAAAAACAACAAAACTATTGTGACACTCATTTAGCTATGCCATGCTACAAATTCAAATCCTACATACAATTTTGGCAACTATTCTAATTGAGATTTAATTAAGCCATTTCAGATCTTTGTGTAAATACTTTTAACTACAGAGTGGTATAAAATAATCATCTAACTGAACCACATACCTTTTATTTTCTTTCTTTTTTCACTAGGGAGTCTCCAGTCTGGGTTGATGTCATCATAACCTGGCTAAAAAAAAATAGGGCAAAACGAAAAAAAGGATTATATGCAAGTAAGTCTTTGTAACACAGACAATCTGTGTATTGCTGACCCACTCATTTTTCAGTGAAAATGCTCCCACATAAATTCAAACTTTTCCTGAACATAAAAAGAATAGAGCTGCTGTAGTGACATTGTACTCTTCTCTAAACAGTTAAGTGAAAACAAAAACACRGCAAAATAGACTGCTGGATTCCAAAACCACTGCATTAGAAAACACGAATGCCATCAGACCTGGCCTAGTCAGCATTAAACAGATAGATGTCTGTGCTCTCCAGCACTCAGAATCCCACCAAGCATTTGTTTTTCATGTCTATACATAGGACTGCAAGCATAATAAAAGAAGAATCTCCAAAAYAGACCTCCTGTTTGCTCCTGAGTACCAGCCTAGTATAATGTTATAGGTATTTACTCTGATTATTTTCATAAATATAAAGCTGCTTTCAAGACTAGTGCAGCAAGGGAACCGGCATCATTTAATGATGCACTGCTGCATTTAGAATTAGTAAGCTGTTGCTGTGTTGGTTTTTTAAACTTTATTTGCTAACATTAGAATACACGGGAACTACACAACCATAGATGACAGTAATCCTGCCCCTAGCTGCAGATAGATTATACAGCTCAGACAACCAAAGCAGTTTTGGGTCATACAAAAGGTGATTTTCAGGCTTAATTTTTTTAGTAGAAAAGAGAGGGGTCTACTAATTAAAAGTAAACATAAGGCCACTTTAACTTAATTTAACAAATACGATTGGGTGACAATTAACTAGGAATTGCACATTATGAAAACAGCCATCATACTTGGACACCTATTTCACCTATAAAAATCATTCTGAAAAGAGTCAAGTACTGTAATACACCTTTATATCACTCTCACTAGATGATAAAGTCCTGAAAACTGCTTCAGAATACGTATTCATTATCATTAAAAACAAAGAAAAAAGAAAACAATTAACTGAAAACTTTGAGCAAAATCTRTTATTCTCACAAAAATCTGAAATGTATGTTAAAAATATAGAGATATATATGGAGATAGATATAAGATACGTATGCATACATACACACAYATACACACACAACACTTCCGCCAACACTGAAGCTGGTTTTTCTTGTTTATTTGTCCTTTAAAAGTACTTTCCTAAATAAGCTTGGAAGTACATTTCTGTGATGGTTTGACCCCAGCCAGCAGCTAAGCATCACGCAGACACTTGCTAATTCCCCTCCCCAGTGGGACAGGGGAGAGCGTAGGAAGAACAAAAGCAAGAGCAATCATGGGTCAAGACAAAGATAGTTTAATAAGCAAAGGAAAGCCAAGTAGAAAAGAAAAACATGAGATGCAAAGGCAATTATTCACCACCTCCCACAAGCAGACCGACACTCACCCAGTCTCTGAGCCATGCCTCCCACCCAAAACCTCCCCCYGCTCCGTTTTTATTGCTGAGCATGACGTTATATGGCATGGAAAATCCCTTTGGTCAGCTAGGGTCAGCTGTCCAGGCTRTGACCCCTCCCCAAACCACTCACTGGGGGAGGACAGTGAGAAACAGAGAAGGCCTTGAAGTTGTGTAAGCACTGCTGAGCAATAGCTAAAACACTGAGGTGTCACCAACACTGTTTTGGTCMCAAATCCAAAACCTACCGCCATACAGGCTGCTATGAAGAAAGTGAACTCCGTCCCTGCCAGACCCAGTACAACTTCACAGTCAATACAGCCTAACCAGATCCGACTGCTTACCTGTAAGAACCAAAACTTACACTACACAACAACACAGCCACATTTCCAAGTTTTACAGTCAGAACAAAAAGATAACAGCACACCGGTGGTGTTTAGGATGGCTACATACCATTATCKCTACAGGTATTTATTGACTTGTCTTTCCTACAGACAGTTTTTGGCCTATCCTTTTCTGTAATTTTTTCAGAAAATATTCCTTTAACCTCATTGTCATTATGATACCCAAAGGAAGACATCTGCCTTCATTTTGTCCTCTTCCTCATTATAGAAACCTGTATGTGCCTATATGTAATGTCAGGAAGTGTTTTGTTGCAGACCTTATGTTGCCTACTGTGCAATGCATAGACTGAGGAGAAATTCAATATAGCGTGGGAGAAAAGCTGTCTGTGTTTCATACGAAAACATAAACTTGAAGAATTTAAAACATTCTACAAAAACTGGAGGAGATATTTTTGTATTGGAATTTCTAAAGGAATCAATACACTGTACAGAGATTTACCACGCAAAAGGAAATTACAGAGAAAAATCAGAAACTGCAAATATTTCATGATAACGTGAATTTATTAATCAGCACATGCACTAAAACATAATTGTTTACTACTAAGCAGCAGATGTTTCATCCTACAATAATCTTCATATAAGAAACACACTTACGTACAATAAAGCCATCTGAGATCAATACTGTGTAGGAAATATTGGTGGTAGTTTGTGCCATCTATGTCTAGTGACCAAAGATCCCGTCTGACTGGTTACCCTGTTTGAACTTGATGTCAGTTCATGTCTTGTAAGTTTAGAACATAACACACGGTACTTCAAGTGAAAAGCCTTTCCATACGTATTAGTCAAGCAATTAATTAGAGTAGAACCAAAATACTTCACATACTAGTGTGCATCATTTCAGATTTGTCACTTTTCAAAATGCAGACATATTTTCCTCATTAAAATAAAGCACTATCTTTACCCAGAGAGTGTATTAGTTATTTGGAATTTTCTTCAAAAACTAATTAAGTTTTCAATTCCCAGTGTTTAAATTGACACTAGTCATGTAAAAGTTTGCCAGTGTCTGGGCAACTTCTAACTTAAGTTCCCCTACTCCGTTTTGCAAACAATTCCTGKAGAAAGCATTTGACTTACTAATACCAATCCAATAAACAAACTATTCTGGAGTGTTATCTGGAAGAAAGTAAGGTAAATTTTGAGGAAGGAATAGAAGAGCACATTAGACATCCAGCAGAATTTTGTTTCAACCATTCAAACAAAGTTACCTGTGTTGGCCTATTTTAAAAAAAGCATTTCGGTCTACCTCTACCAGAGTTACCCACTTAGCACCAAAAAGCCTCATGAAAAATTCCAACACAACCAGTTCTTYTTCTTAATTTTTAAAGTTTAAGGTTTATAGTTAAAACACAGAAAAGACTATTGTAAAAGTAAATATAGGGCTTTTGAAAAATACGGAGTTGATTGGAAAAACAGTATGTAGCTAAAGCAGTTATCTGAACTATTCTTATCTCCTAGGAAAACATAYCTCCAGAGGACTAAAACATATACTGCAAATTTCTAAACATCTACAGCCTTCTTACCTGATCAGTTTGGTCCCATTCTCCTTGTTGTCTGAGAGATGGAATAGACCAGATTGTCAGTTTTCCTGAGAAATGAATAGCTGCCAGAAGAGCTCCATCAGGAGAAAGATTCATCTTGAAAACTCCATCCTGCCAAACATTATGTCAGCAAATTAAAAAAAACCAAAACAAAACCCAAACAAACAAAAAATCCCCATACACATCAAGGCATACCAAAAAGACCTCCCAAAAAAGCCCAAACTTTTTTTTATATTTTAGGAAAAAAAAATGTACACTCTTCCATCCAGAAAATCTAACATGCTTTAAAAAAAACAAAAACACTACGCTAAAAGTCAGAATAAAGGTAAAATATCAATTATGGCATGGAAGGGAAAAAGCAACCTCTATAAAGAACACTACCGTAACACTAGCAAATCTTTAGGAATGTCAACTTCTGTATCACATTTCATACAGCAAATAAAATCTGGAAGTGTGGCATTCCTAGGACAAGGCCACAGACAGCAACACAGAGCTACTTGGAGGAAAAACTGCAGGTTGTTCTCAAATCATCTGTTCAGGGAAAAACATTCAGCAACCTCAGTTTTCTACTGTCCTGCCTCTCAGGTACACCCAAGGACGACTGTTAACCAAACACAGCTTAGTACAGCTCTTCCACCCTGGGAGCAAACTTTTGGGTGAGTATTATTACAATTAAAAAAAAAAAAAAGGGGGGGGGGGGGGGGGGAAGAGGAGATACAAGAGATACATAGATGAAGAGATCTTGGAGTAGCACATTGTTCAATTCAGGACACTGAATCTGAATTTAAGAATCGCTTGGGTAACAATAGACTAAGCAGCAATATAGCAAACATCAGATTAAGTCCATACAGATGAAATAATTCTGTAAGTAAACTTCATCAAGGCTACAAAAATTCTCCTGGACTAAGTTCTCCTTCAGCTCTGGATATCTTAAGAGGCAAAATTTTCTTCAAACAAAATATTTCCTTAAGGATTCATGAATTCCCACACAATTACAACTGGATCTATACACTACTTCCATGAGACAAGAGCCTCTAAATATACACTCAAATTTTAAAGTCAAACTTAGTGCCACTGGCAATGCATAAATATAAATCGTATTTTCAGAAATTGTTATTTTCCCCACCCCCAACACAACTTCCATGTTTTCAGAAAGATCATTAGGTTCTCAGAGACTCTAGTCTTTACTGAAAAACAGCAGGATGTAGATTCACAAGATTTTTATTGTTTATAAAATCCCATTTTGTTAGTGCAGATCACTTTTAAAAACTTCCTAATAAAGATTCATACTACAATAATGTTAGAACTGTCCAAGTCTGCAGCTAATCAGCTTGTAAGCCAGTGCCTCCCCTTCTGGGAAACACCCCAACATAAATGAAGTACAGAAAAGTTACTAGACATTCATACAATTTAAGTTAAGTTAATGGAGTTTCTACAGCACATTAGTGGTAGGTATCATTTGAAGATAACAATATTCTTTTTAGGGTTTGTTTGGTTCGTTGGTTTTTTTGATTTTTTTTTTTTTTTATTTCTTAGGCTGGTTTAAGTTCTAGCTATGCCACAGAAACAACAATGATCAAGTAATCTGCTCACTGTTGTACAGTGGTTTGCAGCTATTGAGAGCATGCTTAAACCCAAGATTAAAATGTGTTTTTAATTGTAAAGGAGAGCATTATTAAGKTTTTTTTAAACTAATTATGAAATTTTTCTAATATAAATAATTCTTAAGTATTCTCTGATTATATTCTTAAGCAGCTAGAGTATTGCAATCTCTACTATAGTTTGCCAAGTAATTGTACATGCCTACTAATGGCAATTCTCGCTTTACAAATCAAGTTGCATGCATGGAGGAGAAAGAACAAAAGGACCTAGAAACGTACAGCTAAAACATATAACCCGTTAAGATAAATGGTCAGTGGTACACATCACAGATCTTAACAAGGGTTAAACATTTACTCAGTAGTCAGTAATAATTCTGTTGCTGCTAAATTTAGGTGTTGGGTGGCCACTAACACATTCAAATTTACCACCCGAGCATTGTTATCTATAGAGATGAATCAGTCCTTGGCAAAGCAGGCAATGCTGCCTCAGTAAACAGCTTGTCAACTTAAGGGAACTGCAGAAAAAGATACTGAAAACCTCAGCAGGTTGGCACTTCACATTTTATAAGCATCATTTAAGTTAGCAACACTAAGAATTAAATCCCAACATAGCTAGTTCTAATATACAAGTCCTCTAGCTGCTGTGTCTGTCATAACTTAACACTGTTGCCAATTTCCCACTAAGAATATAAACTATACCTCACATATTTAAACCATAATCTCTGAAATTAGATTAAAACATTCAAGGATGAATAACAATCTCTGCTTTTCTTTGTAAATCTAGTACTGGCAAGTGCAATGAAGTTGAAGTTTAGTACAGCCACACTCAGTACCAGCCTACCAGAAAAAAGTTTACTTCAGCCTTCTCCTTTATATTTTCAGTGAAAGAAATAAAATCTCTCCCCATTCCACCCTTGAGAGATATTCAGAAAGATTTGTTTTCCCCTTCCAATCAAGCATGCAATTTCTTCTTTTAACCAGTCACCTAAACATCCCAAAAATCTATTAAGGTCATTTCCGAAGTCATATAACTTCAGACCAGCCATTTTTCCTCTCAGGAGGACACAGTGAGGGTGGTAGACAGATTCTTTACTATCCTTTCCTTGTAAAGCAAAAGAAGGGAAAATAAATTTTTTTTACAAGGAGGGAAAGGGGGATAAAAAAAGGAATCAAACAAAGGCTACACACAACTAGTAGACAAGAGATAGGAGGAGGTGGTGCAGTACTGCATGGGTAGCTCCTAAGGCATGTAGAAGAAAGCCACGAGCACTGTGGGCAAAGACTTAGAAATATGGAAAGCACACACCTACACTTCAGCATGATACTCAAGATTTATCACTCATTCATGGGAGGGGAGAATACAAGACCCATACCCAGCATTTTTTAAGAACAAGTTGATTCTGATCAGCAGTTTCATTAGGTTTGCATGCGTCCTGGTAGTAGAAGTTTGTCCCATAATAAACCTTTGAAGCTACTTAGCAACATGTTTCCATTGTATCTTATAACAGACTGTAAAAATTAAGTCTTTGTGTCTGCTCTGCTTAAGCCATGAACGATTACCTTGAATCCACCCATTTTTTCTTCTCCACATTGTATGAAAATTCTGGGCTGTAAGGTGATGGGCTGTTTGTTTGGGAGTTGTTGTTTGATGGGTTGTCTAGTGAGAGCAGGGTTGTGCAGAAGGCTAGGTTTTGGAGTTCCTCTTATTTCTCTCTCAGGCATATATTTGAGAAACATCGTCACTATCTACTCTCTTTCTGCAGAATATATCACACACCTAACATGCTGTGGTCATTACATTCATTAACAAATAACTAGGTGGTTTTTTACATGTTCCTTTTTGAATAAGAGTTTACATTTAATATTGAACTCCACATCTCTAGATCTGTTCCTGTCAATATGCTGAAAACCCAAGAGTCAAGCTTCAGCAGATGAACTAATTGGATTTTTAAAAAAGCCAAATAAATGGCAAGCTACTCCATTTAACGCTAAAAGCTTATTATTTTTGACAAGTTTTAGAGAAATGTTAATTCTTAAGTTGCATAAATTAAAAACTACTTTCAATCAGTCTCTCAGGCAGTCATTAATGGACAATTATGTTAGTAAAATACATTTCTGAGGTAGACCTAGACCTTAATACCTGTTCTGTTCCCCGCCTGCTGTAAAATCTTATATTCATAATTCTTAATAATCCTCTTCTTTGTGCCTGTAAGAATAGAAACATATCATACAGTGAAAGACAATCTCATACATTGTTTTATGCACCAAAAACTAAGTCATACCTAAAGTACTAAAACAACTCCGCAGGATTCTTTAAACTTCCCTAAGACTGCCTATTTTAAAATAATGCAAGGATAATAGAACACAATTTGTATAGCTTTGCCCATTCCATTAGGTATATATCATGCCACAGAAAAGCCCTACCTATTTGCAATGAAATTAACAGTTCACTTTTAATACTAAGCAAYACCTATATAAGAGTAAATACTGGAATTTACCCTAGCATACTGTAAATTGATTTCAGTATATCCACACAGTAGTTGTTACCAAATCAAACATTTACTTCTACTAGAAGCAAAAGAAATCAAGACCCAGACTTAAACTGAAACATTTATTTCAGGTGTGCTGCCTTTTGTTATGAAGTAATAAAAAGACAAAAATAACTGGAATTTTTCCAACAAAGACAGGTAACATATCCCAGTACACAACTAAAGAGTTCGTATATTTCCCCGCTACATTTTTGTTGTTGTTGTTTCTTGTCGTTTTGTGGTGGGTTTGGTTTTTTTGTTTGTTTTTGTTTTTTGGGTTTTTTGGGGTTTTTTTTTGTTTTGTTTTGTTTTTTTTTAAACCACAAGTGATAATCAAGAACTTAAAAGTTCTAATTACAGAAAAAGCAAAACCAGACAGATGCTGGGGGGGAGGAGATAACTTATTAGACGTTCACATCATAGCTTACAAAATAGCAAAACATTGCATTAAACTCTTCTTTCAA
Organism: Oceanodroma leucorhoa; assembly: GCA_030449065.1. NCBI lineage: Eukaryota > Metazoa > Chordata > Aves > Procellariiformes > Oceanodroma > Oceanodroma leucorhoa. The sequence continues at coordinate 2,873,191 of JASVER010000047.1, read as the reverse complement.
GAAGAGATTCTTATTGAACTTTCAGTTAGATAATTCTGCCAGTGACAATATTCATCCAATAAAATGAGGAAACATACTTACTGTTCTAATGTCATCTTCATAATTAGTGACCTGTTTATAATGGGGGGAGCCTGACAGAACTCTCCAAGCAGATATCCCACAACCAGTTGCTTTAGATACTCCATCTTCATCTGTTTCACAGCCTCCTACAAGTAGAAGTCTGTAAAATATATAAAGGCATTATTATGGTTTCATATACTGCCACAGAAATGTTTTTTTTTTAATTGTCTTAAGCCAGAACTATAGCAGTTTGCTTGCAGTAACAAAAAGATTAAGTATATTAAGATTCCTAACAGTCCCAATAAGCTTTAAACTTCAGAGTGTTTATTCACAGACAAAAAGACTTAAATATTACTTGAGTAACACTTGTTATTTGTGGCATTTATCCCTATCCATTCTCATCTGTAGCTTTTCAAATAAGGCATAATTCCCAACATTTAAAAGAAAATATGTCTGGGTGTAATTTGAGTTTCTCACGTACCCTCAAAGAATGATAACAATTTCATAAGCTTAAGCTTATAAAATGTTCTGGTCATTCTGTTTAAGTATTAGGCTTCCATTTATTCAGATGTGGTACAAAAGCTACTTCACTTTTATTGAGGAACCTAATGCATCAAGGTTTTTCAATTCTGTTTTCTAAAGCCACTCTACCAATTATAAATGTGCATGCAATAAGTTCGTTACACACAGTAGATGCCATTTTAAAAACCTTGAGGGAATTCTTACAATTATTGCTGATTACTGCTAAAATGTATCAAAAAATTTTCCCTTGAAGCCCTTTCACCTTACTAACAAGCAGTTTTATATTTAACTGATGATTACTTTGATGAAAACTTTAAGAACAGATGTCTAAATTTGTTTGGAAGCATAATTYTAGTGAACAACCCATCAAAAAGTGAAGTATCTGCAAAAAAGGCACAGACTGGAAAAGCCAGAAGTTCAGCCCTGCAAAGCCTGCATTGCTCTTGAAATGCTCTACCACCTAGTGGCTGATGCTCATATAGCTCTCAGCTGTGATTTGAGTGTGTTTCAAAACATTTCCTGCAAGAAAGAAAAAGAGAAGAAAAAAAAAAAAAAAACCCACGTTTTCCTTCCACATTTAATCCTTTTTAAGAGAACAGTAAAACTTATTTAACATTCCCAGGTCTCATGCTATTCACAAGCATACAGCAAGATGACTTCTACCATGGATGTTTACAGTTTGTGAAGGTTCTTAAGAGTTTTAGTTATTTTGTGGTGTAACGAGTTGCCTAAGACAGTAAAACAGAAATCACTTTCACCATTTTCCACAAAAACAGTAATAGGAGATTCTCTGTCTACCATCATAATTCAGGAAAATGGGTAATTTTGCACTGTTCRTATGATCAGAAAGTAAACCATAGCTAAGAGGAATTACTTCTCCCTTAAGGAGGTGCAGTTTAACTTTAGAATATGTAAAGTTTCTGACTGAGCATCCATGACGCAGTGGTTTCTTGCTGTAGTATACCAAGAATAAACCATGTTATCACTTAAGGAACAAACAGATTCCTATCAGAGTCAAGGAAATCTAGCATGAGTAGCACAGATCAGATTTCAGACTCCTTAAAACTGGTAACCTGAATAGTATGTGGAAGCAAACATATTTCTTGAGTAATTAGCATACTTTTTTTTGTAGCAATAACATAGGAAAAAAGCAGACATAAAATTCACCTATCATAGCTTTCCCGTAGATACTTAGCAAAGCAATTGGGTTATGAAGGTGACAAAAATTAGCAAAGCATGATATTAGACAATCCGTGAGAGAACTCCAACACGGACAGAGCAGCAAGGGAGGACTATACTTCAGCATTATGTAGATTACAGAAGAAACTTCACCATAAATACTACCTGTTAAACAGAGAATATAACTGTTGCTCAGCAAGCACAGCAATCCCAGTGTTGAAATAACAAAGAACTCCTACAGTGCATACCTCTTTCTGAGCAAGCTAGTAATATAAGACTGCATTAAGCCTTTTATGTGACAAACTACATCTTAAATGAACCCAAGCTGCTTTACATTTTAACAGTTTCCAATCAACACCAACTGTTTGGTTTTGATACTGGTTGTTCATTCTGGTCAATTGGTTGGACAGTTCTCAAGTAAATATTTGGACAGGAACTCAGAGAACTTACCAAGACACCACTTTAATCCAAAATACTAGTAAAAGTACTATGTTCTGCAAGGCATACTAAGCGTGAGCTCGATCTGAGGATGTCTCTGGTACCAGGASTCTCAAAGACTATAGGGGTTGGTTAAAAATAACAATAATGGAAAGGCAGACATTGAAAACCAGAGTATTTAAGCAATTCCATACTCAAGCAACTGAGGAAATTGGAAGCAMCAAGCAGGACAACATATCTGGTTTAATTTCATTCAACTTTGGGACATCAACAAATACTATAAACTACTTGAACAGTTTGTTATTCTTTCATGAACAAAGTGACTTAAACTGAGGAAGGCTTGGAGATTAGAACATCAATCCTTCAGAAACATGGAAAACAATAATATGTGAGGTACAGCCACCAATAAACAACACAGTTCTCAGAACTACACAAAATATTTTAATATCGAATTTTCTGCTGATTACTGGGGAAAGGTGCACCTGGGAAGAGAAAAGTTTCACAGATTAAATGTCACACACTTAATAATCCATTTGTTTGTTTCCCTTCTGCGTATTTTTTATTTTACTTCTCCCTGACGTTTCTGTTCTGCAACTCCTCTGCCTACGATTGTTCTATTGGAGAAGCTTGACACACTGCCACTGATCAAAGAACATAAGAGCTGCCCCCAACAAAAGCCATCTTTAGACATGCTACATAGTTCTTCTGAGGAACTTCACTTAAAAACAAGGAAGTAACAAGTTTTCAAGTATCTTGCAGCACATACCTCTACCAAACAAATGAACTTTCAGCAGAGACACAGCACGCCACATGGAATTCCTTGTAACASTTCAAATAGGTTTTAGAGCAAAACACTTACCTACCCTGTCGTATATGATGCAGTTTATGACCATTTTAGCTAGTCAAGAACAAACATGTTAGGGTCCTCACATATCAGCACACAGTCYAATACCAGTGAACATGAAATCACATCTTAAACCTCCAAAAGATGTTGGCAAGGTCAACCATTACGCATAAAGTGATGAATTTCCTAACTTTTTTTAGCACAGAAAGCAAGTTTCACATGTGTCTCTTTCACAGCCTGACCATAAGGAAAGCTTAAAAAAAAAAAAAAATTAAAAATCAGTGAACAAGAACTTCATTAAATTGCTACAACATAACTGTCGATTCCTAACAACCAAGAGACAGCAGGGATAATCTTCTGGAATATTATTTATCTACAGTCTTGTCCACCCATAGGCACCTAAATTCTTCCATAAGCTCCAGCTTCCATTGTGACATGCCACTGAATCAAAAATTTCAACAGCAGCAGTGACTATTACAATTGACCGCACTGTGCCAGAGTTGACTAAGAGACAAATAGTAGCACAAAGACCAAGAGAAGAATTGTCAATAATAGTGACAGCAGTAGCTCCAAAACTGCCTAAACGAGCTCTCGAAAACTCCATCAAGATAAATCTTTTCAAAAAAATTTTGGAAAAACTGTCACATACAGTGCAACATATTTATAATTCAGAATATCTTTTAGGATAAATGAAACTCAATGACAACTGGAATGAAGATGTTGTATCAGTTTAGAGACACACAAAGCACACAACCTCAAAACAAAAAGCCTTCTCCCAGGACTGCAGAGAAACTCATCAGGGCAGCACGTACTTAAAATTTTAAAAAGCTTTTCAAAGAGCAAAACAGAACAGCAGGGACAGAAACTATTAAGATTAATAACACAACTGGCATCAAAAGAAAATGAAAGGTACTCCTGAGAGCCTCAGCAAAGATCTGGACTTGTGTACCAATTATTTTTTCAGGACTAGAGAGGAGATGACTCCAAAATAACAAGTTGACAGGTCAACTGGGAACAGCAACAGGGCAGGTTTTTTCCTGTTTACTTTTTTTTTTTTTTTAAAGTTAGTCTCTGTCTGAAGAAGAAGATACCATGCCAACAACTTTTTTTTGTCCCAGCAATGTGAAAAACTACTTTTCCTGGCCAAATACTTGGGTTCTTAAATCACACCGTATCAGCTGTAGTTTTATAGCACTCAATGGGTCACAAAGCAACGTTAACTTAATATATGACACTTAATAGTAATTCCCTAGCAGGGAAAGTTTTGTCTRTCATGCTCTTATGGACACCAAGATCAATGCAACATCCTTTAATACTTAAAATGTTAAAATCTTAAGTAATTTTTATTCTTGCATGTGTTTTCCACACAGAGCACAGCTAGCATGCAGCAGTTCGTGCAGCAGTTTCTGGGCTCCATTTCTAGATCCTCTTCACCTTCTACACACTTCTGGGAGCATCAGAGGACTCCTGGGAAGCCTTTGAGGAACTTCAYGATGCCTGCCATTGCCAGGAAGAGCTAGCTAGCAAGCTCTAGAAGCTTTTAACAAGGTCTGCCAGCTGTTCCTGACCAAAYGGTCCTCTGAGCTTTTCTTCCAGCCGACTCCTGATTAGTAAGGGTCAGGAACCCTTTCAACAAGTCATAGAAAAAGACCTAAGTGCCAGGCCTAGAGCACAGACAACAGATGCAGCATTTTGAGCAGCAGTTGGCAGAAAACRATGGCCAGAAACTCTCTGTACATGTTCTCTGCAATTGTGGTCATGTGCCGCCAGGCCCAGTCGCCAGCACTCACTGGAGCAGCTACCCCAGAACATCAGAGGCCTTGACTCAGACCACACTCCTAGAGAAGGACAGAGATATGCAGGTCTTGGACTGCAGAGACATGGCTCCGAGTAACCTGCTCTTGTTGACCCTGCTGTGAAGGGGAATGGATTAGACGATCTCCAGAGGTTCCTCCAGTCTCAAAAAAGTGGCTACCCTTGCAGTACCTCAACTGTACTCTATTTCAAAGGTTTCTACAAAGTTGGGCTGAAGCTAACTAATATAATATCAGTCTCAAGAAGCAAGTTCAGTTGAGGTATCCAAGAAAAACTCGAGACTTCTAAGCAATTCTTCACTCATCAATTTTGGTACAAGAAGCAAATTGCAACTGAATCTAGAACCCTTTCTCTCCTATAGCCATCACACATTTTAGGGTCAAACATTTTCTGTAGCAATTGCAGATAACCCTGAAGTAAGACATTCAGCTCCAGAGCAAGAYACTCAAAATAAGCAAGGTGTTGAACCTTCCATTAGAGCCTACAGAGAGCTCACACTGAAGCAGACATTTAAGTTCGGCCAACTGAAGTGCACCATAAATTCCATCATAGATGAAGGCTGGATCACATGAGAACATCAACATTAGGCATCTAAATTAAGGTATATAACACTTTTCAACAGCGGTGAAACTCATTATTAGACTTTTTCCCAAAGCTATTGTTTCAAGTTTTCCTACAAATTCAGATATATTCCCTACTGAAATATTCTCTTTGCAATTATCATACATCTACTTGAAAAAATTAAGTRTATTAAGTTCTTAAGCGTTATTTAATTGCACTGTAATAGTTAATGAGCAAATACGTAGCAATATATAGTGCAATAAGTCAAGGGTTACAAGCAGTGGAAACAGATCACTGTAACTTCACCATCTGAAATCAAATTAAACRCAAGAAAGCACAAAGTGACAAAGTTGAACTTATGTTAAGTGATCAAAGTTCACATTATTGAAAATTAAAACTTTACAGTGTTCATGTGTATCTACAATTTTCTTTAATGCACAATTTGAGAAAACTGCCTCCCTTCAACTCCTTCTGGGTTTTTTTTGGATAACAGGACAATTTCAGCAAGAGACTCTGCTCATTAATTTAGAGTTCTCTAATGCCAAATTTGTAAGTTTTCTACCACAGAGTAAATTCAAAACAAAAGAGAAAAAACTTCCCTACATGAAGGGCAAAACATYGGTTCTTTCTGCTTTCCATCCATTCCACCCAATTGTGCATTCTTTCAAGTATCGATTTTTCAACTTTACTAAGCAAGTCAACTGACTGCACATAGCAGGATATACTACAATCACAGGGGACTCCTCCTGACTATTTTTATTTTCATGGAAGGAGTCATAATATTTCATGGTAAAAACAAGTAATTCCTGAATGTGTATGCCACACACATTACACAAACTTATTACTTTAGCAGCAGATATAACACATCTTTTCATGTAAGGAAAGGGCATTTCTCTCCCTAGAAAATATGTAATACAGACAACAACAAACAAAAAAATTATGCCAGTCATAAGCTTCCATAAGAAATAACTTTATTATTAATATTCTGAATAAACTGTTCTAAGTACAAAACCAGCATTGWCTCCTGCTCTTTTACTTCACACTATTATCAAGTTTTAAAAACTTTAACCTAAGATCTTATAAGAATAGTAGGAAAATCAAAGCTATTACTTCTCTTGGAGGTGGGAGGAAAGAAGAAAAACAAAACTTGAAATTTTTGCTTTCCCCCCTTTAAACCTCTATGGCAATAAGTTGCCATTAGCACACACAAAGCAACATCCATACTATATGCCAGCTGATTTTCTACATATTTKCTTGTTAATGAGTTCATCTATTACAGGAGTTTAACAGTTCTGACATCATTTGCTCAGAAACGCACCAAAAATGAAAAGCAAGCACATCCATCTATTATAATTGTYAGAATAATTATTCGACCATACTTTGAATATTAACCAATGTTCTTTACAACACTCATTGTTATAATCAATCTACTTCCTAATATTAGGAGCAGAAAAGATAACTTTGGAAACAAGTGTCAAGAACCATTAATCCTGGTCTGATCAAAGGAAAGAATGAGTCGGTTCTGTTGTGTGGTCAGATGGCGCTACCAAAGCTCCATAACCCACACCTATTACCTCAAAATTGTAGATTTAGTACACCGATTATTAATTATGTAGAATTACTAGATATGAACTAGGTAGAAAGAAGAAACCATACACAAAATTAATCTCTCAAAGTAATAAACCAGAAGAACATTACTTCTCATTAATAACCATTTTTTCCCCAAGATCGATAGGACAGCTCACTTAACATTGAAGAATGTGAACAAGCTTTTAAACAGTCAGTTTCTTCTGGTATTCTATAGCCAAGCCTAATTTTCATTTAAAACAATACAGTGATATAACACATTGCGCTGACAAATTCAATCCTATTAAATCGAATAGAAGAAAAATATCTAGAAGGAAGTTTAATTCCTACAACTGAAGAGAAATAGAAAAATAAGTTGCTGAGTTTACCTTGCTATATAACGAGTAGATATTAAAAAGGTAGACACATTTTTAACATAAGTAATTGGCTAACAAGGACYTATTCCAACTACATCTGGTTCAAGAGCATGCAGCCAATTAGTCCATCTTTCARGTCTGGTATCTGTACCCAACATGTTACTAATAGAGAAAACACATCACAAGACAACTCCAAATACCAAAGCCTGGCAGTTCCAGTCAGAACACTAGGAAAAATGGCCAAGGAGTCCAGCAATCAAATCCAGACAGAAAACAAACAAACAAACTATACATCAGCCCTTACCCCCATCAAATTCAGAAATGTCTTTTGAAACTATTCCTGACATTCTAAAAAATTTTGCTTACGCAAGGTACTCAAACAGTAAAGGACACAACTTGATTTTCATTATTCGATTAGTAAAGTGAGATCACCAACTAAGGGTTCTTTCATAGGTACAATGATATATGACTTGTTATTACTGATTCACTAAATACCAGTATTAAAACAGATTTTTTCTCCTCCCTCTCCTTACGCAACACATGTCAAAGTTTATTTTGCCATTTTTGTTCATCATTCCATATTATTGGCAGGTAGCAAACAGAACACTTACCTGTGACGAGGATGATAAATGACAGTAGTTATTCCATGGGCATAATGGCTGCTAAAGCTGAAACTATGACTTTCTTGAAAGCTTTGATTTGTTCCAACACTAAGTATGGGGGAAAAAAATATAAATATTATTTCAGATTTATTTTCTTTAAAGAGTGGAAAGAATWCCTTTGAAGTTCACAGTGCCTTCTCAAAGCAAGTCAAAATTTATGCTTACCTTACGAGATAACTTCTCAGTTCTCCACGATAATTAACAACAAGCAGTTCGGCTGACCATTGGGCACTTGCTTTATATTCTAGAAAGATCAATCCAGCAATAGCATAACTCAGATCTCCTGGAAAACTTGCTGTCTTTACCCAAAAATGCAGACAGACATTGAGAGAGAAAGGGGATTAAAAATTAAAAAAAAAAAAAAATGGAGAAAGTGTCTTGGTTACTTAAAGATCTAGGAAGTTAAATTTACTATATTGTATAAAGATGTATTAAAAATAACAAAGTTTCGTAGTTTGCATTAGCAACAAAATACATTTCCTTTTATCTTAATTTTAAAGAAACCTTATTACTTTAAAGTCTGCAAAGACAATATACTAAGGAAACACTTGAGCCACCTCCCCAAATTAGTTTCATACTACCTTTGAATATGCAAAATATAAAATAATATGAAATATATTGTGTGGGGCAAGCCAACAGCAATTATCTATTCTCATACCAAGAAAAAAAAAAGATCTTCATATTGCTCTTTCAGCGATATTTCTTGATTTATAAGTGACTCTGCATATAAACTGCAGATTTGTAATCTACTACTACAAATTGTAATTATTTGCACACAAACGAAGTACATGATTCTATACTTTTACAATTTGATGTACCTGCAGTTCTACTACATTTCTAAGAAAAAGAAAAGGTGAAGTTTCTGACTAGCTACAACAGCACAAAGTATATGCTTTGAAAGTGCTACACAGGCCTTGAGTTTAACTATAATGTATCCATCACATGATAAACACTTCATGGTACATTTGTGCATGGTATTCATACTGTAAGCCTTTATACCAAAGTAAGCCATGATTAAAAAAAGGCCACAGAGTGGAAATTGCCTTTTATCTTTATAAAAAGTTCTACTATATTCGTATTTAACCTAAGAAAGCACTTACCGGTGAAATGACCAAAAGCTCGCTACCCATTAGGTCAAACACTCTCACTGTTCCAGTGCTTTCAGCGTAAGCAAGTAACATACAATCATGACTCCATGCCACTCGCCTCCACTGAGGGTTAGGATCCTTTGGCACTATGAAAAAGGAAGAAAGCTATTAAAAAGTGAAATATAAGTATATACCCTTAAACAAAACACAAAGTCAACTGCACCAAAAAATGCAGGGTGCCTACCATCATTACAAGCTTATCTCTGAGGAGAAAAAAAACCCCACCACCTCCAACACCTGCTATGTCTCCTAAACCCATTAATTTTAACTATCATGTCATTTCAGATACAGGTTTTGTATGTTAATCATCATGGAAAGAAGAGAGGGGAGGGAGGGCAATGGAGCTACTCACAAAGCAAAATTATTAAGAGATTCTTCCCAATGCTTTTAAGAAGTTACAACATTATCTTTAAAGGAAACCAACATCACCACTTAACAATGCATGAATACTAAACAATGATGACACTAAGTAATGATGTAGAGGTTGCTATATTGTGTACCTTGACATTTTCCAACTATGGATCCAAAGTCATCTTTTGCAGACCTGCAGAAAAAGACTCATTATGGATTTAAGTAAGAAAAAAACACTCTTCAATTTTGCAGAATAAACAAAACACTATAAAAATACTCTAAGTGAAGAATTCGAAGGACTGCATGTATTTAACTACTTGTTCAAAATGGCAAATAGTAGCCTTCATCCTTAGGCAGCTACAGTAACTAACAATAATATTTTAGAAACCCTCCTCCCAATGCGTAAATACTAATATCCCTCATTTAGTAGTAATGCTGTTCAAAATAGGATAGCAGCATTTCAGAACTTCARCATGTAACTTTAGGAAAAAAAACCAACTAGTCAGTATTCTCTAGGTTACAATTTTAGAAACAATGCAAGAATATAGTTACATTAATACAGTTGAAACACAAGATTTATTTTATAGTCTATAAGCTGACATTTATGGTGTTCACACACTTCTGATTGAACAATTTTCATACACTTGCTTCTTTTACATATAAATAGAAGGTCTGACCTTCTAGCAAATGGATTTTTGTGAAGCAAGTAAACACACTCAATCAAGATCCGYTCTACAGCTAAATGTGTTCTTGAACTGGCAAAGGAGAGCTTGTTAGAGAGCAGAAGAAAAAGGGAAAGCATCAGTCTTTAAGGCAATCCACATTACTTGTAAAATAAGGTGAAGTATCATACATGCCAGCTACTCTACAGAGAAGCAGAACACTAGCTCCTTGTCGCATTTATTAGGAGAGAATTTGTATTCTCTCGTGATGACTTTAAAGGGGAACAGAAAGGCAAAGGTTAGACAGACCATGATTTGGGCTTAGTATTTTGAAGCATCTTGATTGTTTTTCTTTCACATCTTGAAAAAAGAAAGCGAGAGATACAGATAGATACTTATATAAATTTATCTGTAACATTAATATTTGTGGGGCATTTTGAGGGGGGGTGKTTKTTTTTTTTTAATGGGAAATGACCAAGAACTAAGAAGAAAAAGAAGGCTTCTGCTTTCTAAGTGATAATATATTTTAAGATTATACCATGGATTACTTTCACAATATATAACATTCCCAAAAAAAACAGAAAAATCTTTAAAAGTACAGTTAGTAAATGACTAGAAACACTGTCTCAGAACTCCACAGCTGTGGTCATGAAGCAATAGATAATACTAAGTTACCTGATTTCTACACATTGGTCTTGAACAACTGCCAACAATTTACCATTGCTGAAAGAGAAAAATAAAGGTGTGAAAGTTCATTTAAAGTCCAGTCCTTACCAAATGTGCATCAGAGCTCTAAGTGCTTTTCTGCAAGRTTAGATACAAATTTCCTCTTTCATAAATCAAAACAAATTGAGAAATATCAATTTTTATACAAAAAAAAAAACAGTGCTATAATAAGATTCCCTTCATGTCACTGAAATATATCTCATTCTTTTCTAGTAGCACTATGAAAACAGAAACAATGTCTAAAATCTTGCTGCAGGGGAGGTCAGAATCAGATTTTGCTTATGGATAATTTTATAACAGTAATATCTAAAACTATGTATTGCTTTACCTAGAATAAACAACTAYCACACTTTAGTAAGTTAGGTCATCTCCTTAGGAGCAGATCTCCTGTCTTTATACCTAACACACAACATCGCAACTGGCATGTTGTGCATCAAAAGGGATCATCACTTCCCACAAAGAATCACCATCTCTCAACAGTACAGAGCTCTTGCTGAAGCACTGATCATATTCAGCGATAATACATAATAGACTAAAACATTCCTTATTACCTTCATGTCACTGAACCATTTTTCTGTACATATTTATGCTTATTTTTAAAAGCCAGTGATCTCACTGATGCTGCTAAAATTACAGCAGAACAGCTGGTTCTACCCTTGGAACTCTCACTTCTCCTCTAAACATACAATAGCAGACAAGTCTTGAGGGTATGCATTCACTTTCTACAAATTTTAAAATAAGCAATTTATATTACGTATCCTGCCAAGTTATAAGTCTTTAACTGATCAAATTCAGGACTTGAGTTTGAGAACAATTGCACTGCAAGCCACTTTGCCTCAAAAGTGAAGGACATTCAGACCTGAGTGAGAGATGCATTAAATGAAGGGAAGCAGCGTGGAAGCCCCTAGGTAGCAGACTGGCCTTTCTTTCCCAAGGCTACCTGTGAAAGCCTCTAGTATTTCTCTTGACCAAAAAGAGTAACATGACTTCAGCACAGTATTAACTCAGCGTTGTTAACAATGGGGACGGCGGGAGGAGGAGAGGAAGCATTAATACATTCATTACTGCCAAAAATGGAAAAGCATGTAAGCTGGTTACCTTGCAAGTACTAGGTGCCAGTTGATCTGCTTACTAACTAGACGAACTAGTCCASTGGGCAGAGAAAACTTTGCAGGGCTGAAATAACAAAAACATTAGGCTAAATCAGAACATAGATCTAAGAAAAGCAGTACCTGAGATACACATGCCAGATGAGTTAGCTTTAAGACAACCATCAATCACCTGGGAGGTTTTAGCAACTAAACATGAATCAACACTGCACCCTGCCAACGATGAAGGCTAACAACATCCTTGTTTGTATTAACAGAACAAACCCACATATTAAGGGAACTGATTATTTGCTCATCACTCTTTATACTGTGGTCAGCAGCTAGTTTGAGGGCCCCCCATTACAAGAAGAACACCAACAAACTGGAGGGCCACCAAGATGGTCAGGGGACTAGAGCACTTGCCCTACAGGGATATGCTCAGGGAATTGTACTTGTTTAGCCTGGAGAAGGGAAGGCTTCAGAGGGACCAAACAGCAGCTCTCTGATACCTAGGAGGTTACCAGGAAGATGGGAGCCAGTGAGGTGCATGGCAGGAGCACAAGAAACCACGATCAATCCTTTCATGGACTTGGCAGTGTTAAGTTGATGGTTGGACTCAATGATCTTAAAGGTCCTTTCCAACCTAAATGATTCTATGATTCTAGAACAGAGGAGGTTCCAAGCTGACGTAAGGAAGAGAATTCTTCACCACAAAGACAGTCAGGCACTGGAACAGGCTGCCCAGAGAATCTTTGGGATCTCCATCCTTAAAGCTTTTCAAGACCTAGCTGGACAGAGCCCTAAGGAACTTAGTCTGAATTCAATATTGTCACTGCTTTTAGCTGGACTTTAAACTAGAAGACTCCCAAGCTCCCTCCCAAGCGCTTTTATTAAACACATAAAAATAGCAACTAGAATCARTTATAAAAGCTAGAAATCAGACTTTAAATATGACTACTGGGGGGGAGGGAAGAAAAGTAACTTAATTCTGTCTGCAACTGAATCCCTACAGCTAAACTTATATGATGGTATGGACCCCATAAACACCACCACCCCACCCCCCCAAAAAAAGGGCAGGAGAGGGGCACAAAATAAAGTAGTACACCGGCAATAGAGAAAACAGCATTGCCTGCTGAATCCAAATATAGTATTGTTTCACAGGGAGCCACTTTAATACCCCTTTCTATATATCTCAAAACCAACAGAATACCCCTAAAAATGGAGAATTGATATATTCAAACTTGCCAAGTGCATCAACAGGGCAGTATAACCATAGAGCTGAAATTCTCCAGGAGCACTGTATTTACCCCAATATATTTCTGGGACCATTTAAATGYCTTCTGAATCAGAAGTTAAATTTATAAATGGCATGACTGCTGCTCAACTAGTTATCAAGCTTTTTGTATGACAGTCTGACTTGTCAAGAAAAAAAAAAAAATCCAAATTATTACTCCAAAGGAAGCAAATCCTGCTATACCATCATACCTGTCATTGAGGCTTAAGGAAAAAAAAAAAAAAAAAAAAAAAAAAAAACAGCTTCACTTGCAGTATCTCAGTTGGGAGTGGGGAGGACAAGCATGTATTTTGAGAAAGATGATGTTCCAACTGCAAGTTTACTTAGGCTTCTGATAAAAGCAAAAAGTCAAACTAGTATACACCAGCTTTTTTCTGGCTCCAGCTGCAACTCAAGTGGTTACAACTTAAATTTACGAAAAGAGAATATTCTAAGCATTGCTTGGACAATATTCTAAACAAGTGTTCATTTTTACTCTCATTAAAAATAACTTTCCACCAAATCAAAAAGCTATAAAAAAATCATCAAATAAAAAAGATTAAGCACTATTTTCATCAAACCTACCTATACCAGATGTATCGAAGCAAAAACAATGCAGGACCTACAATGTAAAAAGAGGCAAAAATTACATCTCTAGTGGTTTTAAACCACTCTCCAGCTTACTGCACACAGAATCTCAGAAATTCTCACAAAAGAAAAAGGTGTTTRGGGAAAAACTCTCTATCCTTGGCCAATGAATTCTTATATTAGACCAAATGCAAATGGCAGATCAAAAAAAATCACTACACATTTCTGGAATTTCTAAGAGAAATTCCTACTGGATGAAAATGCAATTCAGTTACTGCATAAACCAAGTGTTGAATGGCAATATAATGTAAAGCTTCCTTATAGAACTGTCTACCTAGCAGACGGCCCAATGCAAGAGCTGGTAGAGAAAAAAAMCTCAACAACATTTTGCATAACACAACAGAGCTTCTAAAATTCTTAGATGCATGGTTTATAAGTTTGACCCAATAAGCTAATAGAGACAAGAAAGCTCACAAAAATTACATAAAAATAACATAGTAATATTGATAATCAGAAAACGTCTTCCTGAAAACACATCCTGCACTATTTCCATTACACTAGCCACCCTAAAGTGCAGAAATTGTACGTTTTACAAGCAATCCAAATATCATTCTTATGAGTCATGAACATAAGAACAAGTCATATTTACCTGTAATTGCTCTAGTGATGATAAATGATGCACCATGTTTTCTGTTGCCTCTTGGCTGCAATTACAACAATGGTGAAACACATTTTAACTTAAACACATCATTTATACCTATATTCACTGATTAAATTTAAGTTGCCTGCTAGCCTACAAGTTCCTTATGTATGTTCTATTACTYGCAACTTCATATAGTGAGTAATTTAACTGCATAAGCTAAAACAGGCTATAAAGCCAAATATTTTAAGTGCCAAGATGTAATAAACAAAACGTACTACAGATTGTCTATCGATTCAGCTTTGCCTTGATCTTTGGGTAGTAACAAAAGACATTGACTTCTGATTATGTTCTCCTGTAAGGTATTATAAATCATTCTTTCTATGCCAAATGAATGCCAGATTGATCTGTAATGCCCAGAAGCCGAAGCAATTGGTGTTCAACATATTATGCTAATATATAACTGCTAAGCTACAGAAAAACAGCTTATGAAGGTTTCAGAAATATTAAGAAAAACAAAGAARTTCTGAAGAAAAAAAAACTCTTTTATGTCAATTTTCACTCGGTAACACAGCCACTCAGATCACCACCTCTACTCCACAACATCTCACACAGCCCTTCCAACAGTCTTGCTCTACTTAAGGCGGCGGGGAAAAACTACACTCACTACATAAATGAAAGCACTCTCCTAACACAGAAAAAAGAAATACAAAACATAGGATGTATATYCTTAGCTATAAGAAGAGGTAAAATTATTTGCCAATAAGAAAGTAGGAAAAAGGGATTAAACTGAGAAGACAAGAAAGATAACCAATAAGGAAGGCATCACACACAAATCTTCAAAATAAGCAGTCATGCTTATACTTTTCTAGTGAAAWTATTAGAGCAGCATTAACTGAGTATTAGATTAAGTAATGAATGAATTTCCTCTTCCTTCAGTATAGAATACATAGAGCAGAYCATTACTTGTTAACTGAAATATTCAGACCTCTCACTCCAAGTTATAGAGCAGCAAACACTGAAAGACACACAAATTTATCAAAATTCCAGATTATGTCCATGTTAAAAAAAAAATATATATATATTTGGGCTCCCAAATTTAAGTTATTGAAGTAAATATCAGCAGTTTTCTATGCAAAGTCTGCAATCCAGAAACAGTTTTTCAAATAATCAGGCTGTCATCTCACAGCATGTAAGAAGCCAACGTAGCTGTACTAATAGATAATGTTCCAAATTCAGGTTGATCAATGAGGAAACAACAATGCATTACAGTAAAATAAGTAAGAGCATAAATTATTTCTTACAGTTATCATAGTACCTCAGGGAGACCTGCAATTTCCTAGGAAGGTTAAAAGCAGAGCTTGTTAAAGTTTTTGGATTAAGAAAAGTTCCCAGTAAAAACATTTCCAAAAATTGCTTATACCTCTTTAGAATTCTTTTGAATATTCTTAGTGTCCACTCCTGAGCCTACACTACAGGCTCCTATTCCACACATCTTAAACCCTTCACAAAGCTGATTTACTATTATACTCTGAAGACCTGAATTTTACTTTTTATAATATAYTCCTATCACCTCAGCAACAGCAATGGCTACCAGATCTGCCATATTTCTTTTTAAATTCATTCTCATTTGGGAAAACAACTTCAAGTTGTCCTTCGCAAGAGCATTCCAGAAATAAAACCTAAGTAACTTCCTCGCTGACAAGACACCCAGTTAGTTTTGGATTTTGCTGCACACCCAACAAGCTTTTTTTTTTTTTTTTGGGGGGGGGGGAGGTTGTTGGGGAAATCTCAAAACATTAGATAGCAATTAAAAAACCCCACAGAATCAACTGATACATTTGATACATTTCAGAAGATAGGCAGTACTTGTCTACTGGAGAAAAGGAAAAGTTCAGCTTGCCTGTATTTACACAAATGACCCTACGAGTCCTCCCCTACAACCTCCTCTACAACCACTGCCTCGCTCATATTYTCACTGATAAACTACTCAGTAATGCCTTTTATTCTCATTATATATTTCGGGGTTCCCAAACAGTGCATTGTATACAATCACATCACTACACTGAATACAGACTGCCTGATTTACACACCATTCTCTTCTCTGGCATTGTCAGTTCCTTGCATGTGTCCTTTACAAATATCTGTTATTTCTCCCCCYCMAAAAAAAAAAATTTCTTGGGAAATTCAAAACAGGTCAATGAGAATACTAACAAGAACTAAAATTAAAGCTAATTTGGGGTTCCAACTTAAAAAATCCATGCCAGTTTTATCAGTGTCTTGAATTTAACACAACTTTACGTGTTCATCACAGATTTCATCTTCCAGCGGTCACAATTACAGTTGTAAGTGCTCAGCACTCTGCAGTTAAAAATGAATCATCCCAAATGAGGTAATAGAAAAATAAAACAAAGTCAATAGAGACCTGTGAATAGTTTGTTTTAAGGCCTTGCTTTGTATCCTAGATGACTGCATAGGAAGGCATTTAATTTCATTTCCCAGTGCAGCATTCATCCTCCTTTCCCTTTCTGCTGTCCCCCACCTTGCTCATTCCAAACCATTCAGCTCTACAAGAAGTAAGGCAGGGAGTGTTTTGTGACTTTTTCTGAAAAGTGTGAATAAACCAGGATTAAAAGAGACAAATGTTCCAAAGGGAAAGTCACAATCACCTAAATAATATCACTGTTAAGGCACCTTAAGGCAAAAACTGACTGATGCTGACAAAATAATTTGTTTGCCTACGTACGTCAGTGTAAAATCAATTTCCCACTAAAACTGTAAAAAGATTATCAGAAGTGTCCTTGGCTACTGAYAGTCTTCAAGAAGGATGTAAATCCAAACAAACTATATAGCGTAATACTTTCAAGCCTTCTTATTTCTGCCATTCAAATCGGGAATTACCTTGATAATAAATAGCYAAGAAATACCAAGTTTGCTTGGTATTTGCTGAAGTTGACAAGCAGAATTCCATGATGCTTAGAAATTCTGACTGTCAGGGCAGATGAGGACCCTCAGACTGTTGTTSCATGATCTGGAATTGGCATTCCCGCACACTGCCACCAAAGGGAGGTCTCACACCTCATTCAGCTTTGACTAACACATTATTCCCTCCCCTTGGTACCTACATGAGTGCTAGGGTGACTACTCAACAAAAGAAAATGAAACAACACGACTGTTTCTCAGACTAATCAGTTCTTTAATCAACTTACCATACAACTTCAAAAATACTAATGGCAGCAGAAGAGAAGGAATACTTGTCAGAAATGTGCCCCCTTACGCAGTTGTCAAACCACAGTCTCGTGCCACCACATGTAAGTCCTCCTCATGGTTTGCAGACACGTAAATCACTTTCATATGTTACTAGAAACAACCGCTATTTACCATCTCTCAAAACGCAGTTAAATAAAAATAGGTGCAACTGTCTACTGACCTACATGAACAATCTATAAAGTTAGTAATTGGTTACACTGCAATATTTTCCGAACACCCACACCCACTGCTGCAACTGAAGATTTACAGATCAAGAGAAACAAAAAAAAAAAAGTCTTTCTGATAAACAAAAACATATTTATAGGAGAATGGCTTTAGTAATTATGAATAGGTACATTCTTTCACTTGTGATGTTTTTTCATCTTCTCTGTTCAGATGTTCTCACTAAGCATAAAACTTTGTTAAAATACTTCCATAAACTACTTTTAGTGGGAAATGCATTAACAACTGAGGTGGACATGAAAGTCACTACAGGAAAGAAATAAAACCACATTGCTTGCATCCTCTGTGTCCAAATCGGTCAAGAGTAGACATAGAGGCAGCTAGCTCAGCATGTTGCACAGTAAAAGACGAAAAAGCAAAGATGAAAGATCTTCTCAGCTTTTCCACTGACCCATGAAGAAGAATAGACGGAAGCAAGCAAAAACTTGTAATACGAGAACAATGGTTTTTCATCTTTTAAGTTTTAGCATCAATTTGTGTGCATTGTAGACACGAAGTGATATACTTCTCCCTTTTAATCCACTCTTGAAAATACCGATGCAACCATTCTAACATACAAGTCTAGGGAGGGATCTAGTTTTCCTCATGCAAGGTAAGCTCGCTAAAGACCTGGTTTTCACCAGGACAGCTTCCACTGCCCTCAGTGCAGCTGTCTCTGGAGATGAGACCTGACTTCATCACAGCTTCCCTCGTATCACCCCAACAGAAACACCTGGTACGCATTGTTCACAGGTAATGAGCAAGAAGGACTTCAAGGCACCCCAGGCGGCGCGAACCAGGGCGACAACGCGGGAATTAAGTGACACGAGACCATGACCGGGGCAGGACGACGGCAGGGACACCTGCTGTGCCTGCCCCCGCCGCCCTCCCCGCTCCTGCGCCCGCCAGGACGGCGCGGGCAGCCCGGTGAGCCTCCCTGGAGGCCACAGCCCGTCCCCACGGCCCTGAGGGCCGGCGGCCTCCCCCGGCCCCGGGCCGCCCAGCCCCCGGGGCAGCGGGGCGCGCTCCCGCCCGCGCCTACGTGGCCGGTCCCCTCCCCCGCCCCCCGGCCGTGCCGCGGCGACACGCACCTGCACCTCCGTCTCCGGAGGCCACTCGGTGTTAACCAGCAGGTCGTACAGGATATTCTCCTCCCCGTCCTCCTCCTCGCCAGCACCGGCCATCCCTTCCTCTCTCGGCGCCGCTTCGCCGCGCTCCCCGCCGGCGGCGGCCATGCTCGCCCAGTCCCCACCCACCTACCCGCTCACCGCCGCAGCGACGACGGTGCCCGGCGGAGGCCAAACCAGTAACGCGGAGCCGGCGGCCTTTAACTCCTTCAGCGCTGCCGAGCCCGCCTGGCGCCGCGCCCCGCGCCTCGCCTYGCCCGGCCGCGGGGCGAGAGGCCGCTGCCCTCCCTGCCCGAGGGGCTTCGGAGCCCTGAAAGGGCGTCTGCTCCGGGGGAAGCTGGAAGCTGAGGGCAAGGGAGCGAGGCCCCGGAGCCCTCACCGCCTCCGCGGCTCCTCTGACGGGCGGCAGCTGCAGATTCAGAGACCTCAACCTTCCCTCTAAGCCATGAGGGGTGGGACGCGCTTCTAGGGCAAGGAACGAGGAGACAGCTACCGAATATAACATATGTTGTACACCTATAGAGAGCATGTACAAAGGAGCCTTTAGGTCCACAGCTTCTCTGCTGCCGCAGGGACCCCCGGAGGCCTTTTGTGCAGTGCCCCCACTGCTGGGCAGCAAAATGCTGCCATCGGGGCCGCCCTGCTAGCACAGCCTTCGCAACAGGGCTGCCCAGGGCGAACCCTGCAGCTGCTGTTGGCTGTCCAGAAAGCTGATAGTGAGAACGTTTAGTGTAAGGAACACCTAATGTAGGCGTGAGTGTATTAATTAAACCCTTACTGAAGAGGGGAAAAAGGAAAAAAGCAAAAGTTTTATATTTCTCGCAAATTGCTCTTCCAAATTTAATGATGCCATGTAGAACTTACAAATATTTCAGTCCTACAAATGTTTGCACTCATAGAGTTCAGCTCTCTCAAGCAGATAAAAATGAGCTTCTTTATAAATTATTATGAAAAGACTACGGTTTCAGTCTCTTTCCTGTGTCTTTATAAAGTGTTTGTAAAATTGAAATAAAATTATCCCACACCCTGCCACTTCTGCTCCTGTACTCTAATTTTAACTTGTAKTTAGTAGCCTCTTAGTCTTGTAGGCAACTGTGCAGCGTAGAATTAGGTTAAACTAAAAATTAAATTCTGAAACTAGGGGTTCAGGGAAATATGAAAGCTGAGTTGGATACTTGGGAAACACTTTAGGAATAAACAACTACTGAGAAAAAAATGCTTTCTGGCTGTCTCTTAATAACATTTATTTAGCTGTATTTGACAATGTAGCTTGTAAAGCAATGACAAATAGTATAACATCATGTTCATAAGTTTCAAAAAATTGTGGGAGATCCATAGTAAATTACACTCTGGGTTCCACGCCAACAAGCAGCACTACGTATTGATATCGAGGTCTGCCTACAAACATATTTTCTCAGAATCACGGTTGAATCTGTAGATTATTCATACCTGTGTCTTTAAAAATTATTAGTCATTTATCCAAAAGCAAGCAAAATTACGATTGACAGATATAGTGATTAATAGTGAAAGAAAAGAAGCACATCAAATGAAGATACTCCCAAAGGAATTATTAATATGTGAGAAGCCATCGTGATGCAAACAGCCTGGTACTAAAGATATAAAATACCTGCTGTATTTTTCCCTGCACGACACCTGGTTCCTGCAGTGTAAGTTAACAGTCAGTAGGGCTCAGTGAGTGTTTTAAAAAAGCTCTTGGAATAAACCTCCAGGACAAAACCAGTACTCAAATTGCAACACAGTAGTCAAGAGAACTACATTGTCAGAGATGCTGTCGTTTATTTGGCTTTTGAACCAGATGTGCCTGTATCTGA
The DNA here is from genome assembly GCA_030449065.1 of Oceanodroma leucorhoa. Lineage (NCBI taxonomy): Eukaryota > Metazoa > Chordata > Aves > Procellariiformes > Oceanodroma > Oceanodroma leucorhoa. The sequence continues at coordinate 2,852,261 of JASVER010000047.1, read as the reverse complement.
GGACTACCTTAGAAAAGATAAAAAGTTGTGTTTCATGATGGAAAACAGTAGATAATATTTTATGCTGTGCCTTCCACTTAGCAGACAAATGCACCATTAATCCATGGTGCAACTGTAGAAGCTGCATTTTTTCATTTGCAACCTAATTTTATTTTTATAATAACACCCCAGAGATTTTTGCCTTTAACTTCACTAGAAGCTACCCTAGAAAAAGATTATACAGAATTTGGGGAAACTTCTGCAAAAACTGGAGAATGCATCCCCATTAATGTACGCATAAAAAAATAAATTGGCGTTACCTACGTGTGAAGGAACTTTTGTTCATACAAAACCCTGAATACTTTCTGCCAACTCTGTTTATTGTAGAAAACTATGCAAATGTGAAATGCACCGACGAAATGAAGGGATGACACAAACGTAAAGCAGATTCTCACTGTAAACACACGCTTCGTGTTTAAAGCGTAAGTTACCCGGGCCACGGGTTCCCGGGCCTGTACCGCCTGTGCGCGGGCCCCGCACCACGGACATTCTCGAGCTGTGATGTGCAGGGGAAAAAAACACGCCGGGCTTTGAGAAAAGAGGTAAAACCGTGAGCAGGTGACCTGAGCGTACTCTAAAAATCCGCAAACAGAACACAACCAATTCCTCCTCCGATTTTGCCCGTTGTGTGTTAGCTGTAGGGCCGCCTCTGAGCCCGCGTCCCCGTGCCGAAGGGGGCACAAGCGGGCCGGGAGCGGGGCCGGAACGCGCGGCGCGGCGCCTCCCGCCTCCCACCCGGCGCCATAAAGCCGCGGACGGGCTGAGCGCTTGCGCGCTTCGGGTGGTGGCGGCGGCTGGCGGCGGTCGTGGTGCGAASATGGCGGCGTTTTCGGGTACGTGGTGCTGCGGCAGGTGGGGGCTGTCGGCTGTGCCGCCGGCAGCARAGCACCGGGAGAGCCTCTCGCCTCTGGAGCTGCCGGCGCCTTCTGGGRGTGGCGGCTCCCGGTCTCCCTGCGGCGGACGGGCCCTGTCAGCGCCGTATGCAGCTCCTCGGGCCTGTGACTTACCACGTAGCAGGCCGAGAGGCCCGTGGGGATGTAGGTGCTCTTCCCGGCTCCTCGGGCTTTTGCGGGCCTTGGGAAGTGGTTATCAAAATGGATTTGCTGGCTTTAGTCCATATGTGGTATGCCTGCATCCGACAAATGGGGCTGCTTAAAAGTTAGGCTCGTGCCTCAGGCTGTCTGGTTTCTGTAACAGGAGGCTCATCGTAACTGTTCTGCATATTGCAGCGGATAACAACTGTTTTTTATAGCAGTAGCTCTGTTCTGTGATATGGTTTGAAATCTGTGCGTAAACTGTAATCTAAAAACTTACTGTTGAAGGAGGAAACATCACTTTGTCGTCATCCCCCATGCACATACATGCACACATAGGCGACCAATCAACATTAGGGTATTGTTAAGTTTTAAGGTATATGAGGTTTTTAATTTGTTTCTTTTAACTGAATTCTTTATATCTAATGAGGGAAAATGCTGAAGCTTCTTCCATAGGTCTAGAGATGTGTTTAGATGCTAGACAGCATGATTAATTTGGCTGTAGTTGAGGAAAATGTCATAGTGCCACTGTTTGATTAAAACCTTGTACTGTATATTGAATTAAGCTATGTGAACTGGAAGTATATTAAAAATGRAAAAAATAATGTAGAGATTTATGTATAATTTGCAATCAATAGCAATTTTTATTGCTATGGAAAAAGCTTTTTGCTTATGTGGGTTGTCTAGTTTTGTAGGAGTACAGGCTAACACTTGAAAATATTAAAGCTTTTTGAAATCATGTTGCAAATAAAGCATGTTTCTTATAGCATTTGTATTATAGCAAAAGGAAGAATAATTTTTGGCTGCATACATCTATATATGTCAGCCCAGCTCTCTGTATGTGTACATGTGTGTGGTATATGTGAAACCCAGCTTGTGACAGTGTGAAGGCTAGCATGTAAAAGCTCCCTTTAGAAAGGGAGCATATTTATACTTAAAGAAATTGATTTAGAGTAACCCTATGCACCTGAAAAGATAAGCAGCAGCTAAATTGTTATTTTGATGGTATAATACCGTCATTTGGGTTGGTTAAGATCTGCTTTCCTCTTGCCCTTATTGAATAGGAGCAGGTTTCTTTTTTTTTCTTTTTTAAATAGAATATGTTTACCAACATACAAATGTTATGTGGCTTCGTATTTAACTTGTGTCTTGAGGTATGACCATCAGACCTTGATATGAGTTTGCCAGAAGGGGTATCTAAGGAAAAAAACCYTTCAAAGCTGAATGTGATTAGTAATGGTATGAAAATCAAAGCATTGTCTAGTTAATACATGTGCTGTAAGTGTGTAAGGCAAAATTTGGTGAAAAGAAACTTAAGTATCTCAAATTTGAGTCCTTATATGGTACAGGATTGTTTTCTTTTTTTGAAAACTGCTTGTRTCTCAACTGTAGAGAGAGTCAGGGTATTTGTGATTAACAAAGTCTTCCCTGTTGTTTGCATAGGCAGTTTCCTTAAATGTGCAAAGATAAGTGCCTTGCCCTTGAAATGGTACTCAGTTCCCAGTGTGTTTGCTTTGCTACAATGTCAGCACCTGCCCCTATGCCTAGTTAATGCCTGACTTACTTGGCTATAAGTGGGGACAACTGTCAAAACTGTATGTGGGGAAGGGAGAATGTTTCTTARCTATCACTTGAATTCTTAGAAAAGGCTGCATGTGCTGTGGCCAAAAAGAATGCTTTTTTATTTTTGTCTGTAGTTGGAAGTGCTGACACTTGGAAATCTTTCGGGATCTTTTGGGCTGTGTTGAAGTAAATAACACTGCTTGTTCCTTTTTTCCTTGCCTTACAGAAATGGGTGTTATGCCTGAGATAGCTCAAGCAGTGGAGGAGATGGACTGGCTGTAAGTAGGAACGCATTTGGGCCTGGCAAAATCTAATTTGCCTTTCAGCGATATATGACATGCTTCTTAAAATACCTCTGCTGTCACATTAAAGCAAAGCAGATATGTGTTTCCTTTAACTGTCATTGCATCTCATGCACTTCTTTTTAGTGTGAATGACTGAAGAACACAAATTGTGAYTTCAATGGTAACATTTAAACTTGGACACCCAAAGCATGACTGCTTATACTTCAGTGTCATTTGTTTGATAAAAGCCTCTCTGCTTCTGGTTTGTTTATTATGTATTGTGGGATTATGGGATGAAATGCTGTCACATAATTGATGCTAGTTTAGTAAATGTTTTCCAGACTGTGGTCTGAATTTGTGTTCTTCAGAGTTGATGCTTGTGTGTTAGTCTTCTGTAAAAGTTATTCGTCCTGGTTTTAGTTACTTGTTTGGCTAAAATATTTGACTTCAAAGCTTGTTTTGAATTGTCATTCAATGTTATCAGTATGGACAATCTTAGTGTATGTAGTTCTTCTTTTCTTATATGCATGGTATCAATTAGCTGTGATTGTCTGAAAATGCTGGTTACATTTAGTTATGTTTAATTTCTTTTCCAGTTTTGAATAGGAATCTTGTAAATGAGGGCTTTATAAGTGTCTTTAAAAGTGAAACTCACTTGAAGAAAGAAAAACAGGGCATATATAATCAATTTGTTTCTCTTATAGTTTAGCATAGTGRTGAGAGATGTAGCCCTCTTGTCAGGTTGCAGCTGAATCTACTGCATCCACTAGTCACTTCCTGTCAAGGTACATCTGTTCTAAGCTCTCTGTGTAAATGGAATCCTTTTCACTTCCTTAGCTGCAAGGCAGGAGGAATAACATTTACCTGCTATTTCTCATTATGCAGATGACCGTGTTTCTGTGAGTTCCTATATAAGCAAAAATCGATAACATCAATTTGTGTTAATGTGTTCTTTCTTGTAGTCTTCCTACGGATATCCAAGCAGAATCCATCCCGCTGATCCTGGGAGGTGGTGATGTACTTATGGTATGTATGCAGGATAGACCTATTCCTAGAAGGCCTATGTCTTCTAGTTGTTGTTTGTGTGATCATTCCCTTCTTTCCAGAAGGGTCCATAGTTAGACCYTCTTCAGTAGAAAGTATATTCTTCAGCTAAAAAACACTTTGAGCTCCTGGTGCRTTTTCAACTGTTCTTGCAGATGGGATTCATTCTTTTTAGGCTTTATTTTTTGACTACTTGACAGGCACTGCCATATGAGTGAGACCTATCTGGTTTCATCTACTCTCCTTTTTGTCRTAAATACCTGACATAGATCTGCATGGAACATGACTGATACCTCTTAAACAAATGCTTCAGAATCAATAACCTTGAAGATACTGGATTGGTATGCCTTGTTCATCATGTCTTTTGCAGATCTGTGTTCCTGATTCTGTAACCAAACTAACACTTCCTATAATCTTTTGTAGCRCCTCCAGAAATTGGACATAGGTAGATATTTTTTTCTGGTGGACCCCAGGAGCTTTTGTTTTTTTATTTTTTTTGAAGTCTATTGTAAAAGTTTTCCATCTTTGTATTTGTATCTAATTTGTGTGAAGCAATGRCATTACTGTCTAATATTTTCTGTATTATGCAGAAGTAAAAGTAAACTTAGTTTATGGTTTATTAAAATAGAACTGTAGAACAGTCTTTACAGTGTAAGTTGCAACTCTGGTTAAACTCTTAATTTTTTTTTTCCTATAGGCTGCTGAAACGGGGAGTGGAAAAACTGGTGTAAGTAATCAAACTTAAATTCRCAGAAAGTAAAAGTCTTTAAGTGGTGAGAGGTGGTGTGTGTGTTTGTGTGTATTCGTATATACGGAGAGAACGTGTATGTTTGTATATGTATTTAAGCAGTATTATTAATAGTATTTACAAACATACGTGTAGGTACATTTTAGTGTTTCTGGCCCTGGGTATTGCACCTGAAAACTAGTATGACTGTACATCTGGAAATATTTGTATAAATTGTGGAAAGAAAGTAATGTTCCATTTTAGGCTTTCAGCATTCCAGTTATCCAGATCGTTTATGAAACACTGAAGGACCAGATGGAAGGCAAGAAAGGGAAAGCAACTATTAAAACCGGTGGGGCAGGTAAGATTTTGTATGTCACACTCCTCAAGTGTGGAACACTCTTAATTCATGTCGATTCCATCACTTCCCAAAGTAAAGTTAACCTAACTTGCCATTAGATAAGTATTTTTTTCTTAATTTRGGATAATGTGAATATAAAATCTGGGGTGATGATATTCTAAAACAGTGAATATGAATATAAATTTACGGGTGGAGTCATGGAAAGAACTGGGGTGCGTTTGACTGCAATCTCTTAGTAATGCTCGTTGTCTTCAGCTTAAGGCTGGTTGATCCACACCACGCTCTTCAGTGTCTTTTGAAAGCCATACTAGTTTAGTGCCTTGCAAGATGTGAAGTGGTAGTGGTGTCCGGCTTTAAAAAGAGTTTAAAAAAAAAAAAAGTCTTCCAATTGCATGGGTAGATGAGACATCAGCAGTGACACCACACAGTTCGTCTGGGCCTCTTAAGTGAGCTTGAGCAGAAAGGTCTTCTAGGCTCAAACATTTTTGTGTGGTTGGGGTAGCACTGTAGCGTGTCTTTTAATTCTGCTGTGCTGAATAAAGCTGTTGCATTCCTTTTGGCACCTAGCTAGATTTGGAAGGTGAATAACAACATCTTGAGATGCTGCAGATTTGAACTAGTAAACATGGAACTGAGCAGGAAATGCACAGGGCCAGAACCCACTGGTACGGAATGGATTGTAACCATGATAATATCCTCACAGTATTTGAGGGTCTATTATACATCCATTCAAATAAGCTTGCAACTTGAAAGTGAGTAATCGTGTCCAGTCTGTGGTACTGATAAGAGATTTATGTAAGTGACAGTAGCTGTACAGACAGCACCTGAAGATGTTAGAGAAGTTCTCATCTTTCAGCTTCATGATAACTACTGCTACGGTGGTGACAGTACAGTCAACAAAAAAAAAAAAAAAAAAAAAAAAAAACCAAAAAAAAAAAAAAAAACCACACCACACTCCTTGAAAGAATGATGTAAGGTGATTACACTCAATAATCCTAACTGAAATGGCATCTAGTTTTACAAAAATTGCTTATATTGTGGAACCTCTACACTTTATTGCAACATGTTATCGGGCCTATGAAAAATTAAGTTGGAAATTTTATGTGCCRTATGTGCCCGTATGTGCTCTTCAGTAATGGCATTTTAACTGATACCCTGAAAAATATCTTAATGTAAACTTGGAACAGAAATAGCAAGTAAATTTCAAATGTATTGCTCTTACTGTAGTTTTAGATAGTTTCTATATGAATTTGATTGTGATTATGTGGATTTCTGGCTTCATAGTTTTCAGTTGTATTTTTAAGTAACTTAATCTGTGGTCTCCTTAATGGAACAATCTAAGCTTTCATAGAATACCTTTGCATTATGCATCTGTGCCCCTYCTTCAAGTTGTAAGCCTTCATTTTGACCTCGTGGAATGAATAGCATTGGAACAAAGCTGTCTCCCCATAAAATTAAGCCAGACACTGTAGGGACAATGTGAACTTCTAATTTGAGTTTTCCAGGCTTATGTYGTTGGTTTAATGCTTTTTCTGTTGCTGTCTTTCAAACCTAGTGCTCAATAAATGGCAGATGAACCCGTATGATAGAGGATCAGCTTTTGGTGAGTTGTCCTAATGCTGCTGGAAATGTTCACTGGGAAATGTTCACTGGGAGAAAAAAAGAATAAACTAGAAGAAAGTATGCATGGAAATTTCTTTTAAAAGCGGTTAGAGGCAATTTCTTTAATTAAAACTRTCTTGTAATTTTCAGCAATTGGATCAGACGGTTTGTGTTGTCAAAGCAGAGAAGTAAAAGAATGGCATGGATGCAGAGCAACTAGAGGYGTGACAAAAGGTAGATATAAAATTACGTATTTTGGAGACTCTTCTAGAAGTTTCAACTGAAATGCCCACTTGTCACCCATTATTAATGTGGATGATTGCATTTAAAACTTATTATTCATCTGAGCAAATGTGCTATTAYTCAATTTACTGCTAGCTGAAGACTTTGGAATGACAAATACCTCTGTTTTGCTCTCCTTGTGTTATAAATTACCTTTTCCCTGATAGGGGATTGAGTCGGAGGAGATGAAAGCATAACTAATATTCACTAGAACRTGTTTTATTAAGGTGTTATTAATAGGAAATAGCTACTCACACAGCACTTTCARTTGTTTCCTCACACACTTCACACAGACGCATGCACAAATTTCATGGTTATGTTGTTGGAGCAACAGTTGAGAGGCCAACCCCAACTCTTTACTCGGAAGCAGAGTCATACTGGTACTCCAGTGGTTCTAGGTGRGTGTTCAGAAAGACCCTCCAATAATCTCATTTCATCAGGTATGCGGATAATCCTGTAGTCTGTACATAGCAGCCAGTTGGATGTGGTTGAAGTTAYACAACCAGTTGTTGATACTAATGCATGCTGGTGGCCTTGTACTGATTCAGCAGACCCCTGATGTTCTGGTTTATCAGTTCTTGTGGATTCAGTAGAACCACTGGTTTCTCTAGCTTACCACTTTGGAGCCTTTCACACACTACCTCTCAGCATGTACTTTTTTCTCTTTTGCCTGCTGTTCTTTGATAATCTTTCTTCATTACATACATAGGTACCTACAGAACCTTTTCACACTAACACAATAGGGGATTTTATGACATTTCAGCAGGAGTGGAAATGTTAGACTTAGATGGTCTTGGAAGCAGCCAGGCTGAACCACCTTGATGAAATTGAAATTTAGGTGTTGTTTTAGATCCTTTCTTTTTCTTTTAAAGGGAAATACTACTATGAAGTTTCCTGTCATGACCAAGGCTTGTGCAGAGTTGGTTGGTCAACTACGCAGGCTTCACTAGATTTGGGTGAGTTTCCTTCAAAAGAAGAATCCCATAGACAGTTCTCATACTCACGTGGAATGGTTGGAGTCCTGTTCTAGTCTTGCAGAGAATGGAGGGACAGCAGTATCAGGGAGTTTCAAACTTTTTGTACAAGTGTTGTTCTTCCTGTAAGAAACCTGCTTAGGTGGTGGCAATGTGTCTTGTCTCTTGTGACTTTTTCCCTTTTATTTCAATTTTTTAATRAAGGTGACTGAAGACTATTAAAATCRATAAATGTACTGGTACAAAAATACTAGTTTAGCTCATATCAAAGCTAGAAGTCTTTAGTTAGCACTGTGTATTTTTTTTTTTACATGGTAGCGTTAGAGGTTTCAGTTGCCGATACAAAGAGGAAAAAACATAACCTGTCAACCAAAAGATAAAAAGCTGTACTTTGTCTTGTCTTCAGGCACTGATAAATTTGGCTTTGGCTTTGGTGGCACTGGTAAGAAATCTCACAACAAGCAATTTGACAGCTACGGTGAGGTAAGCTTGAATTGCTTTATTAAAAGTTTTGCGTGTTGGTTCTGTGCTGTAACGATCAACTGTCTTTTGTAATAGKGCTAACTTTTTAAGGGAAGGTCACTGGGCAAAAGTACCATGAAACATTGAAGCATTTTTTGGTAAAAGCATATTAGCAAATTTAACAAAAGCAGTTATCAGCTTGAGGCTTATGATTGTGGCTAGACTGCAAATACATTGACTCKCATTTAGAAGATAAACCTTTTCTGTGTGTAATAGGTTAGAGGTTAACTGAACTCTTGGATTTGTTTCTTGACTTATTTCAGTCTTAGCTTGAACAACACCAACCTGTCTATATACCTTGGCRAATGTCTAAGTGAGGGCATTGTATCCTGTTTACTAGTAGTTAAAGCAGAAGTAATCACACAACTCTAATAYGTCAAAACACATACTTAAATGCTAATAAGATGTTGTTAGTTGTGCTCTATTTCTGGCTATTGAGTTGTGTTTGCCATTAGGATGGTCACCTTAATGTACGCTTCTGAAAATGTCTTCCAGGAATATCTGTGGTGGTTTTTGTGTAGTGTGSCAGTCAAGAGTTCAGATGTTTAAGTATAATTTATATAAATATGAATGTAGTGGTTTAACCCCAGCCAGCAACTAAGCACCACACAGCCGCTCGCTCACTCCCCTCCCCCGCGCCCCCCCCTGCAGCGGGATGGGGAGAGAATCGGAAAAAAAATTCGCGGATTGAGATAAAGACAGTTTAATAAAACAGAAAAGAAAGGAATAATAATAATAACAATGATAATAATATAACAATGATACAATATACAAAGTGAGTGACACACAATGCAGTTGCTTACCACCTGCCGAGAAAATGGCCAAAACAATCACTGCTTCCTGGACACACACACACACACACACACACACACCCTCATTCATATAATGAGCATGATGTCACATGGTATGGAATACCCCATTGGCTAGCTGGGCTAGCTGTCCTGGCTATGCTCCCTTGCAGCATCTTGTGCACCTGGCAGAGCATGGGAAGCTGAAAAGTCCTTGAGAAGTAGATTACCTAGCAACAACTAGAAACATTAGTGTGTTRTGAACATTCTTATACTAAATCCAAAACATAGCACTAGGAAGAAATTTAAYTCTATCCCAGCCAAAACCAGGACAATCAATAATACAGCAAAAACTTAAGTCTCTTTGTGGTATTAGTGAACTCTCAATGCCATAAAACTTGCAACTTTTATGACTATTGTATTGTAGCTTTTTTTATAGTAGTGACTTCTGAGCTGTTGAATTAGAAGCACTATAATATACATATTTTACTGAATACCTTTACAATGAACAGATTTATTGAGTACTTACTATATGCATGTTATGTATACTTATCTCCTGCAAGAGTTAGTCCTTTTATATAGTCAAAATAAAGRTTTCTGTTACCGTGTTTGGTGCTCTAAACTTAGACTTACATTGGCTAATAAATTCWTAAATAATACACTTTTCCATAATGCCGAATACTTCCAGGTAAGTGACTTAAATTTATCACTGTCAAAGTGTTCGGTTTTAAAGTAAATTTAAAGCAGCAATAAATGTTTAAATATCTAAGATAAACTGGACAGTTTACTGAAGACTTGTAATGAAGTAAAAATATGCATGCTATTTACAGCAGTATTATTGGAATAAAAATTGAACTTGCTTCTCAAAACTTGGCATTTAGTAGGAAGAAGTGGGAAAACTGTGAAAGACTGAGAGAATGTAAGCACTAAGTTTTCTTAGTACACTGAAAGCTAAAATCTCTTAGCTTCACAAACTTCTTTTTGTTATAGGAATTCACTATGCATGATACAATTGGGTGTTATCTAGACATAGATAAAGGACAAATAAAATTTTCCAAAAATGGTAAGTTTTATTCACTTTCTTTGGAATTTTGTTRGGATGCTTGTATTGGGGGAGGGACAGGGAGAGGAACGCACACATGTGGAGTCTGACTGAACAAACCCTGCTTTCAGGGAAGGACCTTGGCCTTGCGTTTGAAATCCCACCACACATAAGGAACCAAGCACTTTTTGCAGCTTGTGTACTGAAGGTAACTTAGGAATATCACAGATGTGTAAGACCATTAAAATTGTTCTAGTTTTGGTAACAAACTACTTTACGTATAAAGTTTGCGTAGCCACCTACAATTATTGTAGTTGTGCTTGTACGCTGTTTCCTTTGGCCTACTAGAGTTTCACTACTGGAGTGGTCACCACAGTGTGTTAGCTTTGACAAGTACCATTCCAGTTAAAATACCGCATGTTTAAATTCAAATTTAAATACTTAATCTTGAATATAAGAGTAGAATAGCATGCATAACTAATTCCTAATAGCAGTGCTATCTTGCATGTATTGAACTTTGATATACTATGATTGAACAGATAGAAGCCAATAACTTGAAAGTGCCAAAATTCCTGTTTCATTTAATTGCAACTCTAACATTATGTAGTAGTGTSTCTTTCTGGAGTTAGTGTCTTTGGGATGATCTTTTACCAAGTAAAGGTTTTAGCAAAACGTTTTGGTGGTCAGAGAAATGTACAAGTCCAAAAAAATGTGTTGTTTTTCTTTTTAAATTGTGGTTTGTCATTGAAAATGAATGGAACATGACAGTCGAAAAAGGTTTCCATGTATCTATAAATGTGGGAATATTTTGATGTAGAAGAAAAGAGTTTTAAGAGCTAGAACCACATACAAAATGTCTGGCAGGCTTTAGACGACTTGGGGAAGGGAAATGTGTAGGATGGGAGAAAACGCCACCTTCCCCTCATCATCTAGCTGGTTTCTCATGGGGAAGTTAATTATGGAATCGTTTCTCATTTTACGTGGTTCCTGGAATCTGTCTGTATGACACAACCTTGTTGAAATCTAGAATGCTGAATTGAAATTCAATTTTGGTGAAGACGACTTCAAGTTTCCACCGAAAGATGGCTATATTGGTCTTTGCAAGGCTCCCGATGGTAGTGTTGTAAAATCACAACACTCAGGTAGGTTAGATTTTTAAATTTCTCACTTCTATATTCAGGTTGTTACAGAGCATCTTTTGATCACTTTAATTGCTTCATTACTGCTGTATTCAGGGTCTTACAATGAATGATCTTACTGCTAGCAATATTAGTGCTTTTTTAAAGTATTCAAAATTTTCTTCATCTTAAACCACAAATAGTCTTAACAKTTGAATTCAGAAATGAATCAGATAAAAAGAGAAGTTCAGCTAAGTTACTCAACAGTGTAATCTTAAAAATAAGTGCGTGTGTTTAAGCTCTGCAATAAAAGTAATTATGCTGCATGGCCAGTATACTCACTAACATGGCAAGATTCACTTGTAATCTCTTCATATTACTCTGAAGCTGTTCATATTTGAATGAGCAATAACATCACCCTTTAATGGAGCATTTAGAATCATRAGGTTTTAGATTATTAGTAGAAAATCCAAGTTTGTTTCCAGTAAAAAATTCCAGTATAGGAATGTGGTTTGTCTTAACGGCATATTTTTTTCACTTAGGAAATGCACAAGTGGTTCAAACACAGAACCTTCCAAATGCTCCAAAAGCATTGATCGTGGAACCGTCAAGAGAGCTTGCAGAACAAACTTTGAACAATGTGAAGCAGTTCAAAAAATATGTTGATAATCCCAAATTAAGGTAACAGTGCATCTAATTGTRTTTATGGTATTGTCCATGGACATGACTTTGCAGGAGGGCAGGGGGTGTTCTACTTTGTAGCTAAGTAGACCTTAATCTGCAGTGTTACTGAAAACAGCCTCAGTAATATCTGCTACTAACCAACCTTCTGACTTTTCAGCTACAGTCAGACCAGTTAGGGGGKTTCTGWTGTGTTTTATCTATGTACTACTWMTTTCTRGTATGAAAAATCTATGATTATCAAAGGTGTATTATACTTAAGGTTTTTAATCAAGAAAAGCACATCTTCTGCTTACTGCCCTTCTTTTCTGAGCACCTTCCTGTGTCCCCCACCTTCCCCTGCCCTCATTTTGTTTGTTTTTCATCTCCATCAGATAGTTATATACAAAGTCTGCTCTATTTACATTAGYGTGCTCACAGGACAAATGTTGCAGTGATTAGCATGGGGATGCAATTCTGAATAATCAATAGTCTACAAGCTGCTTTGGTCTAAAGTTGTTTCTCTTTTGACTGTGCTTATAAAACTTAGTGTCTCCATAGTCTGCAGTCAATTTACAAGAGTACTTTTACTAGGATTGCAGGGGAGTAGCAATGGGGAGAGGCAAGCTRTGATGTAAGACTCATTTAGTTTACTGTTATTTGCATTGCTAGTTTTCAAGAACACAGGAAACTAATTAAACTARCTTACGTTTGAGATTTTTAAGGAACAGATTCTTTTTTAAGGTTAAATTGGTTGTTAAGGTGTTAATGTGTTTGATACAACAGTGATAAAGTAATGAAATTCAGATACAACCTGGTAACAAAACTTTCACTTCTTGAATTAAAATATACTACATATGAAGGGACAAATTTTAAAATTATTTTTTTCCTATTCTTTTGTTCTTAAAATTACTGTTCAGAGCTGTTAATCATCAGCTATTAATAAAMGAATCAATCTTCAGCCAGATGTTTAATATATCTTCTGAATATAATAAAATTAGCAAATGACAAAATATGTTGATGTAATTTTAGAGAGCTGTTGATTATTGGTGGGGTTGCTGCAAGAGATCAACTCTCTGTACTGGAACAAGGAGTAAGTTATATTTTTGTTCATATGATTTAATAGTTTGGGTTCTGAATAACTCATGATGTTGCTAGAGAATAGTAATGGCACTTCTTGTAAGTCCTGTAAACCTGATAAAAAGAAATTGTGCAGTTGATAGCGAGCTTATGTTGCACTGGTCTAGCATTTGCTGCTTTACTTCCATGGCAATTGTCAATACAAATGCTTATAGTACTTGGTCAAATTCTGTTGAAGCCTGAGTACTTCTGAAACTTTAAAATAAGGGTGTAATTTTTGCCATTTGTCCTTAACTAAAAAGACAAGGGACAGTTTTTCTATTAACTTCTGCTGCATGTTTGTGTGAATAAAACTGGTCTGCAATTACCAGGGTCAGTCTACACCACAAACCACTCCTACACAGAAGGAACCGGTCTAGCTTCAGCAGCATGGGATGTACAGTCAGTTCGGTCACGCTGTAGGGATAGCATAGTCATTTTTTTAAGACTTGCTTTAGGAAGTGAGATCATGTCACTATTGATAAGTTTTTCAGTGATTCCAGCTGCCAAAATACAAATTTTCTCCTAAGCAGGCTTGAACTGGAAGATTACTAGACTTTCATCTGAATGCTAAATTCATGAAGGTGWACCCTTCCATCTGGCAAAATCTTAAGTTATTTCTATAGTTGATAGACTTGATAGGTATACTTCCACAGTGGGAAAAGTGGAATGTTTTATCCCCATTTAAAAATAAATCTGTTGGCTTCAGATGACAAAGTTGCACATCTTTTTTGGAGGGTGGGGGATGGGGGAAGCATGGGGAGAAGGGAGCAGGGACACAGCACTTCCCAAAATAAAGGAARACTTCCTGCCTAAAGCAGGTTCTGTTAATAAAATGGCCACAGAACTGAAATACMGGTTGCCCAGAGAGGCTGTGGGATCTCTATCCYTGAAGATACTGAAAATTTTACTGGGCAACTTCATGAGTACTATAAAGCAACTTGGAAATTGTCCTTGCTTTGCGTATGATGGTGGGAGTGGGGACCAGATGACTTCAAGAGATCTCTCCAACCCAAATTACTCTAGGATTCTGTGAAGTTAGAGTTAATAGAAAATAGGGCATCATATTGATAATTGTCTCAATCTTAAATTTAGACAAAGCTAGTAATGCCTCTAGTTAGTTATGGGACTAATTCATACTCTTACATATTTCATAGGTGGATATTGTTGTTGGAACTCCTGGAAGACTGGATGACCTGGTCTCAACAGGAAAGCTTAATTTATCTCAAGTTAGATTCCTGGTTCTGGATGAAGCTGTACGTAGAGAACTAAGTGATACTTAAGTTATGTTCTTAAATGCAATATAACATTTCCTGAAAGTGTAAGTGAAACATCATTGTTCTACATCATTTGGTACTTCAGTGGAACAACAATTAGCTACCCATAGGCTATTTCAGGTCCATCTTCTTATTTYTAACCATAGTAACCTACACATTTTTTTTCCCTTTGTAGCCTCTTTGGTAAAGCTGTTTGAATTTTTTTCTGAATAGAGAAATATATTTCAGGCTGTATTCACAAGATTAATGAAGTCTGCCCCTGTTACTGTACAGGGAACTTGAAAGGACAAAGACAAGATAAGCATTTTTGATTACCCAGCAGGTCTCGAAGCCAATGAATGTTGTAGTCAGTATGCTGTGAAATGAATGCCTCTCTCTCTCTGATCTGTTACAGTACAACTGAATATTCACAAGGATGGAATGCCTTTGGGTATTAGCTAGGAGAAGCTGCTGAGACAGATGTTCAATTTCTTGTGTAGCACAGCAGCTGTACTTGTAAATACTCTAAATTTTTCCTTTTTTTTCCTCCTTAGTAATAAYAGCCCAGCCAGGCATTGACCTGTCCAGCTAATTGAGAGAGAACTTCTGAGACTACAAGTGTATTTCTTATTTAACTCAAGTGTATAGACTGAGGAATAAGAATTGCAGCTTTCTTTTTTATTTTATTCCCACGTAGGATGGCCTTCTCCTCCAAGGTTATTCAGATTTCATAAACAGGATCCACAGTCAAATTCCTCAGATAACTTCAGATGGAAAGAGACTTCAGGTATGAAGTTTGTTCTTGGTTTTGTGGGTTTGGGGATGTTTTTTGTGTGTGTTTTTTGGTTTGTTTTGTGTTGGTTGATTGGGGTTTGGGGTTTTTTGTGTGGTATGCACTGCTTTCACTTGTTGACTGCTACATGKCATGGAGCGTGCTTATTTGAAGTAGTTTGTTACACCTCTTGTCCAAAAGTAATGGTTGTCAATTGGGTTCAGTAATTGCCTGTGAATATGTATTTTTAGGATCCTAGATCTTGAAGCCCAGTGTTTAGCAGTATTAGGGTTATTTAGGTATAAAAGTATCTGAAAAATGAGTGACTGCATACATTATGATTTCTAATGCTCTAACAACCTTTATTCAACAGCTCTCAGTAATTCTGCTTTCTTCCTCTTAGATGATTGGGGTTTTGTAAGAGAATAGTTAAGTAACTTATATTGTGTCTTGACTCTTGTCAACTGGGTAGTTCCTGTGATGAGGAAAGACAGTCAGGGACTCTTTCTCTTGTGCTACATTATGCTGTTCAACTACATAATGTTCTTGCAGTTCTATTCTCACCTTTTTTGCTGGGAGAATCTGATCTTCAGTGGTATCCATGTGGCTTTTTTTCTTCTCAGGTGATTGTGTGCTCTGCAACACTACATTCTTTTGATGTGAAAAAACTGTCTGAAAAGATCATGCATTTTCCCACCTGGGTTGATTTGAAAGGAGAAGATTCTGTCCCCGAAACTGTACACCATGTAGTTGTGCCTGTAAACCCAAAAGCTGACAAACTCTGGGAAAGGCTTGGCAAGAATCATATCAGAGTAAGTGGTATATAAGTGAAAATTAAGATTATTTTGCTGATGTTTACTTATTTAACCTTCAGAATTGGGGCCTAATGTTGTAGGATCTTTGCCAGCTATTGAAACAGCTTAGTGTATCTGAAATGGTTTGTTCCGWGGTAGTCAGCATCATGATATTGGTAATGTCATAACACTGTTTCTGAACGGCTAAGTTTTACAAACATG
Source organism: Oceanodroma leucorhoa (assembly GCA_030449065.1). Classification (NCBI taxonomy): domain Eukaryota; kingdom Metazoa; phylum Chordata; class Aves; order Procellariiformes; genus Oceanodroma; species Oceanodroma leucorhoa. Next base: position 2,836,058 of record JASVER010000047.1, on the reverse strand, counting down.
ATTGAGGAAGTTATTGATAGAGTAACATTCTGATTTGTACTAGGMAACAATGGCACTGCACTGCTTTTTCACTCATTTCACAGCTAATGGTCTGTGGCCTAACTAGTTAGTACCTGTCTTTCCTGATTGATCAGGAGGAAGTAAACCTTCCAACATAGATCATTCTGTAAAGCAGAGTTCTCTAACCTATGAGACGAGCAGTCTTTAGAGAATGGATTTCATCTCGGACTACATTTGAGACTAGTTTAAATTCTACATTAACCTGACACCTMTTCATATGAGAAGGTGGTGGTTGTTGTTGAAGTCTTTAGTTTTTGAGTTCTGAATAACCTAGGACTATATTTCATTTTCAGCAACTCTTACGCAGTTACAATCAATAAGTTTTCTTAACCACTCATTATCTCTGGAACATCCCTTTCTTAGGTCTGTTACAACCTTTTCATTAAGTCWTAGCATGAATTTATTTCACTTGGCTTTTAGGTTTATATCTGATTCAGCCTCGCATAGGGAAAAAGATAAGGAACAACTGTGTGTGTATGATTTAGAATCATAGAATAGCTTGGATTGGAAGGGACCTTTAAAGGTCATCTAGTCCAACCCCCCTGCCCTGGGCAGGGACATCTTCAACTAGATCAGGTTACTTAGAGCCCCGTCCAGCCTGACCTGGAATGTTTCCAGGGATGGGGCTTCTACCACCTCTCTGGGCAACCTGTGCCAGTGTTTCACCACCCTCACTGTAAAACATTTCTTCCTTCTATCTAGTCTGAATCTACCATCTTTYAGTTTAAAACCATTACCCCTTGTCCTGTCGCAACAGGCCCTGCTAAAAAGTTTGTCCCCATCTTTCTCAAGTACTGCTGTCCCCTTCAAGTACTGAAAGGCCGCAATAAGATCTCCCCGAAGCCGCCTTTTCTCCAGGCTGAACAACCCCAACTCCCTCAGCCTTTCTTCATAGGAGAGGTGTTCCATCCCCCTGACCATTTTTGTGGCCCTCCTCTGGACCCGCTCCAACAGGTCCRTGTCWKTCYTGTGCTGAGGACYCCAGAGCTGGACRCAGGACTGCAGGTGGGGTCTCACCAGAGCAGAGCAGAGGGGCAGAATCMCCTCCCTYGACCTGCTGGCCACGCTGCTTTKGATGCAGCCMAGGATRSGGTTGGCCTTCTGGGCTGCGAGYGCACATTGTCKGYTCRTGTCCARMTTTTCATCCACCAGTACCCCCAAGTCCTTCTCRGCAGGGCTGCTCTCAATCCCTTCATCCCCCAGCCTGTATTGATACCAGGGGTTGCCCTGACCCAGGTTCACACKGKCCCACTTCTCAAGCTTGTCCAGGTCCCTCTGGATGGCATCCCGTCCCTCAGGCGTGTCAACCGCACCACTCASCTTGGCGTCATCTGCAAACTTGCTAAGGGTGCACTCGATCCCACTATGTCATGATGAAGCATATGAACCATATGGTTCATATGCCATGTTTATAGTACATTATTTTCARTTTTGTTGTGGTTTTTTTAATTCATCACTTTTTTCAAAGGTGGTTTTTATCCAATRTCTACATAAATAATTTTATTGTCTTTTTTATGAACAAATTTTATGTGCTTGCACTGAAGACTTTAACTAAAGGTAGCTTAACTTTTGTCTGGTGGGAGAACAGAATGCTAAGATTACTTTTAAACTCTATTGAATTTCTTGCTAATTATAAGTTAATGGAGTTTCCTCTATGAAGTATGGACTAATGACTTAAGGGGTTTATTTGTGTTTTTTTTCCCTAGACCGATGAAGTACATGCAAAAGACAATACACGACCTGGTGCTAACACTCCAGGTAATCAGCAACACTTAAGTAATAGCTTGTGAAATAATCCTTTGTAAATACTATGAAGTAAAGCTAAGTTATAGTAGATACTGGCCTTGAGTCATGTTCTTCCARATTTTTATTTCTACATTTTTATGGTTGTGGAAAAAAAATGTTTCTGTAATTAGAGGGGAGAGAAAAAGACCTGAATATGTATTTGCGGATGTGTAAACAACAAGTGTTTGTTGGTGTGTATAAGTAACTTGAAACTCCGTAGTMGTTTTGTTCTTTCTGTATTATATTACCTTGCAGCAGGGGAGCATGGGAGGGACAAGAAAAAGCTGAAGGTGTAGGTTACCTGCTCTGCTATTAAATGCTGAACTGTCTACTGAAAGGCTAGAGGAAACTTTAAATGTATGCTGTTGGAAGACTTCATATTTCTAAACAATTTGAGTGAAATAACTTCTTTACTTTTACTTAGAAATGTGGTCTGAAGCTATTAAAATTCTGAAAGGAGAATACACTGTTCGGGCAATCAAAGAACACAAGATGGACCAAGCCATTATTTTTTGCAGGACTAAAATAGACTGTGATAATATGGAGCAGTACTTCATCCAACAGGGCGGAGGTAATATTTTTTCACCAAAACCTTATTCTGCTCACTTTCCTGTTCATTTCAAAGCCAAAATTATATGATAGAGGTCACCGATGTTCGGACACCACACAAGTAAATTTGTGCTTCAAGTTTTTTGACATACTGATTGGGCATAAGAGTCAGGATTTGGCAGCAGGGAGCTTCAGGGGTGCCCTTTGTGGGAGGAGGCAATGAACTGCCCTGTACCTGTTCCAGACAGCTCTGAAATGGCTGGAAACAACCCATCGTTCACCAAAACTTGAACCAATGCGAAGAGCATATGGTGCCTCTGCTGAAATGCATGTAAGAAAAAGCRGTAGTAGCTAGGGGCTGGGGATGCAGGAGGAAATGTGTGTGTATAAAAGTGCACACATAAGGAGGCATGGAAGGAGARATGTGAGAGAGAACACGGACACTGAAAGGGGACATGTGAGGAGAAAGGCGAAAACACACATTTAAAGTAACAAGGGAAGTTTAGACTAGCAAGGAGTGAGGAGACATGCCTGCACAGACCTCCTCTGGGGAGGGGGGAGGAAAGGCATTTGTTTAATTGTTTGTCTTGTTTTTTCCCCAATGTCTGTATCAGTAATTAGAAGTTTATGTTAATTGGTAATAAATCAAGTGAAATTCTCCTGAGTTGAGACTTTCGTCCACAAAATGTACTTTTTTTTTTTTCCAGTTCTGTATGGTGTTGTGTTATAACTTATGTATGATGTTATTAATGCATAGCAACTCTTTCAGGCCCTGATAGGAAGGGACATCAGTTCTCGTGTGTCTGTCTGCATGGCGACAGAAAACCTCAAGAAAGAAAGCAAAACCTGGAAAGATTTAAGGTGACGCAGCAGATTCCTGAAGGCTTTTCCCTCACTTCCTGATATCTGAAATCATGTGTTAGTTTKTGTTGCTAGTTATCATTTAAACTAAATTGCGTTCAAATGCTGTATGACCCACTTCCTAAAATTCTGTGAGGCACAATTTCTGTAGGTGGAAATCTATACTGTCAGTCAATGACCTTTATGAGTTTTCATTGAGAGGATAGGYGGGCTTACTTTTAAATAAAACCTAAATTTAAGCTCTGTAACAGATTACATTGTTTTTTAAAGTCTTTGGTTCTTGAATATTTAAAAAAAAGTTATTTAAATATTAGACAGTTTGGTTTTAACTAAGCCATTCATTGATTTATACTTCCCTTATGCTATTGGGGAAAGAAATAAGGATGTAAATTGACCAAGCTATTCATGTTCAAAAAACACTGTTGTACTGTGGAAGAGCTTTATCTGAAGTGTTCCTAAATGTACGGAGAGACTTCAAGGTGAAGTAAATGGGAAGGAGTACTCTTTCATTGCCTGGGGTTTTGTTTGGTTTATTTAGCAYAACACTTCTCACAACTATGTTTTTGTAGAGAGGGGATGTCCGTTTCTTGATCTGCACAGATGTTGCTGCTAGAGGAATTGATATTCATGGTGTTCCGTATGGTAAGACGTAACTTTTTAAACTAAGCTAYTGAATTGCACATGGCTTCAATATATTTGCAGCCCTATCAACTAGTTAAAACAGGTATATGACTTACAGCTTCATTTTAAAAAGTTGTAGATGTTAAAGGCTTGAACTAGGCAACTTTTAATTTGATTGTTCACCGTACCTTCTCAAATACCTAACAGTGATCTGCACTGTTGGGGATTCTTTGTTTGCTTTTTTGCTCTTGTCAAAAAGTAATCATGGAGAAAGTAATTTTATAGTGAAAGCCTTAAATGTAAGTAGTGCAGGTAATGACACCTGTAACTGCTGTAAAAGAACATAAAGTATGTATACGGGCTACGGGGAGGGATTGCAGCAATCAAAATKATATTTATTTTAGGTGTCTGGTCTGTGACCTTAGCTCATATATTTAAAACAAAAAAATCTTGTATTCTCTGTGGATTGTGTGTATCTTACACAGTTATCAACGTCACACTCCCTGATGAAAAACAGAACTATGTTCATCGAATTGGGAGAGTAGGCAGAGCTGAGAGGTATGTGTATGTTCAGAGTAGTCACCACGTTTTCTTGATTTTTTTTTTTGTTGTTGTTGTTTTGTAAGTTGGCAGTAGTTACTGAAATATATCTTTCTCTCTCTTTCTCCCCTAATATTTCAGGATGGGTCTGGCAATCTCCCTTGTGGCAAAAGAGAAAGAAAAGGTAATTATACTCCAAAGCAGAAGTGAACAGTCGTTATTTACTGAAGTTCTATCCATAGCTGATGTCTGACTTTAATACCCTGCAYTGGAAAACTGCTTGTTCGTTCTTGTTTAATTGAAAGGGAATTTAAATAGATACCTGAATTCTTTTTCATGCTGTAATTAAGCAAAATTAATGTACTAAACTATTTCACAAAGTTTAAAAGTTGTTTTGCTTTATTTCTAGGTTTGGTATCATGTATGCAGTAGTCGTGGAAAAGGRTGTTACAATACTAGACTGAAGGAAGAAGGAGGCTGTACCATATGGTATAATGAGATGCAGGTAAATGTTTTACTTAACCAGAATGTTCTAATTCCTCTAAAAGACTGTGGAATATAGTTCTTGTTTTAGCTGTGTAGTTGAAGAACAAAGCTAGTCTGGGGATGTTCATAACCCTTGATTCCATTTGAAGAAGAAATTAAAAACTTYGCAAGTTATATTTTATGTAAGTTATTTCTTTAATTATAAAAGCTTATTTTGATATTCCCAGCCAATTCTGTGGAGTCTTATTTTCAGCTTCTCTATGGTCTTCCTAAGCAAATGCTGTTAAGAGTTGCAGGATGTTGATTACACATTTTTGTTCAGATGGTTTGTTACAAAACTGTAACTTAAAAAACTGTAACTTAAAATTGTTGTTCCTTTAACCTGGAAATAGTGTGTCACTTCAGTACACTTTCATTGGGATTTGTATACCAAGTATGAATGCTTGTTAAATTCACAGTGCTTCCCTTCTTTCTACATTRAAGGAGGGTGAATGATACATCATTTGTGGTAAAATAAGGTTGGACTGTGAGCTCTTTATTATAAAGTCGCCCCACTCACATAAATAGARTAGTATGTAAAATAAAGGTTTCTAGGTAGGGTAGAAATATATTGAGATTGGAAATTAACTTKTATAGTCCGTTTGAGAAAAAAGTGTTAGTCTTTGGTGTCTGAGACCATATTGTTTTCTGTGTACAGTTMGTGTTGAAACTATTTGAATGTGTCTGTTCAGAACCCTAGTCTGACTGAAGGCTTGGACCATAAGAGTACTAAGACTTTTTTTTTTCTTTAGTTGCTGGGGGAGATWGAAGAACACTTAAACTGCACTATTGCCCAAGTTGAACCAGACATAAAAGTACCAGTAGATGATTTTGATGGGAAAGTTACATATGGGCAGAAAAGAGCTCTGGGTGGTAAGCAATGAACTACTCTTGAGTTACCTTGCTATGCAATGCTCAGTTTCTTGGTTATCGGCTGTGTAACTACAGAATAGATAAATTTAAAAAAAAGCTGCTAGTTCTTTGCTGTCTTCTGGATTTGTTAAATGCAGTCTATGGGTTGCAAGTGACCAAAGTGTGTGTATGCCTGTATTGCATTTTTTTTGCTTGTGCTTTTTTTAACAAGTTAACAAAATTATGTTAACTTTCTGAATGACTGTGGTTGAGCATTATTAGTTCCGCTGGAAAATGGTTTTGAACACGTCATTTAGACTGGGTCTCTTTTGGCAGGTGGGCTGTATAAAGGCCACGTGGATATTCTGGCACCTACAGTACAAGAGTTGGCTGCCCTTGAAAAGGAGGCTCAGACATCTTTCTTGCATCTTGGCTATCTTCCTAACCAGCTGTTYAGAACATTCTGATTGTGCCACACTTGAGACAAGGCTTGAGTTAGTAAATGCTCTACCCTGMAAATACAAAAACCCCGTACTGTCACTGAGTAGCAGTAGTTAGAAAAGGATTAAAATTAAATATACTTCTTGCATGATGAGCAGCATGTTGGCATTGTTAACTCTGTATTAGCTGTGTCTTGATAAAATAAAACAAGTGAAAGATGAAATGGTTTCTTTTGCTCTTTTGCCTTGCCTTGAGGATTAATTTGCAGAATCATTCTTTGCATAGCTTTTTGATTTATTGAAAATGCAAGTATAGTTAAGCAAATCTGGAAGAAGGAGAGTTTAATTCTTTTCTTTGCAGAATATATGGTAAAATAACCAGCATTAAAAATCACAGTACACAGCTAGGCTTTTTAAAGATGTATCCATATTCAGACAGCTGTTTRTATTTAAGATATTGAAGAAAAAAACCCTTAACTTCCTGAAGKATGTATTTGAAGCTCTTGGTTATCCTAAAACCCTAAATCTAGGTTGATAACTGCATTTTGATTCTGTAATACTAGACTTCTCAAAGTTAGTGTCCTAAACTTCTACAATTATTCTTGTACAAAGAATGCTACAATACTCTGAGTTCATAGGAAAATAACACACTAGTATCAAAGCAGTTCATAAATCTTCAGGAAAATCTTTTTCATGCAGCGATATAGGTTGCAGTACGTAATGCCTTTCGTGCTGCTTTCAGGCAGATTGTATTTGTTCAAATGAAGTTACTGTAGTCTGATTTGGATTTTTTTATGTTCCTTTTTTTTCTCTAGTGACTTCTCTAATGATACTTCAGAAATTTCAGTGACTTTGCCTGCAAATTGTCACCTAAAATATCAAAGGTCATTGGGAATGCCTGACAACCCAGAATGAAACTAACCTTTGGCCCTTCTCGTGAAGACTTCTAGTCACAAAACATTCAATCCACTTGCAGAAAATAGTGAAAACCAGATTAAACTCATGTTGAGAAAAGAAACAATTTCTTGTGTAGTGTTAACCCGGAAAGGGCAGACTGAGTGTCCTAGCTATCRTAATAAAATACATAGACTTCTCATTAAGTTAAACAAAGTTCAGTATTTTCCTGTGCCTATGTGGTGTTACCYGGTCCTAAACTGGTAATCGTGGAATCCTTCCTTTGATACCTTTTYTATACCTTAAAACTGGGGGGTGGGGGATGGCATGCTTGTATGCTTATATATTTAATTTTAAATTGAAGATAATTTTTAGATCGGGTGTAATGGTGGGTACATGGAGCAAAATCTTACCAGCATTGATCTTATTGTTAGAGTAACCTTCAGAATAAATCTGATACATGTTCAAAGTGCTGATATCTTTCAAGATTAGTTATTGGRTATCCAAACTTCAGTGCATGATTTCAAATTGTGACTACTTAGCATGSCTTTTTTCAGTCTTAAAAATGAAAGTCACTTTAGGTGTATAACCTTAGGCATGCCACTACTTAYTTAAAATTTGTATTTCCTTGGTGTAGGAGCTGAAATTACTAAAATGACCTAATGTATACTTTTTTTCAGGAGGATTTTACTGATGTGCCTTCAAAGGCTGCAGCATGAGGGTGGTACAGCAGGAAAGAGTTTCTGGTTGAGAAATTTTAAAGGTTGACTGAGATGTCAATAACTTGATTGTATCTTGTGCTAAACAACAGAAAATCCCCACTGTGATGGCAYATAAACTACTTACAATTGTTTTGAGGGATCTGGCCTGGGTTTTTTATATTACATTCAGTTACTRCTGTCTTAAAACACTAAAAAGATGAACTTTCTGAAAAACATCAAACTTCTTCAGAAAGCAAGTAAGGTTATTTAAAAAAAAAAAAATTCTTAAAAACACAAATCAAACTAGAAAGCTGAATGGAWTTATACCAAATTAAGTTCAGACAGTTGTCCCTGGCATAAAGTCCCTGGATGCTCATTGTCTTTTATTATTTTTATTTCAGAGTGCACATGCCTTTACACCTARTAGCAGTAAGTGATAAGCCATATGTAGCTAGATAGGCATGATTCCAATTAAAAGCTTTAGCTATCTTTCTTGAATTGAGCACTGACTTGGTTTCACATCCACAGTTAAGATATGAAGACGTTTTCAATTGGAATTTAAAGTCAACAGATGTATAAGAACAGAATTTCTTAGGATCAGGTGATGTTGCACATCTTGTCATCAGGAATATTCCAAGTGATATTAAAAAAAAAAAAATTCTCATTGAAACTAAGTACCTAATTGTGTGTCTTTATACATACATGTATATATACATGTAGGCTGCTCTGCATGTGTATASTACATGTATATGATGGGGGAGGGGGGGTGTGAACATTCCAAATGTGCTTTTTGCTTTTTTGTCAGATGACTAACCATTGACTGCCTCTTGATGGTGCTGATGTTTCATGTATGGCTAGGGAGGCTGTTAGTATACCAGCCTACTGCTTCCAACTGGGTCAATTATATTCTCCCTATTYTTTTTTTTCTCCTTAGAAACAAACCAACCCCTAAACAAAAAAGAATTTAAAGCTGTTTGAACTGTTTGTGTGGAGCACAAACTCACAATGAAGGGCCCTTGCTTCACTGGCTGACTTCTTGTGGCAGCTTGAATAAACATGCAGTTTAAGCTGTTAGGATGGTTAATCCACTAACTTCTGTTTTAAATGGCTTGCTCCTTGTCTGGATACAATGCTAATTCTTGCTACTGTACATGTCAAAACTATGTTTATTTTTCTTCTCAGTGTTGATTTCTAGGGCTGGCTAACTGAAAACAGCAAGAAAAGATAGGCTTTCATAAGTGCCCCTGGCAGTGTTTGTCGCAATTTACTGGCTTTAGATCTCTGTAAACAAATCCCATGTAGGCATGCTTGCTGTGCTTCAGCTTTTCTGACCCAAAGGGGAAAATATGGGAAATTCAAGATTAGCCWAAGTAAAATGAGCAAAATAAAAATACTGGTTTTAAGCTTTTTTCCTAGTTATATTTTAATAGCAGTTGTAAAGTTGGGGTAGGGAGGGATTTTTGTTTGGCTTTTTGAGTTATCACTTATTTATCGGAGCACCCTTGTTCAACAGCTTTGTGTTTTTGACTAATTTCTTTAGTACAATGTCTTGAGAGAATTCACATTCTTATTGGATGATTAACTATCCATTTGAGTATTTATAACTACTGGTAGTAATCTTTCTTTGTTTTCCTTTACACTCCTATAAAGGTTCCTTTTATGGAAGGGAAAAGGATACAGATGGTGTTTGCCACTCAGCGTCCAAACTGCTGAGCTGGGGCCCCCTTCTAGTATACTCCAAAGGCAGGAGTTCACTGGTCTCTTATGCTTTAAGTATGGTTCTGKTTTGCTACTGTGAAAGCAGACAAAATTGCTGCTGGCAACACAAACTTATACTCCAGTCTTCTCATGTTTATGGAATCACACATACAAATAAATGCACCTGGTCTATTTGAAGAGGTAATTGGCCTGTGGTCACTTCCATATGTGAATATCTGTATAATGCAATAAGCTGGGCTCCTACTTAAGCCAGTTAGCAAAATAACTGCATCTCAAGTAGATTAGATAAATGGAAGAAGGGGAAAAATAGGATGGTGAGTTTAAAGGGTGAACTTTACCAAGGAGTGTGTACCCTTCTGCCTTGCACCTCTATTTGTCGATAGGGAAAAGTGTAAAAGCTAGAGACACTTACAGACACCCTTTATAATTGCAATTACACCAACACTTGCCAATAGACAAAATGAAGATATGCAAGGGGTGAGGGAGGGGAAAACCTATGGCTTGTATAAGGAATGCTCTTAACAATAATACTTCTTTGACAAGTTGCTTGGAAGCAAAGTTGCTACTTAACAGAGTTGCTACTAGTTGCAGATACTAACCCATTCTGTGAATGATGAGCGAGCTCTTAGTCACTTAAGATGTTTTCAAAAACCACCTTGCATCTTGCAGTGCTTTTTGTCTGTGGTTCCTGGTTTGTTACAAATGTGGCTGGATCCACAAATGGAGGAACTGAATTCAAGGGATGCAGTAATCTGCGGAATGTCAGCCAGAACTCGCAAGAACTTTCATAATTTCTTTGCAGCAATGATATATTAAAGGCTGTTTCATGATACTCAGCACGTGAACGAAATAGTCTTTCATAATGGTTGTTGTTATTGGAGGACATAAAAGGTACATTGATGAAGCATATCCTATGTCTGCTGAGCACTGCTGCTTACTGGAGTGCCTAAGGCGTATAGCAGACTATTTCTCTTGTCCTGAAGGGATTTGCTTGATCTAATATTTGGCAGAAAAATTTAAAGCACAAACAGCTAACTGATATATGGACAACAGATTGCTGGAATTCAGTTGATGATAGTTAACATTGAGCKAATACCATTGTGGGTGACAGGATCCGCTGGCACTCCAGAAAGACACASGTCTCCCTCCTGTAGGTGCTATGTCGTACCTGCCAGTGCTGTACAGAAAATTCGGGTAGCCTGAAGCATTTAAACAGCATCAAGAGTTTGTGTTTAGGGAACTCGAGCCATCCTAGCTATATAAGTTTAATTCAAAAATTCTAACATGTATGGAAATGTATTACTCATATGTCATAAACTGTGTTGCTACGGCAGTCTCGCTTTGTTTGCTATCTTCTGACCCAGCAAAAGCACTGAAGTGTTGCAGAATTGTCCGGTGGGGACTTTCTTCTGTTTGCTACTGATTGTTGCGATACACAAAACTCAGAATGGATGATTTGGATGATATCAGTTAAAGCCATCCTTCTACAGATCTATGTTTGAGAACCAGCATCCTTTTAACTACAGCTTCAATTGTGTTAGAATTAGTTCAAATTACTGTATGAGTTACGAAGAATAACACAAAGGATAACAAAAAACAATAGAAATTATATCCAAATTGCTTTTGTTGACATTTGTGACTATCTGGTATATTATCAGTATTATGTACGGCTATCTGTTATTTAGGTTTTAAGCAACRTGTTCTATTGTAATAATTTTTGTGAATTTTTGTTTATGACATTTAGTTTCTCTGAACAATAATGGTATTTTTAAATTAAGTGCTTCAAAATAAGAAGTAGAGAATTTGTTAGCATACAGTAGCATACAATTATGCTTTGAGCAGCTCTGTACCAAATGCAATAATAGGTTTGGAGKTTTTTTTATTTTTTAACCTTTTTTGAAAAAAACACTTAAATTACTCTTCACTCCCTTATAATGAGAGTTTAAGCAGTGTTTGGCTGAAATGGTTAAAAAGAAGTAAGTTTTACAAAAAGTCTATTCACCTGGAAGCACTGATCTTTGGTGATATTTCTAACGTCCTAAAACAATGAAAAGATTATTTAAATTTAGTAAAAAAACTTGTAAAATTATCTTAAGTGATCTGAAGTTTTCTGTCAGCAGCCCAAACTCTGGTTAGGAGTTTTGCCAACAGCCATTGTTGCCAGGTGATGCTTTTACACTRGTGTCTTCATTTAGTCCGAGTTTCTAAAACACAGTAATTCTTAGTATATGGTAAATACACCTAATTTTTCTGCAGTTTCTTACTAACCTTTAACTTTTCTGGTATGTATGTACAAACAATGTTTCCTGATGGCCAAAAAATAGTCTTTACAGCTGAAGTAGGAAAAAGATGTTGTTAATCTTTCCCTATTAAACTAGTCTTTTTTCAATRTAATGCCTATGCTATTACAGGCTTCCTCCATGTATTTTACTTACCTCATTTAATTGCATAGGTAACTTATGTAAATGCTATGCYCCAGCCTGTGGTCTCCTTAATAAAGTAGGAAATCCCTGGGAAACTGTCCAAATAAACACTGCACAGGCTACCGAAACAATCAGAAATATGTGTTTGTATATGAAATGTTTTCGTCAAGCCTATATAATGCCCCCTTAAAAGTCTTCTCTGTTTCTGAGAAGACATCCAATAAAGTGACCTTTCTATTTGTCAGGCCACGTGTGTATCCAGTTGCCTATCCTGTTACTATACTGATGAAAAGTGAGTTAACTTTTATCAACAGAATTGCATGATAGCTTTCAATTTACCGCTCTTGAAGATCAACCAAGGGCTGGGGGGRAAATGTGTCAGGGTAAGACGGGGAAGAAATGTAAGCTCCCTAAAATTAAAGAAGGAATGCAAATCAAATCCTGACTGAGGCCTAAATTGCCAGTTCGAAAATAATCTTCTAAATAAGTGTTTCCATAAGTGACATGATTGGGGGTAATTAAGTTTGTGATGCCCGAATAAGCTGTGGTTTTAAGGTTATGAGCTTCAGAGATGGGTGTCTTAAAATCTTAAGTGTATGTGATAACTCTGACTATGCAAATCAATATGCAATAAATATAAGTTATCTTCACTCTCTTGCTTACTGCTATTGTCTAGAGTAAATAAAAATAATGTGGTTTGATATGCCATGATGAAAAATCGTCTCACTGAAGCATCTGTATCTCAGCAAGATGTCAGTCTCTGCAGCTCCTTCAGAAATACCAACCTCAGCTATGTTCTGGTTCAGATTAGGTTTGTACTGCACAAAATAGAGTGTAACAAAAGTAAGCAGGAAGCAATTCCACCCCCCAAATGAGGCCATTCCAGTTTTTGTAAGTGTTTAATAAGAAGCTTAACAAATTGCCAACTCAGGTAGAAYTTGTGGGATGTTATTATCTCTCCTTTAATATAGTGATGCTCTGTTGTGCAAAGCGTTACATCCAAAAGCCATGCTTTCTCAGGCAATATTTACCACACTCAAGTCTCTAACTCATTTGTTTGAAGAAGAAATCCCCAACTCCACTAGACTATTTCCTGCATTAAACTAATTAACCTTCACAGAGAAATTAGGTCTTGCAAAGGTGGTTATGTTTCCTAAGAGAGCAGCTGCAGCACTCCTGACAAGGGTTTAATGTGGAGAAAGAAAGTTTTTAAGAAGGAGTTAATTTCCAAAGGTGCTGCTGCAATGAGAAACAATTTTCGGTACTACATACTCTCCTTGCTTATCTTTGCTATGTAGTGGGATACTTTTTGTTACATCAGCAGCAAGCACTCATGTTATGTTTGCCAGACAGGCTTTAAAAGGTTTTATTCCGCAAAGTTGTTCTAGCAAAAGGTATTATATACCGAGCAGCCCTGCCAAAAAGGACTTGGGGGTACTGGTGGATGAAAAGTTGGACACGAACAGACAATGTGCGCTCGCAGCCCAGAAGGCCAACCATACCCTGGGCTGCATCCAAAGCAGCATGACCAGCAGGTCGAGGGAGGTGATTCTGCCCCTCTGCTCTGCTCTGGTGAGACCCCACCTGCAGTCCTGCGTCCAGCTCTGGGGTCCTCAGCACAGGAAAGACATGGACCTGTTGGAGCGGGTCCAGAGGAGGGCCACAAAAATAATCAAGGGGATGGAACACCTCTCCTATGAAGAAAGGCTGAGGGAGTTGGGGTTGTTCACCCTGGAGAAGAGAAAGCTCTGGGGAGACCTTACTGCAGCCTTTCAGTACTTAAAGGGGGCTTATAAGAAAGATGGGGACAAACTTTTTAGCAGAGCCTTTTGCGACAGGACAAAGGGTAATGGTTTTAAACTAAAATGGGGTAGATTTAGACTAGATCTAAGGAAGACTTATTTTACAGTGAGGGTGGTGAAACACTGGYACAGGTTGCCCAGAGAGGTGGYAGATGCCCCATCCCTGGAAACGTTCAAGGTCAGGTTGGACGGGGCTCTGAGCAACCTGATCTAGTTGAAGATGTCCCTGCCCACGGCAGGGGGGTTGGACTAGATGACCTTTAAGGGTCCCTTCCAACCCAAACTATTCTACAGTTATTCATGTATCATGTTATGGAACCAATATCAGGAATTGGCTTTAGTTTTAATCATTTAAGCAGTTCCCTTATGAAAAAAGGAATGAAGGGGGAGATGGGACACAGCAGTGGGCAAGGGTAGCCCAGCTGGATCTCAGCCTAATGCAGTGATGTGAAATAGTTTTCACCTGGAGTGCTGTTTACACAGTCTGTGTGGTATGTGTAAGCACTCCCTTTTCCTCCAATGTTAGCCTAWGAAATCACCCTATTCCAGCCTTCCCTTTGGATAATAGGTTGTATTTCCTCGCCGCTGGTTCATCTGCGTGTGCCAGGTGCTGTGCTGTTGCTCTCCCTTTGCAGTGGCGTAGGGGGTATGTGCAAGGGAGGAGGGAAGGTGCCTGGGAACCAGTGCACGGGAGGACGGCGGGACAGCATTCCTCCGAGGAAACTTGCTAATGGGAGACCTAATAAAGGGGCAAAATTAAGAGCAGCAGCAGGCTACTGTAAATAGTTCTGGATTTGATGGGGGCAGAAAAATTGGGCAATCACATGGCACAGTCTGCTTTATTCTTCTGAAATTCTTGTATTGCCACTGTGATAGGTGAGTGCTTTCCCGAAGTGAAGTGATGCCTTCTCATACCTGCCAAGAATGGCTCATTTTCCTCTCTGCCTCTGCAAGGAGGGAATTATATGAGCTCTTAGGGTCCAAAACATTCTTTTAAATGAACAGGCAGAAAGGTTGAGATAGACAAGTAGTAAGCCTAATGAAGAAAGGAATGAATTTAAGATGATCCTAGCTTTCTCTGAGCAGCTACTCTATCTACCACAWAACCCATTTCCTATGCCAGTGGAAATTATTTTTTTGTGTGAGAAAGTTCTGTTGTGCCAGAAGGAGAGAGATGTTTTTCTTTCTGTGCTAAACAAACAGTTCTTTAGATACACTGGTTTCTTTGAGAAACCAGGGAGCAGATCAAGACACTTTTTCATGGAGCGCTTCATGTAACGAACGAGATCGTTACGGCTGAATGAAGCCGCATAGCTGAGCAAACACGCTGAACTCTGAATTTGTTGGAAGTGAGTATAAACAGATTTCATGCCCTGAGAGGTAATTCCTGAATGGTGCCAAAGATGTGTAATTATTGCTAAATTTACCAGCATAATTGAAGTCCTGTAGTCAATTATAGGTGATAACACTACTTGTGCACACTGACAAGAACGTATGGGAATACCTAAATTGTGGGTTAGTTGGCTGGCTGTGTGTGCTGTTGCAGCCGATGGAGGTTGCACTGTGTTTGGAAGACTCACTAAATTCCCTCTTGTGCTAAGGAGTGCTCTGCGGCACAGCCAAGGACTAACGCAAGGACTGTATTTTGTTTTATGCTTTCTCTCATAGCAAAGGTCAGGTTTGCATAGTTTTACGTTGTAAAGGTCTAGAACAAAGTTGCAAGGTTGATCTACTTATTTATTTTTTTATTTCCTTCTCCAAATAACTTGTGTTCCTAAGTGCATAAGTTTGGAAGTTAACACACGAGTGGTAAGAGATGTTATTTTGAAATATTTACACACTCGAATTTTTTTGAGACCTTATGATTTTTTTTTCTTAATGGATGACTCTGGTGTTGGTAAAAATCTTTTTTTTTTTTTTCTGTTCCTTTCTTCTTTGGCAAGGGCTTAATTATAATGTGCAGGTGTCATGAAAGAAGTGCGTGTGTCAGTACCAAGGAAAATAATATTTTCAAGGTCAAACTCCAAATAAAATTTTCAATAGCAACTTTGATTCATAAGRTGCTTTAGTCCTGAAGCTCGTTACAGTTCAAGTGCTGAAGCGGAGATCAAAACAAGAAGCTGCAGGCAACTGCGTTTAGACCCTGATTGCTTTGACTCATGTTCTTGAAGGTATTACCATTCTAGTAAATATTATCTCTGACACTTACTGTTTTCCACACTATTCCTTGGTCTCTGGTTCAAAAGGAACAGCTGAGTGCAGAGTGAACAAGTGGTGTTTTATTGTGTATCCAGACTGATAGATGGGGAACAAGAGATCAGCCTGGATGGGTCTGAACCCGATCCATCATGCTTTGCGCCAAATAAAAATTCTCCCGGACAGGTGGGGTGAAATTGAAGGAATGCTGATTTTTTTTAACTAAGTGCACATTGATATGTCCTTAAAGAAGAGTGGGAGGATGTAGCCTGTTTGTATTGCCACTAAGACTCCCAGATAGATTACATGCTTGACTGCTAGCATATGTTAGCTGGGAATGACATTGCAGCCTGTCTGGGACAGGGACCCTCATGAAGAATTATAGCCATCACTCTTCTTTAGGCACCATTTGCTGCTGTTGTACTGGATTTGACTTTTAATTATAGCCATATATATTTGCAAAAATTTTCAAGATGGCAAATTTCAAAAATTGCTTTTGGACAGTCTAGTTGACCTCAACATTAGCTTGCTGTCATTTTATTTGAGTGAAACTATTCCTTAGTTAAGGAATTGTAGCCAAACAAAACCCTTCTATTGCTGACATGCTGAGGGGGAGCAGTAACACAACACGAATCCAGTTGCCATTCTACGCAACCACTGGAGAGAAATACAGGAATAACTCTTCAAAAATTTATTTCAAGTGGTAAGACCCAGTCTGTATGATCACTTTTTAAAAAGTATTTGCATGCTACTGTGCTTTATACATGGGTGGCATTTGGATCATGGAGGTACCCCAAAAGGGCTGTGTAATACTGGCAGTTTGTGKTGTTGTTCTACAAATACAGGCAATTTTTTTTAATGATGCTAATGACAATCAATTTTAAATGCTTTTGTCTTTAGCAATGCATTTTTTAGTGGAAGGTTTAAGTCACAGAAGTCTAGAAGATACTAATATGCCGATGACCAAAAGTGGTCATTCTTTAACTCAAATATCTTTCTGTGTTGCTAAACGACTATCTAAAAAGCTTTATTCCGTAACATGCACTGCAACTTTCTGAAACACCACAGAAAAAGCCAAGCTCTCAGGTTTAAAAACTAAATTATAACATTAAAAAGAAAAAAAATCAGTCCTGCAAGCAATATTCTCTAATGATCTCTATCCTGAAATTTAATTTGCAAAGGTGATACTAGGACCACACACTACTTATGTTTCTATGTTAAGCTCCTGTGAAGTTGAAACTAGATGAGGGATTTCCCTGTCTATAAATTTGGTCTCTCCATGAAATGTGAGTTCATAGAATAGAGAAAAATTCAATTCATACATATGAATCCTCTTGTATGTCAAGGAAGCTATTACTTTCATATGCTTTTATGCTTCTCATAGTGTAGGATAATGATGCTGTATATATTAAAACTTAAATATTTTATAGATGCAATCAAAAAATATTTAAATAAAGTTAAGRGTCTGACTAAAATGTAAAAACAAAGAAATTTAAAGCTCAGATAGGAAATTCTGGTCTATATTACATTCTTCAGGATTTTCAAGACCATTGTTGAGCGCTACTGAGTAGGCTGCTTTATCTAATCTTCCATTGGCCTAGGAATAACCATATGTAAGTTCCATTTGTGAAGTTCAACTTTTTTTAAAGAGAAAAGTGGAAATATAGATTTAATACTCGATTTTTGAAGTTTACAGGAAGCTGCCTATCAGATATATTTATGTAATAAGGCAAAATTATAGATCATTGTATTAATGTGCATTTATTATATGCTTTTTTTTGGAAAATCATATGCCTATCAGAGAAGGCAATGTTCAAATCTGTATGAAAAAATACATGGTTTTATTTTATTGAATTTCTTTGCTTCCAAGTACACTTCAAAGTTGATTACAAGGTAAGAATTGCACCCATGACAGAGCATAAGGGATTCTGGACTAGATCTAGAACAGCAGTTAAGTGCAGCTTACTTTTTAAGTTAAGTTCCTGATGTCCTGAAAAATATTTTTYGGATGATAACTAAGTCCAAGATTGCCTCAGTTCTGCAAATAGTTTCCATACTGAACTGCAAGGTTTCCGAGAACCTGAAGTCTTTCTTCAGCAAGTAACCAAAAGTGGATCAATAAGACAGTGGAGAAGCTGGAGACTGTTCAGTGCATATTCAAGAGCCACAAACTTAATATTTCTTATTTCTGCATCTAAATTACCTGCAGATGCTCTTAGAAAATAGCCGATAGGGATATTCTTAGAAAACTGTGTTCCACATCAAATGTAGCAGCATGCTTTGGTTTCTGTTTAAAAAGTGGTATCATTACCGAAGATAGCTTTTGCCCTATAGCTGTGTGTGGTTAAAGCATTAGCTGAGCAGAATGAAAGGCACATCCTTCCTTCTGCGTAGAAGGCTCAAAATCCTTATCTTGTATGTCCCAAGAGACTGCACCGCCTGATYAGCTTTAGGCTAGTTTTGGGTGAGAATATGTTCACCTCCCTGCAGAGTTGTGCAGAATAGAGAATAGAGTTCAAGATTCATTGATCTGAGGGAGAGGCCAGAGAGAAAAGGAAGGCCTCTATAAACAAGTTACTCTAAGTTATTTTTTCAGTTACTTTTTCAGTTTTAGCTTATTGCTAGTCTAACCCTTCCAACTTCAGCTCATAGAAATGGGAGCCTGTTAAATCTTCATCTGGACTGAAAAGCCCTTGATTATTCAATTTTGTTCCTTAAATAAGTACCTAAATAATATGGTATGGTCATGTCTTTGCTTTCTTTGCCACAAATTGTTTAACTGAGCTCTCAAGTACCTCAAAAAGCAGTAAGTTTTCTTATCCTCACATCATTCTCGTGACTTCTATTCAAACTCTTAATTCCCCAGGATGATTCTTTACCTCTGAGTGCCAGCACAGGGCAGTGCTCCAAATTCAGCAGCCCAATTTCCAAGCACAGAGTTAATGCAACCTCCCTTTCTATTTGAACATACTCTTTCTGTACCTAGTGATTGTATTTGCCCTTTCGAGTAGAGAATTGTACTGGAAACTTGGGCTCAGCTGATAATTCACTGATACTTCTCCCTTTCCCTCTCCCTTTCCCTCTCCCTTTCCCTCTCCCTTTCCCTCTCCCTTTCCCTCTCCTTTTCCCTTTCCCTTTCTCTCCTCCCCTTTTCTTTTTTCTTCTAGAGACTGCTTGAGGTTGTAACCTAGAAGTAGTGATTATTCTGAGAGGTGCTACTATACATGTGGCCATATTTAGGATCAGAGTGATTGTTTATGSTTAGGTTATGAGGTGGCTTGTACTACTTTGTCATTCTGTTCATTAGCTACTAGCCCTGATGGATTCATATACATATGTGAGTACAGGTATATATTTATAGAGAAAGCATTTTTTTCAGGTTTTTGATACAAATAACTTGTGGGGATCCAAAAAACCCCCTATGTTCTCAATGATACATGTCCATTTGCAGTTATGTTTGGACACCTGTCAGTCACATAGTTTTACTGATATGTGCTATGCTGTATTTGTGTCGCCATAGTTTCTTAGTTAATAAATAAATAAGGGAGTGCCAAATCAGTGCTGCAAAGAGGTCTAAATGTGTGAATTCTCCATTATTCCCTTTTTACCTAAACTTGCAATTTCATCATAAAAGATATCAGTTTAGCTTGACGCAAACCTACGTTGATTGGCATTAATTATACTACCCTCCTTTAATTTATTAATCAAGTCCTGTATCAGCCAGCTATTTTGCTTAGGATCAATGTCAGTGTGACAGACCTATAATTACCCGGGTCGTCTTATTTGCCCTTTTAAAATATTGGCACAACATTCAGCTCTCTGCAATGTCTCTAGAGTTCCACGATGTATTGAAAATCAACATTAATGGCCCAGAGAGTTCCTTCGCAAATTGTCTCTGAAATCTTTAAATATAAGTTATTTGGACGCACCGATGCCTGCTTTTAGGAGCTACTTTTTAATATCTTCCTGAGCTACTATTAAAATGGAGAGTATTTTGTCATCATCAGCAGCTGCATATACTGGGAGGCCTTTTTCATTAATGTATTTTGGAAATATTTGGGAAACACTTCTGYCTTTTCACTGCTGTTACTGATCTTTTTTTCTGTTGCAGACCTTTTCTTAATCTTTTGATAAAGGTTTTCCGATTCCCAGTCTCGCTTCCTCGCAGGATCAAGCAAAACCCTGTTGCTATGTTTGACATCCATGGAAATCACTGTAACATCCCAAGCTTAGCACAGAGCTGCAGTGTGAGAGACCGAGAGTGAAAGTGGAAGAAGTTTTGAGGTAAACATTATATTTATGGCGTTATAGGCTCATCTGGAGGCCACAAACAAGAAGACTTAAGTCTCTGCATGGTTTCAGCTTCGGATAACATGCAGTCGAAGTATAAGAATTCCTAACAGAGCTGAAAAGGGGACACAAAGTGCCCCGTGACACAACAGTTGTAGTTAGTGTAATGGGGAGGACAAACGTGTTTGACAGCCTGCGCTGAAGCGTTGCATAAGCCTTGTGGCATAGTTTTAAGATAAATGTAACCCATGAACTCTTAGACCCACTGATATCTGTCGAACCTGATGTTCATCTGCTGAATAAGAAAAATATCAGAAAAGCAAATATTTCAGTTAAATTCTCTGGGATAAAAAATCCTCTTTAAAACTGAGTAATGAGCAATAAACATGATAGAGGGGATGCTTGATGGGCTTGCAGCCTTAGTGCCGTGAACAGCTCCATTGTCAATTGTASCCATTTCTCTTAACGTCACTTCTGGTGCTCCGGAGCTGCAGGTCTCCTCGCCAGTGGGGTCCCGCAATGCATAAACACCATCAAGCTGCCGCTCAGTAGTGGTAAAATCAGGGACGGCTTCCCGCGCTGCTGCTGCGKCTGATGGCCTGGAAAAGGAATGCTTTTGAAATGGGCTGCGGCGTTCACTGCTTCACTTGATTGTTTCCATCTCTGCATCAATCCCCGTTTCAACACAGTGTGAGCTGGCTGYGGGTGAAGGTGGGTGTCCACTTGAAAAACAACAAAAGCAAAATCTTATACTGTCTTTTATTCAAAATGGATTCTATCTTTATTTTAATTTCCAAAGCAAAGCCCAGGTTGGACGTACCTAGCCTCAGACAGAAGATTACGTGCATCCTTTATCGCTTTGTGGCAGTAACTGTCTCTCCCTGTTGGCTACATCTGCCCAGCTGGATTAACGGCTTTTTTTTCAGTCTTTTCCCCAGTCCCCTTTTGCTAAGACTGTGGAGTCGCATTCAGTTAAAGGTAAACCTAGGAAGCCAATGCATCCTATTGCTCAACTTCCAATAGTAATCCTTGTATAAACCACTGTAAAATGTTGGGTTAAAACGAGGTAACAAAAGGTTCAGGTTTTACCAGAAATACACACCATTCAGTATCTGACTTTGGTAACTTCCTAATGAAAATAATCCCCGTTATTTCATGACAATGTACTTTCTGTTTCCTAAGGGGCTAGCTCCAAAGCCTGCTACAGCCGGGAGAGGTCAAAGGAGGCATTCCTTATTCTGGCAATAAAATCTCCAAAGACATGATAGTTACATAGCTTCTGTTCACTTTTATCGTCATGGAAAGCTCAATTTCAGTACAGGAAACCAACAGGCAAACAAATACTGTTTATACAGTGCTTTTCATGAAGTCAAAGCACGTTATAAAACATAGAGAAATGAACATTATCAGGGAAGGACCCTATGAAGGAAAATACACTCCTTTTACAAAACTGTTAAAATAACATTTTAAGATTTTAAACTCCCAGTGCTTGCATGGTGTTCAATCTTACACAAATCTGTAAAAGAGGTATAAATTAAATATAGAAATCTTAGATCACAACCTTTTTCTTTCCATGTCTTCTAACACAGGAATAAAATTACTTTCACCGAAAATGAAATTAAGTTACATCCTTTCATTCTATGTCCTACTAACAGATAAAGCCTCTTGTCCCAGGTAGTGTGCTGGTCCAGAACAGTCAGCCCCAGGTACACAAAGTTTTGATGTAACTATAATATAAGACAACAGATAATATGTAAGACGGATAAAAGTCAGAGGAACAGTGGCAGCGTGTTAGCAGTGTTAATTGCGGAGGGGCATTCTAGCTGTTGCTGCTGGYATTGTGGAATTCTCACCATAGAAAATAGAGGAAAATTCAAGATATCATAAAGAGTATATGGATATATAGGATATCTGTATATGGATAATAAACATACCTCCAGGCATGTGATTGTTAACAATAACAAAAACATTGTGATGGATACAAAAATTTCTGTTTTCTGTTGGATTAGGAGAATGTCTAGTTTGATGATATAAGGCAGTAGCTGTGCTCATATCCTTGCCACTGTGGAAAAGAGACTACACATTTTGGGAAACTGATGATAGGACTGTTGTGTGTTTCTTGCAAAGGCTGAAAAGAGAAAGGTAATGAAAGGTAAAGAAAATACAGGATCTTACTATCAATAAAATTCTGTATACAGTTAAGGTTGCTGTTTTTTATCCATGAAGCCCTAAATCCAGTCTTTCCCTCCAGCAGTTTCTCTCTCTTGTGTGTTATCACCGCATTTGCAAATGCCAGTGAGGCTTGAATTGTAACCTTAATATGAAAGAGAGTAAATTTCCAAAACTTTGTACTAAACAGTCTGTTATCGTTTAAATATTAGGGCACGTTACAGAGCACATCTGTTTTTCTGGACATTTGGGAGGTGGSGGGTGAAAGAGTATGGGATGGACAGAATTTGAGATACAGTGGACTATTGGTGTTCATTAATAACATAAATATTTAAACATTCAAGGATTATGACAGTTTGTATAGAAGGTAGCATCAGACCTTTGTGTTTTGTTGTTGAAATAAATATTAATAACCATTGCCAAATTTTTCCATCTTGTTGTCGTAGTTACAATAAGCCCACACAGTTCCTCTGTCAACTTTATCCACATATTTCCCCAAAATTACTGATACTTGTCTATTTTCTTCCAAGTTCTTGAGTCCAATAAGAAACTAGCAATTTTCACGTGCTTTCGTCAGTTTATAATCTGCAAAACTATGGTGAGCGCTTCACTGGTTCGCAACAAGCCAGTTGGGATATCATGAAGTACTAAATTTAATCCTTTCATTAACAGTGTATCCCTGTTCTGTAAAATGCAGAGGCACAGTGTGCTGTGCTCGCATGGGGAGTCACGGCTGCAACTCTGGTTATTCTGTTCCAGACCATATGCCGCTAATATCTCAAAATTTCCCATCGATAACAATAGTAGTCATATTGTTATATGATTCTGACTTTGTTCTTTAACTTTGTTTTATAATAGTATCAACCATTTAACTTGATCAGATTCCTCCCTCCCCTCCAAACAGACAAACAGGTGATAGTAAGCAGAGACCCATTAGTCTGGTATATTTAAAAAGTGCAACTGCTTGGCCTGCATTCCCTGTCTCAGTAAACTGGATTGTAATATCCAAGTTTTTGTGGCTTACGGTTGGGTGTTTAATGTGCTCTTTGATTACCGATGTACTTCATGCTGCCAGAATTCACATATTGTGATCAGTGTTTTTGAATGGCTTAAATTATAACCCTGAATTCTGTTTTCTACACTGGCTAAAAAAAAAAATAAAATCAAGGAAATAGGAAGTAAATTCTCTCTAACAGCATGATTGGTGTTTCCTGAACTGGGAAATAATGATACCAATTAACATCTTTCTTTTTTTTTTTTTTTTTCTTTTCTTCCCTCTTTAAAGTATCTAAATGCACAAACAGGAGTCATGCCAGGTTAACTGATTGGCTGTTAATGAAACCTCCGTGTGAAGACCCTCCCTAATCTACTCAACCCTCCAGAGATCAAACAGAAAGTTAACAGAGCAGAGCAGGTTATATGTGATGGATGTGTGTGTATAAATCACTTCCTCAAAGCTAAATTGTTCCAATTCACTCAGTGGCAACAAACTGCGAAGGTTCTCACAGACATGTAACACTCCCTCCTCCTCCTCGGTAAGGATTATTGGCTGAGAGTTAGAAAACTCCTGGGAATCCCAGTAATATAGTAACAGGGTAGAAAGCAGCAAGTGAAGTAGGGAATAAAAGCAAGCATGTAAAAGAAATAATCATGATTTTTGTCTTCTGATCAGCATTTTGTTGGCCCTGAGGGAATCCATCCTGTTGCTCCAACTTGTGGTGTTGTGCAGATAGCTTTGCTTAGATGTTCTTAAAGAAGGTAACATTGAAAGAGACATAATGGTAAAAGGAGTGAAAGGCTCAGACTCTTACCCCTGTTCTGTATTTTAAGTTTATTACTCATACTAAAGACAATGAAGCTGAATATGCACATTTCAAGACCACAGTCATAGATCCAAATGTGGTAAGTTCCATCTTTGTCCAGAGACAGAATATTTGTAGATGAGATTAATGAAGAATAAGTTCTTTAACTATTAAAAGAAAAGCCATTAAGAATGGAAAAAAAATCCTAAACAGGTCATGACTAGGATAAAAGAAGTACGTTCAGAGCATTAAACTTCAGGTCATTCCAGTCTACCATACTGATGGGGGTGAAATTCATCTCACCTCACTTTAGAGGACTGCAGCTTGATCACCTTTAATTACCTTTCTACAGATACTCTTACGTGTGCCTATGGCATGATTTATCTCACTCTGTAGTTGATGTCTTTGGGTGGTTAAAATGAATCACACCTCTTTTCTTCTTTGGTTATGTAAGATGTCATTAATTGAAATACTGACATCTACATATGGACATCTGCGTAAGTCTACAATATAGACATCCACATATGTCTATATTGATATATAGATATATATATTTGGTCAGATAAACCCTGCCCAAAGCAATATGTTCAGCAGCCCCACCTTTTTCCCTAAAGCCCCCTACATGTGCATTTCTAAAGACATTCAAAGTATAAGGTTTCAATTTCAGAGTGGCATGTACAAGCAGACAAGCTTTGAGACTTCAGTCAAATATCATTGGTAACAGCTGAGCTTAGCAACAAAAAAGCCCCAGTCCTGTTTTTATAATGGACATACTGACAAATCCTCTGTGTTATAATATGCGTATGGATGCATACAATAAATTACAATTGAAAGGCAACTAATGTCACTTCCTTCCCTACATTGTGGAAAACATAAGTGTGCCTTTGTATGAGACAAGAATTGGTTTGGCTCAATTTATTGTGTGGGTAAATCCAAATCTTTAATCAAATCCCTGCTTAATCTTAATGCCAACTTTTGCTCCTAACTTTGAAGATTTCATTCSAGAGGTTCAGACAAGTCAGTCCAGAGAGCTATGTACTTCTCACACATGATCAGCTGGGTCATCTATATCTAGGGGAAAGGGTGGTGGTGGTGGGAAGTCAAACAACAGTGCAAAATAATTGCTCTTTCTCTTTTTATATAGAAAAAAGGAATTTTGTTGAAATGGCTAAGTCTTCAAAAGGCCATTTTGCAAAACAGAAATACACTTAAAAGCATACAATCTTTAGCTGGAGGCCAGACTGAGTATGTTTCTGATTATGCTGGTGACCCTCACCCTGAAATCCCTTTGTAGCAATGCCTTTATTCTAGACAACATACTGACTAGCAAATGATCTAACAGATTTCACAGCACATAAATTAAGACCTAATAAATTATTTCAAATTCAGACTCCCTAATTACAGAATCAGTGAAGCATTCCATTTACAATTGCAATTATCTAAACAATTAATAAATACAACTAAAACGAGGCATCRCAGAAAAATATTTGATAGCTATTTACTATGGAAAAGACAGGCTAAAATTCTAAGCATTGGCTAACACTGGTGAGGACTGGTTAAAACCTGTTATTCATGGTTGGTCTAAATACCTTAACAGGAACATTTCATTATGTTAGCTTAGCTGAGTGTAAATGCTCAGATATTAACCTCTGTTACTGATTAATTTTTATACTTATTTAGAAATGTTCAATTCTTCTACTACTTTTACAGTGTAGTAGTGTACTCACTTTAGCAGGAAAGGTTTTGAAATACATAATATATATTCTATATATTAAATATATAATTCCAATATATTTCTTGAAATTTATAGATTTGGAAAAAACAGTTGTTCAATTAGGAAATGTGCTGTGTTTATAGGTGTGGCTATGGCTGTATGTGGATGGCTCCAACACATATCAATGCAAAGGATATACATTTATATTCTCTCGTCTCCCATATAAATATAATAGTGGGAATGCATATTACCTATAAAATATGGAACAGCGGCCCTTTGCACATAGTTTCCAAAATACCCTCCTTTTGTCTGTTTTTTTCCCCATGCCCAATAGCAAAGATCAAACAGAGCAAAAAACTAAGGAAAATGTCAGTTGCTGCTCTAATGAATTTATTTTGGATATTGCGGTGTCTGCAATGAGAAAATTAAGACAGTCTGTCAACAAATGGCAAAGGAGTCTATATTGCGTGTAGGTGTAAGGTGCTTCTGTCCCAGCACTTTGCATTGTCTCRAGCACTGTTAGTGAACAGTAATAGCACTGCTGCCCCAGAAATCTGAGTCTCTGTGATTTCTTAGGTTTTCATTGCATCCAGTGCAGTGGGACTTCACTTATTTCTGCACTGCCATCAGAACAAAATACGCGGAGATGTTGAAATGTGGTACTGGGCTTGTAGGAGAGGTCCCTGCTGCTCACCCGTGACCCCGAGCAGCAGAAGGTTGTTCATCAGAGATGGAACTCRAATGCTGCTGTCTTTTCAATGACCATGTCAAAAAAAGGGAAAGTGGAAACAAGAATATAACTGTTGTTGTTTATTGGCTGCCACATGTAGGTGTTTTCCGAGTCAGATGATGCATTAATTTTAGAAGATGTTGGGACCTCAGAAACTGTGGGGCTAGTTGTTTTGCTACCAGATACGGTGAGGGCTCATTTCAGAGTGCTTAGGAGCTTTCAAGATTTCTKTCACTTCCGTTCAAACAATGGCCTCAAGCTTTGTCAGGGAACTAACCCATCTGGACCACTGACATCATCATCTAATGGCTCTGAAAATTATTCCTTAGGAGAAAGTTTTCCAATTCTGTTATTTTTTATTGGCTAAGGGGAAAAGTCAGTTCTTTCCAGAAGCTGTGGCTTAAGTCTGAGATAACATGTTGGCACTGTGAGTCAATTATGAGCTTGTTACAGAGTTTCAGGGTCCAGTTAAGGAATCGGGACTGGTGAGGAAGGTTCTGGTTTCCTTTGCAGTTGCTGCAGGTAGRGCTAAAGGAGCTCTTGCCATTGCTCTTTCCCAGACTCTTGGGCTTTTCTGAGACCATGGACTTCTGGTAGAAGAGTGGTAGAATAATCCATTCAGCTGACCTAAATAGTGAAAATGGATCTCTGTTTTAAGTTGGTGGTGGTCCAGCAGAGTAATCTTTCATAGCTCAAATATGGCATTCTTGTTTGTGCAAAGTCTGTACGATTTTGTAGGCACAGATTGCTCCATACAAAACCTGAAATAACAAATTGTCTTTTTACCATAAATATCACATTAAACTTCGCACATTCATCCTTTACATGGTCTCTAACCCTGTTAAGCCTTCTTGTTAGCCAATCACATCTGAAATATTCCATAGGAATGTAAGAAATCTCATGCTGTTCAGACTAATGGCCGACATGATCTCATACTCTGCCTCTGACAATGGCAATAGGACACTGGACATCAGCCGTGCCCACCCATCTTCTCTTCATCAGCCACCCCAGATTCCATCCCTCCTACTTTTCTTTTGTAACAGTAGGTGGTAGGTTTTTCTTACTGGTGAATTTAGCACTGTTTGTTACAAGGGCAGAAAAAGTTCTACAGAGTATTTATTGGAAAAGGACTTAGAAATGTGAAATTTGCAGCACAACACCTTTCTGATGGAAAAAAACTTCCACTGAATTAACATCAGTGCTTTCTTGAAGAACATATTGACTTCAAAGTTCACTTGATTCAATCACTTTAAGTAGTGCTTTCCCTCATGTAGCTGTATATATTTTTCATTCCACATAACAGCAAATCCTAATTGTATCGTCTTTTTCTAGAGTCAAATCCTGTGATCCTTACTGAGTCAAAGTTTCATCCTGCAGTGGATGGAAGTTTAGCCTCAGTAATAACAGAGTAGTTCTGAAGTTTGTCCCTTTGTAATGTATTTTATAACTTTTCATGTATTGCTGTAATATACATTCATTTCCCTTTTTACCCTTAGCCTACACTGGAAGCCGTGTATGTATTTTATGGAATGCCAAGAAAACAATCACAAATCATCTATTAGCAATTGGATTACACAGTCCTCTGAAGCTGTTTTCTGAAGCTGTTTTCTGTGTTTCTGAAGATTTTCTTTGCCAAATATATTCTACTCCTTTTAATCCGGCTTGCTAGGAAAAAAAAATGATCAAGTTGCTATACACATTGCCATTTCATTTTAATTGCTGGCATTTTATAAGGAATGCACACAAGTCCTAATTTGCACAAAGAACTTACTGTACATTCATTTGCAATATCAAATTCCATGTTTTGGTGGAAATTATATTTGCAATAATGCTTTGTGTCATAAAACTGCAACATATTATTTATTATACAGTCTTAATCTTATTACATTCAGTTGTCGAACACGGTTTTAGCAGACTAAAACAGCAAGAGGAGCATTCATGTTAAAAGTCAAGGAGAATCAGGGTTGTTAGGCAGGGATAATTCACTGCTTGTTCAAGTCATAAGTAGAAGGTGGGCACCCTCCTCAGCTGCACCTGAGGAAAGGGAATGAAAAACCTCATCTTTGATTGAATCCAAAAAGGCTTTCTTGAATAAACTAGTATCAGTAGGGACAGCGGCTGTTCAGCACCTCTGAAAATGGATTCTTCCAAACCTCCAATTATGAATGCAATATGGAGGCACCAAAAAAGTGGTTGCCAACTCTGGCAGTCTAGGCCTTTGGGAGTAATTTGTGCTATGTGGACACTTCTGTCGATGGATAGCTGAAACAGGTAGAGTTGCAACACAAGCTTCTCATTTGGGAGTCAGCAATTTCTCTGGAAGACTGGTCATTGCTATTTTAATTAATGATCATTTGTAAAAGGGTAACAAAGATGCAATGGCGTTCATTCTTGTTAGAAAACTGTGTTGAGTAGTGAATGTTATTAGTGGCTCTTTCATACCAATTAAAAGCTTAAGAGTTGTTCCTGCTACAGCACCTACTCATTTCCTCCTTGGAGCATAGTTTGGTTTTCAACAAACACCCAGAAAAGCTATAAAATAAGAGAAATTCAAAATCAGTCTCAAGAGACTCTTCTGCCTGAATTACTAAGCAGTCTAGTACACTGTTTGAGTAAGAAAATGGAACAATGAACCAAAAAGCCAAACTCCTGACCTCAACTCCTCTGAATTTTCTGTGTTACAGAATCTTTGCTTGAATTTTGTGTCAGTTTCATTCCAGTAGCCTTTGCTATGAACCAGATGCTGTCTGTGAACCCAAAGCATTTGTAAGGAAGATGAGGGGAGCTATTTATAAACATGTTTAATCAAGCACACGAACAGTCTAAGGTGTAAAATGCAGAGCTATATTTGTTTTGAAAAAGCAACAGCTAAATCTGCTTTGCCACTCTTATATAACAATGTGATTGAACAGTAAAGTTTGCCCATTAAAAATCAAAACCTCCACTGGAAAAATTGTATGTCTTTAGATTGACTGTGCCTCTAACTGCCTGTGACTGATGGACTGTGTTTCCTTGTTTTAAAATGGCATTCACAGACATGATTATAATTTTGATTTTAAGGATCTGGTCGTACATTCCTCACATGTCTGAAATGCCCAATGAAAGCAGCAAGAGCTTTGTATTTGAGAGGAATGCAGGAACCTAGACTTTGTAGTTATTCCTCTTCTTTTTCTTTTTTTTTTTTTTAATGTTTAAAATGTGTACTAATAGGGTTACTTTACCATCAGCTGACTTCATGATTTATATGTATTCTTTTTCATTGAAGGCATCTGTACCAGAATAATAAGAATGCTCAGATAAATACATTCTCTGCATTAACTTCACTGTCCCTAATAGACTTAAACAAGGAAGAAAACTGAGTATAGATTTTCTTTGTCATCAGACTTTAGACTGATGTAACTGTAGAAAACAAAAGCAATCCTAAAAACTACCAGAAATATCTAACATACAATTTGATCTTCTGCTTATGCTATTTTGCTTCAATTCACAATAAAGTAACATTTCTGCTTCACTAGCACCTGCTGTGTATCACTGCAAATGATTACATATAGCAGCACAGGTACCCTGAGAATACTGTTCAGAACACGCAAACAACTATATTTGAATTTATTAACATCATAATTCCTTCTGAAGAATGTGAACTGTTTAAACAAATAATCCTTTTGTATTTATTCTAGAAAACCATATTTTCTTTCCCAAAAAATTACACGCCTCAATAGCTGACAATACTGGTGATTTGTCAACCATGTCATTCAAAGAGATGAGAGCTTTGGGGTTTTGTATAGAAACTGAAAAAAAGAGGGTCTGGTGCCCAACTAGAAAATGCTTGTGAAAACAGTCTGAAAAGAAAACAAATACAAACAAACTCCTACTGCAGTGCATAGTTTAAAGTTAACCTCAAACTCATTTAAACTGTTGCACGTAATGTTTGTCTCCAGTCACTCTTTCGTCAAGACACCAGGAATAGACAAGTTTGGTATCTGCATTTGGACACCTGAGTAGCTCAGTACCCCAGAAGTGCTGTGCATAAAATCTATGAAGAAAGAGGTTTTCCTGCTGCTGCTGAGAGCCCCCATCCCTGCGGGATGAGTGTGAGAAGCAGCTGCAGAGTGGAGTGGTGACTGGGACACATCACAGCCAGGCTCTATGCAAAGAAAAATGGAGGCGTTCAAAAAACGTGTAGATGTGGCACTTCGGGACATGGTTTAGTGGGCATGGTGGTGTTGGGTTGACAGTTGGACCTGATGATATTAGAGGTCTTTTCCAACCTTAATGATTCTATGATTCTATGAAAATGAATTTGCTCAACCCACTTAGGTTCTCCAAAGTCCTGTCCATACAGGCATTAGGCTTACTGCTATTACCCAGTTTGCCTCACAGATGTCTCATGAAGGAAAATGACCTTTGCCTTTGACAAAAAAAAGAGATAGTGAGTGATCAACCTAAGAATATCCTCCCAAAGCCCCCACAGGCATGCTATTGCCTATTGCTGCCATTCCTGATGTCTTGGTGCTTGCTCCAAGAATTCACCAACCTGACTTAGACATCATAGCTCAAAGTACAGTGAACAGGAGGAGATAGATAGGTTTCAAAACCCAGCACATCCAACTGGACAGTGTCCTGTGAAACAGTTGTTCTGCTGGCAGTGGAATTATTGACAGCTTCAGGCATCCAAGAAATGTAAAAAAGGGAGATGCCTATGAAGTTTGGCATTTCATCTTGGGCTTAGGTGCCTACCTGCAGCCTTGACTCAGATGGCTCTGAAGGGTAAATTAAAAAAAATAAGCTAAGTCTTACAATAAGTCAGCTCTTTTAGAGTACAGGCAGCTATTTTATATGTATTTTAGGGCACAGCCAGAGGAAGCAGAGCTGCGTGCCTTTCATACGAGAGCTTAGTGGCTACAGACCTTGCTGAGGATCTGAGATGACTGGCTTTTATATCTTACGGAACTAAGGAGAGGAAGCAAGAAGTGGGTTAGCTCTGCAAACAAACAATTAGGTTATTTTGCTGAGGGAAGAAAGTTTTTGGGTCCCAGTCATTCCCTCGGTATTTCTGTTTTTATCCAATGGTTGCTTAATGTGGACTACATAAACAGCTAAGGTACCTTGCAAGTTCCTATGTGATTAAGTGGTTATGTGGGGATTTTGTGGATCACTCACCTAAACTGCTGTTTTCAGGTTTCACACTTTGTGCCTGAAAGGGATCTCTTGTAGCATACATCTGGCTCCAACTTACTGTGCATAATAACAAGACCTTCACAGCACTTCTGTATGGGATATTTAGCTCATAGAGTTACTACCAGTAATTTTAGGCATGATTGTAATAATCTACAAACAACCCCAAAACTAAATGCASTGGTGTGTCCATTTTTTGCTCTGCTGTCTGTCCCAGCAGGGCTTTCCTGGGCTGTTAGCACTAGCCCTATGTAAAGGCAGCAGGGCTACTTAAGCTGCTGGTTTCCATGACTTGAGATAAGCAGGGGGTTCTGCTGCATCAGCCTGCCATAAGCATTGCTTGTGGGACACCATCTCCTGAGAGGGAGGAGATTCATTTCTCTTACCCCCCAGGCTCTCATGAGACTTCATGGAAACACGGTCTGCTGTTCCACGCTCCAAGCACAATTCATGACACCTTTAGAAGTCCATGATATAGATGGTTACCTCTGGGCTACCCACACCRGCTCTTTTTATAGTCCACAGAGACAGGCATTTCCAGCAAGCAATTCATCGCTTTCTAATCTTTGGGTGAATCACACCCTGTTTTATTACTTGACTAGCTCAGGTGCAAATGTCTGTGTTTGGCCAGAGGGTTCCCACCCTTTTGTGCCTAGCTGAAGTGACAACTTCAAATGACTGCTAAGCAAATGACTGCTATCACCCYGCGTACATTTGGAGGAGAGGTGGTAAAAAGAAGGGGTTGTGCACCCTTTCCTCTCCATCAACACACTCAGATGCTACATATATGCTCAGGATCATTTGAAAACAGTAAAGGCTGTGCTGTCCTCCCAGCCAGATATCAGCAAGATCCACATCGTTGCATTTGCAACTATTACGTCATATGAAAAATATGCAGAATATTTTTTTTTTTAGATGCTTTGATACCATCTGCATTGTTATAACTCTGATGCTCACTGATCACCCTTCACAGCTCTAGCTTATTCTGTATCCAGTTCCAGGTTTTTTTTGTGTGCATCAAGAATCTGTGATGGTTAAAAAGGTGGCAAATTTTGCCAAAAAAGAAAATTGAAGAGAAAATCAAAGGCGACCTTTCCAAGACACCTTCTCCAAAAGGCTCCAAAGTTTTCTCTAAATGTGTTATTCTGTTCTGCAGTACTGAAATAACTTTAAAATGCAAAGAAATATCTTGTCCAATACCAGCTGGTGTCTGTAGTTCTCCTGGTGTGCTCATATGTGTAAAATATTTAAATGGTTCTGGAAAGGCATTAGTTAAAACATTCACTTGGTTTCTCTATTTACCCGTTTCTTTTTGAGTGTAGTGCAATATTGATGCTGTCAGTTAATATAGAAAGTCACATCAGCAGTTGGATAACAGTTCATCACAAATAATGGCACTGTTTAAAAGACTGACCCTTATAATCTACATAGATTGTTTTCTGCTTTGATATATTTTTATTGCAAAACCAAATAATTTTCCCTCAGCATTTGTTAAACAATAGATTTATTTAACAACTATTTATATATTGCCACTCTTTAAAATCACATAACTAATGGTTACGACTGCAACTTTATACTGACCTTTTTCTTTTTTCCAAATGAAACCATTATAAYTACATAATTTGAAGCACTTTCTTTAAATTGCAGCTTGTTACTTATCTTCTGCAATAACATGTTTTTAAACTATAATAATTCCATGCTTTTAAATCTGATACTCTCTACCCTGCTAGAACAAGGGCTCCATGCTAGATGTCAGTGGCATTCCATGTAGGCACAGGAATCTCCACTAATGAACCTGAAGCAGATGAGGGTCATCGTTAATGTTTGACTGTGTATTTACAGAGGGCAGTTTGATGGGGAGTACGGGCAAAAGTAATAGATCTCCCACCTTGCTTCCTTAGCCATAAATACTGCTTGAGAACAAGTGGCTTGTGTTTAGGTATACACTTAGATGGGTTTCARTCAAGCTAATGACCAAATATCACTGAATTTCTACAGGCGTATGAAATTTAAAAATGTTTTTTTCCTTTTTTTCCTGAATAATGTTTTGATTGAACCTGATGTAACACAAAGTGGATCACAAGCATGTCACTCACTGGCAGCAGGAAAGGAGTACCTTTCACAGGCTGGTAAATTAGAGGGCAAATTCATGTGAATTCTGCAGGAGAGAGGGTGAGTGCTGAACAGCCACCTCAGTGAGGAGACACCTGATTGTAAAACTACCACACCGCCGTCTCAAATATGTATCCGCACTACCTAGTTTCAAGGAACAGGGAATTAAGCAGGGAATCAGCCCATTGACTTCAGCTGGCTTTAGATCAATGCCACCTCTTTGCACAAATCCATGAAACCACYGTGAGAAGCTTTAAAATGTATTGCTGGATATCCCATTCCCACTCTTGCAGAAGGGCAATTATTTGGCAAAACAATTGTCAGTTTAGTACTGCTTCCATAAAACACAGTTCTCCTTAGCTTTGGTGCCCTTTATTATCTGCCTTATAACATTTTTTAATAAGGGTGGTGCAAAAATATTCACTGGAACTGCTGCTAGAGCTACTGGCAGTACACCACTTCTAAAGGCACTAGAAGATTTATATTTTTTTYCCCACTGAATATTATTGCTTCTGAAATTAGACCTTATTTATGCTGGATAAAATCAAACATGCCATGGAGCACAGGGCTGGACAACAAGGTGTTAAATGTGCTTGAATCTCACCTATATTTTATTTTTCATCATGAGTGCCAGGAGCCAAGTCAGGTGATGGAGAACTGTGTCAGTGCAGACAGTGGCACAGGCAGTTCACAAATAAATGCTGTTGGTTTCATGTGATGGTGGCGAGCACGGAGCTGGGGGCGAGTGGGGAGAACATGACTGTGTGTGTTCATGGGGTTGGAAGGGCCATCATGTTTCACAGATTCCCAACAACAAATTCTGACAAGTGAAAAATGTTTGATTTTAAAAAGTCACACACCTCGCTTTTTCTAAACACTTTCAGTATTTATTTAACCTAGTAAATAGGTTTATTAGCAAGGTTCCATTCTTTGTAGTTTAGGTAATGGATTTACCATATGTTTATGCTTTAAGGACTTGTGTAAGACTGCTAACACCTATTTCTCCACCTCCTGTCTCAGGGGTTAAGACCTTGGTATGTTGCCAGTTTACTGCTGTGGTCCCTTCCCCTTGTATAATTACAGTCATTCCCAGAGTGAAGGAAATTCCCTGAGCTTTTGCTCTAACCAGCCACAATGTTTCACTACAAAAAGGCACTTCTTTAAAAGAAGAAAAGTAATAAAACTTTCACATTATTAACTTTTTCCCTTTTAAAAGAGGCTGAAAAATGCCATTGCACCACATTAAAGACCTTTACATAAGACTCACCATTGGCTAATGAGCCTTGTTGTACAATCTACCACATGCAACTGCCTTCAAGTGCTGCTTTTAACTTAACCTTGATGTAGTGCCAGGAATGTGCAAAGGATATACTTTGATGGTGGGGGCCGTCTACTCCTCCCCCCCCCCCCCTTTTTTCATATTGATTCACTTCAAAATATCTGTAAGATTTAAATTTTACTGTTGTGTAACAGAGCAGCTAGTTTATATCCCCAAAAGGAGGAATGAGTAATATCTGCCCTATAGAAATAAGCAAGTAGATCAGTTATTTGTAATAGAAATGACAGGAAGTTGTTGATACTTTGTACTTACTTGCACAGTGACTTTCTTCCTGCAGATACAAAACACTTCATAAGCATCCTCACAACTCCCCTGTGAAGAAAGTATCATAATCTCTGCTTTATCATTAATAAAACTAGTTCAGTGACTTTCCAGAAGATGACACAGAATATCAGTATCAGGAACAGGATCTGAAGAATTTTTACTTGCAGTTCCCTCTTTGATTATGAGTCATTTCCTCCCATCACTGGAACGAATTATTTTGGTAGCAGTGCTACTGGAATTTGTTTAAATTTCATGTTATGGCCAGATGTGTTCTCCTTAGAAACACATATTTGATTTATATAATAATTTTTATAACACAGGTAATATTCTGAAAATAATTTGGAGGCACTTATCTGACATCACTCTTTCCTTGAATAAAATGACTACGATATTGAAATTGAATCCTAAACTTTCCGTTAAGACTATTTATAGAAATGTTAATTTTCTTGAGCTTTATAGAGTTGATTGACTTAATTTTTGTCTGTTATCTCCTTGATTGCATACTCAAAACACATTGGAGCTGTTATCTAAATGTTTTAATTTTCCATCATTTGAGAATTTTGTGAATGAGAAGAGTGTCTGGTATTCTTGAAACAAGACGTGAAAGGTCATTCACAAAGGGTATATTCAAGGGTGAAATGGATGAGAGAGCATGGGAAAATGAGTAGCAAGGAGCCAACAATAAGTTTTGCTAAACGCATCCCAAAAGTCAAACCCAAAAAATATACCCTTGACTTCGATATGAAAAGCTTGGAAACTCTTCATGAGACAGTTCAGAGTCTGATGGAAGTGGAAACTGAAATTCCTTTATTTTCTGCCATGCTTCCTGCATCCATTGTGCATGCCAGGCAATTTACCATTCTTCTTTACGTTTGAACACGAAAGATCCAGGGTGATATTTTGAATAGGTGAGGTCTTAACAGGAGCAAAATTGGGACCATGTCGTAGCTTCTGAAAATACCACCCTAAGTGTACAGAAGTAATCAAAAATATCTGGGAAGCTCTGGGGCTGTCCAGAACATTTAATCAGGCTCTTCTGTGAATTTTCAAGTTAACAGGACAGAGTGACTGACAAAATTACTAAAACTGAGTATGAATTGCCTCCTTTAAGTAAAGACTGAATTAAACCTTTCAAAAAATGTAAAGGTGATTAAAAATGAGGCTTCCTTACATTCCATCCTCTTCAAAGTCAGGAAGGAAAGTATTTTCCACATGCCAGCTTCTGACACAGTGGGAGGAGAACTGGTGCTCAATTTTGAAAATTACCAGGTGGCATGAGAGAAATAACAGTTAAATCAAAGTAAAGTGAAAACCAAAAGATTACAAAAGGGCATTTGTATCCTTTTTTTTCCTTTTTATTACTGTATATTAACCACTTACTGTCATTGTCTTGAGCTTTTGTGGATCCAGTTCTCTCTCTCTTTCTAGAATAGTCTTCTAGGGGAGAAAATTTCATTTTCCAAATGTAATTTTAATTTCTTCTTTAAAATATTGCCAGTAATTATGAACAATTTTGACGACTTCATAATATGGAGGACTGACTACAACTGATTGAGATAGGTTAAGATTTTTTTTTTCAACAAATACGTGGGTAGTTTTTATTTCTTAGTTTGAAAAAAAGCATTATTTCAAGTTTTGAAGGTCTTTATGAAATGTTTTCTGAAATATTTTAGTATGCCTTTTTAATGAAAATCATGTGGTTATGGTTTTATTCCCTGGTCAATCAAACCTTTTGCTTCCTTTTAAAAAAAAATGATTAAAAAAAAGACACACATTTAAGAAAAAAGGTCAGTTTTTGCAAAAATGCTGTGATTTATTTCATATTTTGAAAGGAAAAAAACCCCATCAACTTTAAAATATCAAAAAGCCCCCACGTGATAACTTGAGACTAAAAATGGGGATTCTCTGATCAATGGATAATGATAGCAGATGTAAGGTGACAGTTAAGAAGGTGGTAGAGGAATTAGAGAAGCACGTACAGGTTGAAGGGAGAGCTGGAGGGGTAAAGGTAAAAGACCAAGAAGCCTGAGAATCAGACAGGGCAGGACTTAAAAAGGGTAAAAAGAACAGTTTCCCTGACCAATTTGTCTTCACCCTGAATCAAACTTCTTATAGTTATTATAAACGTCAGGACAGTTTGGATAATTACAGGAAAGAGTTATGTTGAAACCAAACAACTTGATGTTATTAGACGCCGAAACCCTTAAAAGAATTATATAAATATGTCAGAGAACACAGCCCTGTCATTTCCTGGAAAATTACCTGTATGGGTATAAAATGTGATTTTTGACAGGGGTTTGAATAAGAATCAGTATGAGCTCTGCCTGTGTTGCATACAGTCTGCTTACATAGGCAGAATTGTTTTATTTTCTCTGTTAGTCCCCCCCARGTGGTATAAAATCCCTTTTAACATTCTTCCTTGCACCGTGTTTGCTAATTAACTCTTCAAGCACTGGCATGTGTTAGATATTAGTCAAACATGATTTATTCTGTTAATATCTTTGTGGAGAAGATATCGCACATTTCCATGTAATCAAGTTATCTTTTCGAGACAGAATTTCATGTCATTCAATTTATGATATACCTAAAATAAAGATATTTTCTCACTGGCTGAGGAATTCTGGGATTTCCCAGAATCCTGTGATTTTCATGGCCTTCATTGAAATAACCGAATTGTTGATCTTGCTTTGCAAGACACAACTTTGCAATCAGAAATTGATAGTCTTGCTTTGCAAGGAAAAAAGATGTATAAATGACTGCTGTTCTTCCCTCCACCTATAGGAACAGACACCTCCACTGAAGTGTGACCAGACAGTTTATTTGAGCTGTGGACACATAGAAATAAGTGGTTGGACATGCATGAGGAGAATCCTATACAGTTGTCAGCCAATTACTATTTCTGTGAGAAAAAAAAAAAAAAAATATGTAAAATGATGTATTTAGTTACTATCTAATAGCTTAC
Source organism: Oceanodroma leucorhoa (assembly GCA_030449065.1). Lineage (NCBI taxonomy): Eukaryota > Metazoa > Chordata > Aves > Procellariiformes > Oceanodroma > Oceanodroma leucorhoa. The sequence continues at coordinate 2,797,533 of JASVER010000047.1, read as the reverse complement.
ATGGGTATTATCTTGCAGCCAACCAGGCTTGTGAATTTATGGGTTAAGAGCAGTTTAACAAAATCTAGATCCTCCCATGTTTTGGCTTACTGGTGTTTGTAGGAGTGGCCGTAACTCCACAGGTTGCTGCAGCTCTCAGTTCAGTATTAAGGCCTTGAAGCTATGTTGCTCTGAACTTGTTGAAGTTGCTTCRGTGAAGAACTATGATGTAGTAAATAATTTGCCTGGAAAGCAATGTTGCTGCTAAATGGATGGAAACTCTGGAGACTAGTGAATAATTAATAGCAACATTTCTTCTTTTTTTAGAGGACACTCTCTTTGTATAAGGACTGTCAGGCTGAAAAGATGGAGAAAAGTAAGGAGGAACTTGGGTATTAAAGATTTTTCTGGATTTCAGCTTCTAAATCTAGTTGGTTGTTTCACTAAACCTATTTTCTTTTATCTGTAAATTTCTTACTTATGAACTCCTCCTTCCACAATTCTATTAAAACAAGACATTAAAAATACACAACTTTCTGTTCCTCACTGGTGTCTGGTGGCCTGCTACCACCGTAGTGCATTGCCTTGTAAATATAATCCTGAACAGATTGTCTCACTTTTGCACTGTACTATAGAGTACCTTTGCAGAGCACTGAATGGTAACTGTGACTGTAGATGGTAAAGTGAAAAACTGGAACTTAGCTGAAGCTTCTGATATGCAGTATAAGCATCATGATGGGTAGCGTAGGAGGAAACTGAAAAGAATTGAAGTTAGAAGGGACTTTTGGAGATCATCAAGTCCAAGCTCCCTGCTCAAAACAGGGTCATCTAGAGCAGTTTGCTGAGGGCCATGTCCATCTGACTTCTGAATATCTCCAAGAATCGAAACTCCATGACCTCTCTCAGCAATCTGTTCCAGTGTTTGACTGCTCACACAGTAAAAATGTTTTTTCTCACGTTAACATAAATGACACAGTTTGTGCCCATTGTTGCTTATCCTTTCACTGGGCACCACTGAGAAGAGTCTGGCTCTTTCTTCTTACTCCCCCCATCAAGTATTCATACACCTTGATGAGATCCCCCCTGAGCCTTCTCTTCTTCAGGTTGAACAGTCCCAGTTCTCTCAGCCTTTCCTCATAGGAGAGATGCTCCAGTCCCTTAATCTTCTTAGTGGCCCTCTACTGGATTCTCTCCAGTATGTCCGTGTCTCTCTTGTASTGGGGAGCCCTGAACTGGACCCAGCATAGGTGTGTCTCACCAGTGTGGAGCAGAGGGGAAGGATCACCTCCCTCAACCTGCCGGCAATGTTTTTCCTCATGCAGCTCAAGATGCTGTTGGCCTGCTGCAAGGGCACATTGCTGACTCATGTTCAACTTACTGTACACCAGGACACCCAGRTCCTTCTCTGCAAATCTGCCTTTCATCCAGGCAGCCCCCACCTTGGTGAATGTGGTTATTCCTCCACAGGTGGAGGACTCGGCACTTCCCTTCGCTGAACTTCATGATATTCCTATTTGCCCATTTCTCCAGCCTGCCGAGATAGACATGGTGTATTAGCCACTCATCCCAGTTCTGTATCATCTGCAAACTCTGTCCCACCCTTCCAGGTCATTAATGACGATATTAAACAATATTGGCCCCAGTATTGTCCCCTGGGGCACACCACCGGTGACTGGCCCCAGCTCAACATTGTGCCACTGACCACAACCTTAAACAGTATTGGAAACATGCACTGTAAATACCAAATTTGAAAGAAAGAATCCTGGGCACAGGGGAAAAATAGGAAGAAAGATGACTTTAAAATGCCAGCCATCCTATCTGCAATGACAGTCTGATGCTGAAATATTTGACAGCATCCTGAAAGTATGTCCATGATCTATAGGCAATCACAGAAATCTTTGGAGTTAATGGGTGTGCTTACCACATTAGGTGGGAATAAATCATAGAACAATTAAATATGCATTGGACTGTAAGGGAAGTTGTGATTGGGAAAACTAACAGGAGAGTGAAGGGCTGTCCTTGATTGCTTCAATGGCCTGGACATGCATTCGTAGAGTGGTGCATAACCACATGTGACAGAAGGATGTGACCAGAGCCATGGGTCACAGGAGAAGGTGGACAGTCACAGCAGAAGAGGACGGTGTACCTGGAACTATGAGGAATCCAAGAATGAAAGAGTTTTTTTTCTTGGGGAAAAGCAGGTAGCAGTAAGTATGACTATCAGGAAAGCAAGTGTGGGTTTTTGAATGAGGAAATTGTATAACGCTAATTGCTTCTGTTGTATTCAGGGATTCAGGAATGGTCTATTTTTCTGTAAATATGTTTGCTACCAATATTATCATCCGGTCTTAGACAGAAATGGCAACTGTATTCTCAATTGCAGTGGATTATTCACTGCCACTGTGTTGTACAGACTGACTGACAGAATGCAGTCCTTACTAAATGAAGCGTACATACACTCCCTTTTACCAAGAAGTTCCTTGGTCTCACCAGTTGGTTGCAGTTATATCTCTAGTATTGGTTCATCTGGAAAGAAATATTGGAAAATCAGTGCAGCAATGAATGTCTGGTGTCTTCTAAAGCCAATCTTCACTCATCTCTTTATATTACCTCATAAAGAAACTCAGTAGAGGTGGAGTGAATACTGTGCAGAAAAGGGGTCATGAACTGGAATTTTACTCAATGTCCTTGGCAATTTTGCCAATTGCTTGCACTGTCAAGGGCCACCCTTGGCCAGAACAGAGGGATGGCATCATCTTTCCAGTCATGCGGATATACTGTACATAATCTCACTGGATTTTGCCTCCTCCTGTCTTGGCAATCTTCAGGTTTTGGCACAAGTAAGGATCATTCACTGCTGGCAGAAAGTCACCAGGTCTCAAAGGAAAAGGAGGTTCAACCTATGCACTCAAAACTGGAACAGAGCACAAAGGCAGGCAGGATCTGTCTTTCATAGTGTGTTTTATGACTAAGGAAAAACTACTGGGAGCTACTGAACATCCACCAATCCTTAGTGCCCTTGGAAATGAGAATCTACAATAAAAATTGTATCACTGCAGTGTCTGCGATGTCGGGATCACTTCAATAATTCATGTCCTTACACTCTGTATCATGTTATAAATATTACAAAAAATCCATTTAATCCCGTGTTTACCTTTTGCTTTAGCTTTTTCCTTTTGTCATCATTCTGTGGAACAACGTTCACACAGTTGTCTTGTGTGCACAAGCTCCCCAGATTTTCTATTATACACGAGGATAACTTGTTTACACAGTTTTCCAATTCACTTTTACACTATGTCAACAGACTGAGTTGTGATCTCTTGGCTCATGCCAGCAGAATGGGAATTTAATTATCAGATGAAAGGTAAAGGTGTAGTGATTTTGTATCTCTTTACTTTTGGGGCCACCAAGGAGGATGAAAAAGATTCCACACACCTTTTCAGTTAGCCAGACTGTCTGCTCAAATGTGATTTTACAGATAATGACAGTAATAGCTCACACAGCACATTTGTATCTATGCTTTAGAGCTATGTAAAGCAGTTTGAGCTGTTACACAATGCCAAATGCTCTCCTTAACCCGCAGTTTCTCCCATCATAATCTAAGCTCTTCAGGTTCTTGCAGTAACAGGGTAAAAAAGGCTGTGACTAGGGAGGGATTGGTGCAGCACGGATTGCTCTCTTACATGCTGAAGATAAATTAGTCAGAGAAATTATATCCTCTTGGGTTTTGCTGTTGTCTACATGTCAGACTTTGCAACTGTTGTCGTCCAAGTAACCTTGGGATTTTTGTATCACTTCGCAATTCACTGGAGAGCGATGTTCAGTATAAGGCATTCAGCCCATCTCTTGCCTTTCCCCATAGTTCTCCCTCGCACAGAACACTTTGCGCTCTATSTGATGTAGGTGGAATTTCTGTCTTGGTACTGTAGCTTATAATATCAGATAGCAGCAGAGCTTTTGAGATTCATGACAATAAGACAGCCTCTGAAATCTTGAACACTGTGACTCCTGGTAGCTCACTGAAGAGCAAAGCATGCTTGACAGATTTTGAAATTCTGTTCAAAAATGGATTTTTGTGGGAAAACTGGTTTGCAAAATCTGCCCCTGCCTTATATAGTGGGTACATAAATGGTCTTGTAGTTGAGTCCTATTTCTTCTTTGTAATTTACAAGACTCAAACTCCATTTTATATGAAAGCGCAGTCCTATAAAGCAAATGGTGGGAGACAGAATTAGTGCATGGGAATTTTGAAAGGGATTGTACTTCAGGGGGTCATACCTCTCTCTCAGCTCTCTGAGGGATTTGAAATCATCCTGTAGGTATAATATTAATAGTAAGCATTGTTCATATAGATTTTGATGTTCCACTTCATGCTTTCTAGCTATTGTGCTACTTAAAGCATTATGGGTGAACAGTAGTTTGAAATACTTCAAATATCAGCCATTTCACACCATTTTCAACTGACAGTCAAAGAAAAATGTCTTGCAAAAGTATCCTGGCAACAGGGCTTATAGCATCAGCGTARTTCTTGTACATGTATTAGTATGCTGTGGAACATCACTGTGTTCAGAGAGGAGAGCTGCAAATATATTTTTTAACCTGAAGTGGCAGTTTTCCTTAACTATAGCAGTAATGATTAACTAACCATCCAAACCAGGGTATTTGTGTGGAAAGGACAATAAAAGTCAAATAAAATCAGGTTACATAAGCYCTTTGTAGGACTTTACCATCATTTGCATTAAAAAGCTCTCCCCTATTTTAGAATCGGCAATCCTCAGCCATGGGGTTGTTAATCTGAACCCTCCATGTTTAGATACTCACATGATGCTACAGATCTTTAAAATGCTTATGAGTGATTTAGAAGTACTTATAGGAGACATTCAGCGGCGAAACCTGCAACTTTGTGAGGGAGGTGGTAATTTTCACAAAGCCCTTCCATTGGGAAAGAATAATAGTTTGAGTCCAACCAACAGTGCTTATTTAGTCACAGGCAAAGTAAACAGTAGCCTACAATGACAGACTGCCTGAGATGGCAGATGAGGACATGCGGTGCATTGCTTGAACAACCAGTCTCTGCCTCCTACCTGCACAGCCTTCTGCTCTTTCGGTGCTGTCACTGAGCAAGGGACCGTGTTTTTGCAGCAACGAGAGAGAAGCAGTTGGAGTAGGAAGCTTAAATTGCCTGGGTTCTTCCCAGCTTTCTGGCCTGGCACTGCTCCTTCTCCTCCAAAGACCCTTGTCCTCATTTCTGCAGTAAAAATGTCAGTTTTGTGTACACTGTCAGGAAGCCTTGAAAGCAAGGAAGAAAGTGCCCCAAATGACCCCAAGTGTGGAATCAGTTCCAAAAAGCAGAGTGCCAGGGAATGCCACGGGGTCTGCTAAGGACTCTACTGATTTTTAAGTAAAAGAGGTTCAACTGTAATGGAAATAGGTAGTGATATGAAGCAAAAAAAGACATTGGATATATTCAAGCATCTCTTAAATGTTTCTGTAGGCAGCCAAAMTTCAATGGGCCCAAATTTGTGACATAATTCAGAACAGAAGGGGGGAAAAAAAAAAAAAAAGGTTGCTGTAACTATGTGAAATATTTGAAATAGAGTCTCTGGAAGTGTTGAACCAAACAAACATTTTTGTATGTGTGTCTGTGGATACTGTTCCAGCAGAATTAATCCCAGGTCAAATACAATCTACACATATTCCTTACTTCAGCTACGACAGGTATCGCCTGTTTTCACATACCCAACGTAAAACTAATATATACATTATATCATGGCTAATCCACAAGGGGTGTGATTCTGTGATGATGCATGATTCAAGCTGAATTTGTACTGCAGGTGATTTGGAAGTGCTTGGATCCAGTATTAATAAATGTAGGACCGCACAGACCACACAGTCAGAAAACTTGAGCTATATGGGCTACTTGATTAAAACCTGAGATTTCTGGGGCAGGGTGAGTGAAGTTGAATCAAGTGAACCTTCCATGAAGTGCTTCATTGGTTTAACTTATCAGTCAAAAACTCACTTCCTACCTGCACAGAAATATCTGCTGATAGCAACTTCTTTGTGCTTTTGTATCTGTAGCTACAACAGATGTTATGATAAGGAAGATTATGGAGTGCAAAAGTTCAGAAACTTTAGTTAAGCTTTTAGTTTTGACTCATATTCTGTGTGGCTTGAGCATCTCTCTGAATACCTCTTCTCCCTTAGTAAAATAGGGATAATTATATATCATATATGAAGCATGTGAACATGAAGGTGTCCAGGATTGTATAGGTACGCAGAGAGCATCAGAAGTGGATATGTGCTTTGCATCTTCACCCAAGGTAAGAATAACAGAATTTACTGAGCAAAAAATAACTTATCTAGGTCTAATTGACAGCTGTTGATGCAATCAATAAGATGAAAACTTTGAGCTCTCATCATTAATTAGTCCTGAGCATTTTATAGGTAATAAACTTGGAAAGTTTCAGGTAGGGTAAATATGTCCTAGCTCTTTAAAATCCCTCTAAGTGCAGTTGGTTAAAAAGTTGTTCTTCCCATTCTGCYCTATAATAATATGTAATTTTGCGTAGCTGCAGCACAGTGTACTGCAGGTGGTGACAGTATTTCAATGGCAGATGAACAGCTTCTTACTGAACTGGATCCTCAGGTGAAACAGAGCTTTTGATGACTTGAGGCTTTTGGAGTTTCAAGTCCCACTGCATTTTGGCAGGATCCTTGTATGTGAGGAGTGCTTGAGGAAGAAACAGATAGCAAAGAGTAGACTACACTGGCTTTTTGCATTGATTCACCAGGCATTTCCACACTGCAGCTGCGAATGAGAAATGGAAATAATACTATAGGCTTGAGCGTCTAATGTCAATGACCTTTAAGATGTCTCCTGATGTAAAGCAGTAGCATTAATTTCATATATCAGAGCAGCTTGTTTTAGCCACATGTTTACTTGTTTTAAAGAAAAAGCTACAAATTGCCTTTTACATAAAAATTAAGATGATTAAAACCAGTTCTGTCTAGTTCAATCTAATGTTAAAAGCAGAAACTAAAGACACTGGGGACAAAAAAWTATAGGCAATGGGATTTAGGTATACAAGTACACATTTATATTTTTGAAAATATTTGGTTTTCTGTTTTCTGTATCAGTAAAGAGCTAATCTAGATAATAGTCTTAATAACATAAGGAAAACAGTGCTCAGCAAACTGAGCAATTCTACTGCCACCCCCCATCCRCCTGTCATGTTATTGCGATGACACAGTAACAAGGGACAAAAGAAGCTGTCAACAAAGAGAAGTATTCCCACTAAACACCTGAAACACTTGTTACGGAAGACAAAGACAGATGAAAGAGGTAGACAGGTAAGGAAGAAGGCTAGGAAGAGAGCTTTGCTGAAACCCTGCTTAAAATAGGATGAAGTGTGTAGGAACAAAGGATCAGAGGGCAAGATAGAAAATGAGAGTTGTCATCAGCAGGTCGACTTGCTGCAAGACCTTTTGTATTCTAAAGACGACAGGAAATTTCCTGAGGACAGAGGTAGCAAAATACTGAAAGGCAACTATAGCTGTTTTAAGTGGACAGAGCTCCTCCAGGCCTACACAAATTACATCCTTGAGTCTGAAGAGGAAGCAGTGAAGGAACAAATAGGAAAAACCTTGGCAAGAGTTTTGAAATCTTGCCAAGGATGGCAGTGACCCCAGAGAAAGGGACAGATGGCTAACTCAATTCCTGACACTAAGAAATTAGTAGGAGCAACATGCCCATAAAGTTGACTTCTGGTATGAGGAAGATTTTTGGATAATCAGCAAGGTTTTTCAATCATTTTCATCACTGTTGTGTACATATTCTTATGCTTCCTAGAAAACAGGTTGGACTAGGTGATCTCTTGGCATCTTCTGAAGTCTTGCATTTTTAATTTCTCTGATTTAAAATAACTTGGCAATGTCAACTGTACTGTGAGAAGAAAATTAATTTTAAAATAAAGGGAATTTTCCTTCATCATGCTATAGATAGAGATCTATAAAACAACTCCATTAGGGGGAAAAATCTGAAAACCAAAGATGATATGAAATATGTGAGTTATYGTGCTGTATATAGCAAAGACAAGATAATAGTATACTTGAAGTCATTCAGATGGACTCTGAGGCATGGTGGAAGGGTGGAGACAGAGAGGACCAGCAGTCTAACATTTTCTACACATTCCCCTATTAGCTGTTGCTTCCTTTACATTTCTGTTTTGAAACGCATCTAACAAGGTACTTAACTCCTACAGAATTTACTACTCCCTCAGACCCAGCTGGAAATACAGCTTAGTTTATATTCTGGTATTTAGCATCACTAAACTGAATAATATTCAGGATAGGGTAGGAGAACTTTGTAAACACTTCTTCTTGTCAAAGGAATCGCTCTCAAATATAAATTAAGATTCCTTTCACTTAATGGAATTCAGTATTCCATTCATTGTGCCTGACAAATCATCCTGCAAAAACTGCTTCTAAAGATTGTGTTTGTTCACTTTATCTCATGTTTTCTCTCCGATGAAARAAGAAACAGACTTAAAAAAGAAAGATTAACAGGTAAAGATGTAGTATAAAAAAATAGCTTTTATTGACTGGACAAGCATAAATGCTACAACTCACAAATTATTACATTTCCCAAAATACCTTTACATGTACAGACTCTTAGTTCAGGTATGGACAATTGATTTTCAATAATTATTTTTGAAAGGCTTAGTATTAATGATCTCACAAAGATGAGGAAGCAGGAAAACATTGAACTTCATCCTCCTGCATTAATACACATGGAGGTTATTTACTACTAATAAGTAGAAGACAACGAAAGTTTTTTGCAGGAGAGAAAGTGATACCTCACAACTGGGATTTTTTTTTTTACATATTTTCTTTTTTTCTGACATCATGTCATAGCAATATTGTTGCATCAATACTACATATGTCCATTTCCAGATTTTTTTTTACTTTGTTAAGGGAAAAAATCCTGCTAAGCTTACCTTCTTTCCTGGACAATGGCCTATCTTCACCAAGAGAGTTGCAGAATATTGTTTCTACCCAGTAAAGTGTTAGAATAACTGTTCCTTTCCAGAAGGAAACTGCCTACTGAGGTGGAAACTGTAAATTTAAAACTTCTCAGACTGAGAAGAACAGAATCTGGCTCTTGCACTCCCTCTTGTCTGAATACTATAATCACCTTTTTGTTACAGAAAAACTGGTAGCAACACCTCTGCTGGTCAAGTGTTAAAAGGCAAGCAATAGCTGTGATCAGTTACTTTAGATGGCACTTGGTATTTCACCGGAGAAAATCCTTGTCTGGTTTCAGATACATTGAGAGGTGTCTTGGAGTTTGCCTAAAGAGCTCAAAGCAGGCTGGAATTTCAGAAACTGGGATTTCTAAGTAACTTCTGGCTCAGCATGTGAGGTTTCTCACTGCCTTTCTGAGATGTGTGACTCTTCTCTGTCATCATATAAAGAAGAGAAAGAATCTATTCCTGTGCCCTTAATTCAACAAATTAGATGGTGCAATGTCTGCTTTGTATCATTTTAAGTTTCTTTTATTCTAATTACTCTTTAGCTGTGCAAAAAAGTACATGAAATCATATGTGAACAAAAACCCTATGAAGTTTTTGGATCACTAATGAGATAATCAGTACTCCGGGCTTTGCAATACTCTAGGTTTTGTAATTCTGACAGCAGTCTGTCTATGTCCATCAGTCTTCCTTGTAACTGTTCTCTAAGTATAGAACTAGAAAGGACGTTTTTTTTTTTCTGTGCCTTCTCATGCTTCCATCTTTGTAGGATTTTTGCTTGCTTCACTGCACATATGTATGCATAGAGTCTGACTGATAGGCAATAAAATTACCCACTGGAAATAAAAAAATCCAACAAACAGGTCCCAGAAAAAAGCTGTTGAAATCTTAGTGAATCACTGGTGCAAAGTCGGTACATTAACATCAGGTCTCCCTTGAAAATAAGTGAAGGTTGAATGCAAGTAATTCATCATTCAGATTCTTCATCTGGCACTTGCAACTTTGAGATCATTTGCCTGTTCCCGACTAGACAGAATTCAAATCCAATTTGTAACAATAAACTATGACCTTGAAGGGATCAATCACAATTGGTTGTCTTTGTTACTTTAATTGAATCACCTTGTAATTACTGAAGTATTTATTTTTAATTATCAGTTCTCATTTGTTCTGAGTGACTGTATTCTGCTTCATTCCTCCAATAACAATTCAGAAATATTATATGGAAACCTCAACAGGTTCTATTGTGGAAAAATAATAATGAATTTAAGAAGTGAATAAAGGAAAATTATCATCCCAGAGATATAGCTGTTAAAATATCAGGGAAAATTATATTTCCAAAGTAAAGCATTACTTTTCACCCTTTAATAAAAGTGTCACTATCACATCATGAATATCCCTAATGGTATTAATCCACCAAGGCTCTCCTTCAGCTTTATCTGTCCTTCTGAGCTTAGACAGTCAAATGCACCTAACCTGACATCAAAGCTCTCTTATTCCTCTGAGTATATAGGTCAGTGACTATTCCAGAAATGAGTCAGTTACGTATTTCGTTTAAGTTCCCCTAACATTTTTAGTTAGTTTAATGAAAAGAGAGAAATGGACTGGTTGGGCACTGCAGTAAAATTCCAAGGTAGTATGAGCTCAGCTAAATTTACAGTATGGAAAACTTGTCTTGGCTTTTACCACAGCTCAGCGTATGTTCCTGACTAACCACTTTTGAAGCAAAGAAAGAAGTCTGTCTAGAAGAAACAACCTTTCCCAAAGGTGGATGTAGTTCTATACACAGGCACCTCTCCACCTCCACTTTTTGGAAATGCCTGTCACCAGACAGAATAGTTCATTCCTCTGAAAGGTGTTCACAATGAAGAGATGAACATAAATATTTTCAGATGTTCTGTGCTAAGCAGTGTCTTTTCCATGGTCATTTGAGAGGCTATCGTCTGTGTCAGAGCGTCCAGTTTCCCAAAGCTCTATGTTGATGCCCATCAGCTGCTCGGTTACACTGATAAGCAGTAATGCAGCACTGGGGGAGGCGTGGGCACCAGCCGTTGCAGTGCTCTGGCTGTTCAAGTGCGCCTACTTGTCATTGGTTTAAATGAGACATCAGGAGTCACCATATTAAATGTTAAAAGGACCAGTATGGGAGGAAAAAATACTGCTGTGTTGTTCTGTCGTTCAATTTTCTGCCTGTGGAAATGGCCAGAACACTTCTCTGAAGTTTCAGTATCTCACACTTGACTGTTCCACTGCTTTCATCAAAATGGTGGAACAGTAAACTTGTTGTGACTCAGTACTCATCCATGGTATTTCTTTGCTTACTTGGGATTTTTGGAGACAATGTACTTTACAACATACATTCTTTCATTACTGACTTCTTTATTTTTGATTTGTTTTCACAGGGACATGAATTAAAGCAAAGTTGTGTTTTTTTGTAATGCTCCAAAGTTCCTCATTGTGGCCACTCTGAAATAGGCTGACCTGCAAGGAGGTACATCTCCTCCTGGGAGCATCTCAATGATCCTTATCGGTCCCTTCCAACTCAAGATATTCTATAACCACTTAGTATTAACTCTTTGCTTTCTCTCTGTCACAGTTAAGTGCACAAATAACTCTCCATGTGTTTTCTGAGCTGAGGAAGCAGTTCTCTTTCTGGTAAAGTTGCACATCAGGAAAGCATTTCTTGACAGTCATGGTAATTAGTTGCCAGTGATAAGGCTCTGAAGGCATTTGATTCACTGTCACTAAAGGTCTCCAAGAGTAGATTATGTACAAAGAATGAGAGACAAACATAGATATGATCCCTTTCCTGCAGAAGGCAGAGAGATGATCCAAGTCCGTCGGGTCTTTTCCATTGCTATTATGTATAATTAATTCAGGAGAATAATTTTCCTCCCCTCTTCAGCTAACTTGTTTTCTGGGGGCCCTGTGTTTCCCTTTTGCTTAGATCATTAACTGTTTGTTTTCCTTTCCTTATGTACATGTTTAAATTCCATTGATGCTAATGGAAAATACATGTGCAGGGGATAATAAACATCTAAATATTTGGATTCTGCTAACATTCCTCCCTAGGGCATAACAGTAAAAGTGTTATAGGAAAATACATTTGTGCAAAAGCACTTCATTGTGCCCAGAGGCCATTGTGACGGGGTTCCCCGCGGTGACCGTGGGGGTATTTAAGGAGCGCGAGCCCTGGGGTGCCCGCTCCCAGGAGAGCACCTCTCTCGGGAGGCAGCATCTCCCCTGGGTGCCCATGGCAGGTCAGCGACAGACGCTGCCGAGGATGCCCATGGACGAGGAGGCGAAGRAGCGCCCGCTGCCCGCCGACAGGCTGCCGAGCCTGCAGGAGAGGCGCCGGGTGAGGGACGGGGCAGGAGGGAGAGGCCGGTGGTGGGACGGGGCCGCACGGAGCTGCCTTGGTGCCGGGGCCGGGCTTGCCGGCACTGTGGGGGCTGCTGTGCCAGAGCAGCTGCCTCCATCCCATGCCTCCTCCTCCTCCTGCCCACGGGCAGCCACAGGCAGCAGGCCAGTCCTCTGCACCCCGGGAGAAGGTGAATGTGTCCTCACACCCCTCATCACTACCTCTGAAACCAAATCAGGGGATCAGCAGAGCCCAGAAGTACGGAGAGTATAAATAAAGAGACAGCAAGCCAACCTGTTTTCACACTCCTGTGCATACAGCAAACACCAGATATAGCCCAGGTTTCATGAGGGGAGCCAACCCAAAGGCAGATGCTTTCCTGCCCTGCGGGTTGCTTGGGAAAAGGGTTTGCGTATGTGTGTCAGGGGAGTGAAGGGGATTTGTCGGGGCAGGGAGGCATATGGCGGCGTTCTGCCACACTAATCTCCCGACGGGGTGGTGGCCATTAAGGAGCCTAGGCCGCTCGGATCCATCTGGCAGCTGCTCCTGGGTGCCCTCGGGCCCTCCAGCCCACCCCAGCCGACACGGAGCAGGGCAGAGCCGCGCTGAGCCTTCGGCACCGCCATCCTGCGGCCTCCGCCGGGCCGTGCTCGGGCAGGGAGAGGAGGGGAGCCCAGCCCTCCATCCCTCGCCCTGTATGGCGGAACAGAAATCATGATTTTTTTTAGAAATCTCGTAGGACTGCATTTTTTTGCTGGGGAAATTCAAGCTAGCGTGAATGTAAAGATTTGTAACAGCATGTAGCACATTTGTTTTGTATTCACTGAAGCCTCTGGGGTACCTGGCTGGGTGAAGAACAAGCACTTTTCTTTAAATCCAGGGATCTCTTATGTGGCCAAAGCTCTAACTACCAATATGCCTGTCTCCCCTAGGGCTAGCTACTGGCAGCAAAACTGTAAAAACAAGGTAACTTTTCACTCCTCTTTATCATTTCCCTAACCCCATCCTCCTGCAAACCAGCCAGTGGGGAGAGGAAAGTCCTGACACTCCTTTTCCTGAAGGGACAAAAACAGGAGTAGGAAATAGCTGGGCAACTTTGTGCCCTGTTGGCAACTGTAATTCCCCAGAATACACACGGTTATTGTGGTGATGATAAGCAAGCTATAAATGTTCACATTTCACATTTTTATTTGTAGATATTTTTTCCCCTAACAATGCAACAGATGTGTGAAATTGGGAACAAACTGACTGAAAATTGCAGAACACTTTTGTCGGCAAGGACATTCAGACAGCTACAGAAATGATAAACAGCTTTCTGGACAACATTATTTAAATCCCTTTGCAGTGTACGATTCCTTTTGAAGAAGGGATGCAGGATTCCTTGAGTGCGCTAAAGTACTATTGCCATTATCATTACTGTTATGAACTTGCATGCTTTCAAAACATTCTCAGTGGAGTTTAAAGTGTATGCTACATAATCTAAGAAAGATATAGTCAACCTTAAGAAAATGATAAATAGTAATGAATGCAATTCCAAAGCAAGAAAAATGTCAGGGGAAAAAGAGCATATTTTGAATATTCATTAACAAGGGATAATTTCCCATTTTCTCTCCAGTGGTCTCTTCAGTCTGTGTTTTAAAGAACAATATACTTTAAAAAATGAAACAATAACTTGACAGTGCTCACCTAGAAGTTGTGCCTTGTTTTCTTGAAATCAAAGCTCAGTATTTTATGGGGTARGAACTAGAGGCAAACAGGAAGCCTGCATACAAGCTACTTGACCCAGTATGTCCATAAAGACTGATGATATAGCCAGTTATTTATTTCTCCTGAAAAAGTTCACTGCTAAAGCAAGCAAATTAGAAACACTTTTTGTCAGTATTTTCTACTAAAAAACCCAGTACCTGTTCCACATCCTTCCACAAAACCTTTCCTTTTTTTTTGACAAAGTCATTTCTTGGTTGTGGGAGAGGCAATTAAGAGGGTAGGAAAAGATTGGCAAAATATACATAAAAGTCAGATAAATTGGGTGCTTTTTACACAGAAAACAAGATTTTGTTGAAATATTTTCCTTCTTCCCCAAATCACATCTATGACAATTTTGAGCCCTCCTAGTTATAATACATACACAACAACAAACTGCTTGTGCATATGGATTCCTCTTCCAAGTTGCTCTTGTTGGTTAGTGTAATTCTTTCTGGCTTTTAGCAAGCATAATCTCCTTTAATTGTGAGCCTTCCTTAATGAAGACTATTCTTGAAACTGTCATTTAAAATAAGTCATTAATTGTTTTCCACCCCCCATTAAATATAATAGGAAGCTATACCATTAATTCTATCACTGCTAACTCCCCACATTGCCAGATGCTGAAGCAGAATTGGACTATGGATTAGAAAACATATGGATTTATTTACACTAGGTAACTTCTTTATTAAAATATCTTAACACAGTCATTACAGAGACTTCTTTCCCAAGCCCCTGCTGTCACACTCCGCTCTGCTCAGGAACACACACCACATCTGCTTTTCACATATGCTCTCCAGCCCCAGTCCACCCGCATGGGCCCCATTCCCAGCAGTACGTGCCCCTCCTCCCGAGCCTCAGATGCAGACACACAATRGGGCTGTAGCACTAACAGAAGTGTGGTGGGTTCAAATCAGCCTTGGCTGGCTTGGMGAATATGCCTAGACCATCCCTGTTCCAGCATAGCTGGTCGTGAGTGATAGACTCTCCAGCTCACGCTGACGATGCAGGGCCTTCTGCGACAAGTAGTGCAGTTTATCCAGCACACAACTGCCGGGCAGATTTTTCACTGGTGATCCCACAACTAGGGGTTTCTAGCCCATTAAGAAAAATTAAAAAAACAATCCCACACCTTCTTCTCTCCTTTTCTTTAAGCCACAAGTGCCTGAACTGTAGACTAATACTAAACAAAGTCCCTTGCTACCGGGGAGTAAGAAAAGAGAAAGACCTTGGGATTAACTGCCTGTTTCTCTTTCCTTGAAAACTGCTCAGACAGCTTTCTGAGCAGTGTAAGAAAGATGCCTGCTGGAACAGATAGATGTATTGTTCTGAAGCTTTCAGTTTGTCTTTGGTTTGCATAGGTCTGATTTCCTAGCTGCAAAAGCAGGCATGCTCTTCCCCTCCCTGTGTAGTTTGTTCTAATTCTGCAAATAGATAACCAGTAAAAAGTGGAAAATATTCTTAAAACACAGACTCTTTGTTTCCTACCTGTCTCCTCTTTCCTTAGTTACAGACTTTTTTTCCCTATGGGCAACATGCTTTTGCTTGACTTTGTAATTCTCCACCCCTTCAATGATTTTTTTTTTCTTTCTGGGTTATCATCTTTGAGCCAAAAATGTGTGACCTCTTTTTTTTATTAGCAGAAAACACATATTCTAACAAAGGACTTTTGAAACTGCCTCCATAGCAACCAAGGATTCTTTATAAAAGAGGATGTTTAAGATCTTCTCATTGCTTAACAATGTGTTGCAAACCACAGTCCCCGTTCTAATGAACTACATTTACAGTGCACACCTCGCCCCCATCACCCCCACATTAAAATGCTAAAAATGCAAAGTAATGCACTCTGAAATCAGGAAAGAGACAATGAAGGCTTTTTACTAAGGCCATTCTATTTTTTCTCCCCACCTTTACCCTCTTCTCAGTGCCACCAGGTTCCTAGTACCAGTCCCATCTTCCTATCTGAGCTGTCAGTAATAAATTGCTTCTCCCTAGTACACCTCTTTTGAATCCCTTTAGTCCAGCCATTTCCACAGGTTCAGCATACATCCATTCTCATTTTCTATTCACGAACTCTCCACTTAACCTCAATCCAGTCCCAAGTCTTCTCTCACCTGGTTCCCAGCCCCACCTAGGATTCAAGCCAGGTTCTATTCCTTCCTCCACTCCCAGTGTAGTCTCTTACCTTGCCCCTTCTAACTCCTTTTTGAACTCCTTGTTCAGTCTTAATTTTCTCTGTCCCACCACCTCTTGACTCCTGCTCACATTCTCTGCCTTCTCTTGTCTGGGTTCACGAGCCCTTTTGCCTTCCTGTCTCTTCTTCTTTGTCTACTCAGTTCCAATTGTCCAGATGGAATCTAACTGGCTCCTAACCTGTGTTCTGTCTTCCCTCATTGGTCTGTYTATCAAATGGTCCCATTTGCTCTAACAGGCTCTTCACCCTGGACTCTTCTTACTTAAGCAGTTCTTTTGCTTTACCAGTTATGTTTACTATTGCTTGAAGTATCGGAACATTCTTATTAACTTTTTATCATTTATAATATCACCAACATGGATTCCAATATAGTTTTATTTACAAATGCCTGGTAGATGGCAGTTCCTTCTTTACTATCTCATAAATAGAAAATGTATTTAATTATTTTATATTCAAAATATGTCAGGGCAGGAAGAAGACAGGAGAATCAGCAACAGTGAGTCGTTAGTGGAACTACCTTCCAAATACAGGCATTACAGGCAAGTACTTAAACTTCAACAGTGTGGATATTTCTTCTCTCTCCATTCCCCTTACTCCTCTGATGTGAACCACTAAAGCTTAGTTTCAAAAAGGTTTTTGGGGGGTGTGGAAGTCTTCTTTCTATGGACTCCTGTTACCACGTCTTGGCAGAGTCGAGCACCGAACATACATATAAACAGTAATGGCGTGCTTCAAATGGGAACATTTAAGAGAATCAAACAGGGCTTAAACAAGAAAGTAGATATTAATGATGTGGGTCTTTACAAACCCTACCAACATGATGAAATAAGTGGAAGTAATACTAATGAATTATTACAAAATAAATGTGCTTTACATACATCAAAACAAAGCTTTGCAGAACACACAGGTAATATCAATAAATTGCCAACAGTAGCAGTGTCCAAAAATATTGACTGAGAATTAGAATTAACATCTAACACAGACCAGATGTTAGCCCACAAAAGCATTGGACATATTAACATCAATAGGCTTCCGCATAGAACAGTAACCATTTTTCATTAACAACAAAGTAAGTTGTCACTGAGCTGTACTTATGGTGCTAACTGATACTTCCATGTTGGGCCTTCTTCATAGGGGGTTAAAGCAGGATACAGGATACAACAGATTTCCAGAGGAAATTAATTAATTCAAACCATTTACAGCATGTTGACGAGGTTAGGTTTACAATGCGGTCACTCAGCTTGGATAAAAGCACACACAGGTTTGGCTGATACCAGGATTTAGGAAGGGAGGGAGGAAAAACAAGAATTAAAGACCTTCTAATGCCAACAGTTTTCCTTTTTTTTTTTTTTTTCTGTAGCAAATAAGCACATTGTCTTCTCCATGCACACATAGCTGAATATTACCAAGTTTTTAGAGTAGCTTTTGCAAATCTTCTTGCGAACACTTGGCTCAAAATGTCCCAAATTATACTGTGAGGAAATAACAGGCACTTACATAATTCCAAAAACATTTAAATCTTCAAATTTTGAAGATCATAAYCTTTGAATTCTGCTTCCTGCGTTTGACTTCTTAAGCAAACCTCAATGAAGACAATCTCATGTCATATGTAAAGTCATCTCAGCTGATGGAAAGAAGATAGCGCTAGCTGTACCATCACATGACCTTTTCCAGATTAAAATAGTTAATGAGAGTGCTGTAAGGATGGAAGTGGATTTTCTTTTTCAGTATCTTACAGATAGGGATGTTTTGGCTTTTTTTGATGGTAGAAACAGAAATTAACAGCATTCCCTGAATGCTACGTGCTGCCTGAACATCCATCAGTCCCTCTAAAATAGAAACCACATGTACAGGTAGATGCCCATTCGGCCGTTTTGATTCTGTGGAAGACGTCTTTGGTACCTCTTCTTTCAGTCCAATATCACACATATCTAGGACATCACCTGAGCAGTGGCTACAAAGCCACAGTTCAAAACTATTGTTTCTTCTCTCATTTTGTCTGTGAGAGCTTTGGATGGGATTTACTCCGATTTACTCACAGTAACAAAGCTTTTAAATTTTTTTCCTCTCCACTCTTTTTCCTCACATGCTACTCTCTATTTCTGTCTTTGTGCCAGTCTAAATAACCAGCTATATATCTATGCATCCATATAGCTGAGTTGTTTTCCATTACTTTGGCACTTAAACAAATATCAATAGTGAAATAATTACTGAAATTTTTGGAGACCATGTTAAAACTGGAGAAACAGACTTTTGGGTGAGGGAAAATTAATGAATGAGGAATTTTTCTGAGTGTTAAGTAAAAGCTGTTAAGAAATGAAGTTTTGTGACATATTCTGAGCTCTTCATCTCCCAGCCAAACAGGAGATGTCTTTATTCACAGAAATCACTTTCTTCTTCCTAGAATTCTGCTGCTGGGGTACATGGAGTGAGGAACTGACCCACTTTGAGGCCCAAGGCCATCATTTTGGAGTGAAACCTAGGAACTGGTGAGCTTGCATGAATCCGTAGCAGCTGAGTAATGAAAAAAACAGACTGCTGTTTAAAGCTGCGAGACTCCATTCATTGTTTCTGCAATGAGATTTAGAGACCATGAGGTGCAGTACACCAGTCTGCTGACTGACAGATTTAATTAGAAGAAACATGGTTCCCTAGGAAGCTATAGGGGATGGAAAAGAAAAGAGGAAAGGAGTTTATGAAGCTGACTACAGCTGGTTGCTCTTTAGAGTCTGATGGTCTCTATTCAAGGCAGAGGGTCTATCTCCATGAAGTGTCCTGCTGCAATCTGGTACCAGCATACTAGTACCAGAATAATTCCAGCAGTGAAGGAGTAAGAGGTCATGATATGCAGTGCAGAACTCCAAAGAGGAAATGAAAGACAGAATGATTTAGTAGTTGTGTCCTGACAGAGTCGAAGTGATCCATGTGGTTACTGCACTTGATATCACATGAGATATATACCCTACCAGCACTCTAAACCCAAGATGATACGGAAAGCTTGCTGAGGCTCATCTGGCCCAGTGGCTACTACTTCATGCTGCTGCTCATCCATGTAGGAATTTGTGACAGTGCCAGGAATAATACTGAATAGATGAGAAGTCATCATCTACCTCTGGGAAGGAGGGTGAAAGAAGGATGGACTCAGATGATATTTCGGTTAGACCTTCTGGGAGAGGGTAAAAGTCTGGGAAGAGCACAGATGTATCCTGAAGATGAAGCCCTTGCTGAACATATGGTGTCATTGGGAGGGTTTCAGACTTCTTACAGTTTTGTCTAACTCATGATGAATGGGGAAAGTGGTGAAGCTACTATTATATGGCAGTTACCACACTTGGTGAGTATTTTAGCATTGGTTCATAGTCAATCTGGAAAAATATATTCAGTTTTGGACTAAAGGGCCTGTCCTAGATTAGAAACCATGTGAAGTTTTTGTAATAATTGGAAGGAAAGAAAGAAGTAATTTTATTAAAGTTGCAAATGACACAAGCTGAGAAATCTTTAAGGACACTGTAGAAGAGAATTCAAGTTCAAAATTATCTCAGAAAATAAGAGAATCACAGAATTATTCAAGTTGAAAGGGGTTTAAGGAGGTCACCTGTCCAGCCTCTGACTCATTGTGGGGCTAACTATAACATTAGGTCAAGCTGATCAGGGCCTTTCAAAATCTACATACAGAAAAAAGATGCAGTTCTACAAGGACACAAACAAAATTCTGAAAAATGTCTGGCTAAACAAAAAGATCTGAGAGTTACTGTGGCTCACAAGCTGGACATGAGTCAAGAATGTTATGCTTTTCTGAAAAAAGTAAATAGSAGTGTTATCTCTAATTTAGCTGAAATATTTGCTGTATTTGGCACTAGTAAGGTGTCAGCTGGAATACTAATGTCTGATTTTGTGTACAGTTCAAGAGGGATGTGGACCAACTGAATAATGTATTGTGATTACAACAAGGGTTTCTAATTAGCACAAGGGAGATTAGATCAGATGACAGGAAAAACCTCCTAACAGAAAGGTTAGTGCAGCACTGGAATGCATTGCCTGGGCAGGTTGTGAGGTTTCCATCAYTGCAGGTTATTGAAAAACAAGTTGGACAAGAACTGGTCAGGAATGACATAGAAACATCTGATCTTTGCTTTGGGCATAGGAAGGGAAGAGATGGTTGGTTAAGGTCTCCTCCAGGCCTCCTCCTATCTGTAATTTCTACATCTGTCATTCAGATTTAGTGAAGAAGTATATGCTGTGACACTGAATTATTTAAATCTATCCCTTGGAGACAACAACCAGGTTATTTCTTTCTGGTCTGGGTACAGTTGCTGCTCATATGTCAATGGTGCCTGTTCTGCTTAAGTCCTAATGAGCTGTATTTGCCAAGATCCATTATCCAAAATATTTCAGCTCACAGCCTCTTACTTTAGAAGATACAAAGTCTTCCTGTGAGCATCTCTGCAAGCAAATTAAAGTGAGGGTAATAACTTCTGCAAAAGGGGAGTAATGACCAGCTGAATGTGGGCTAGTATATGGCAACATTTTTTATGGGCATACCTGTTTGAGTAGTGAACATCTGTACACACTCTTAATGATTGCTTGCAATTTATGTACACTTCAGCACACTGGGACAAAATAATTTGTTATCCTGTAATGAAAAAAGTATTCATCCTTTTCCAAGAGTGGGCACTTTTTGCTTCAGTAAAAATCAAACATCAATAAAGTATTATAACATTCAGTGCATAAGAACTAGAATTATTCCTGAAATACACAAAAAATGCAGCACACACTTCAGGTTTACAAGACAAAGTAAATATTTGCTTCCTGGAATCTGGAATCTCAGTTTCTTTTTCTTGATTACTTTCCTTTAAACAAACTTTGTGTGAAGAAACGATGCTTCCCAGCAGCTGGCACGGCCCTTTGAGAGCTGGGAATCCAGGATTCTCTTCTAGGGGCAGTACTTGACTTAATCTTGGATTTGGGCCRAGTGACCTAATATCTTTTTGCCTTTTCCACAGCTTTTAAATCTTCAGTAGACTTTATTATTTCAGACAAAGCATGATAGGAGTTATCTGAGAAAGCAGATGTTGCTTGTGCTGTTTTCCTGCTCAAACGTGGCAGCAAGCATCACTGCTTACTAAAATCCTAATTTTAGTTAGTGCCATCCACCATTTCCATCCATACTGCTAGCCCAGTCTTCTAGATCACTACTAAAGCAATTTTTTTATTTGTTTAGGACCTTGTCCTCAAAGAGATGAATATAAATGAAATTCATATTCCTTCCACTGGTTTCAACTCGTTCACCATTTAGTTTCTGTGACCTCAAGCCACCTGTATGTACAGACTGAATTTGGAATATACTTGGAGAAACAAAGGATAACTGGAAAGAAAAAGAAAGAGAAAATCAGTGCAGGAGGCAGTGATATGAATGAGACTGTGCTAATACCTATGACTATTTGCTATTTTTATTGTTATTATTATATTATCTTCATTGCTATTAAAATTATTAACAACACTTCATGGCTCTTACTCTTAACACCTGTAACCAGACCTGGAAAACATATTGTCTGACAGTAGCAATGAAAGAACCTTTACTTACGTTTTACTGAAGTGACTGTTTGTTAAAAGATAGTCTTAAAATGGTTTCTACAGTAATAAATAACTGACATGAGTTTCCTGAGTTTATTCATTTTTATAAAAGGTAACTTCAATCCTCATTAAACATAAATAAGCAAAACAATGTTGACAAAAATTATCTTAAACAGAACACACAGAATCAATTACATAACATACTGCAGATGTTTAAAACTTACAAAGTAGTCTATTCAACTTTAAGGAGGTTGAGTACTACTTCTCTCAGAAATAAAGATGGAACATTATCATCCAGTGAATAAAACTGTGTTTCAATAAATAGAAATATGGGACAAGCCAAAAAGCAAATAAACAAAACCAACCTAAGCATCTCTCCCTTCTCTTCTGTATTATAGTGAAATGTAAATATGAAGAAGCTGCACCTGACATCCAAGTACACTATAGCCCAACTATAAATGGAAAACAGTACTTTTACTGTTACAATGAAAAATAATGCTAAAATATATTAGCAGATTTTCAAAATAACAGTGACCAATGAATGCATGCATTTGATCTAATGAAAGTAAACATATTACCAGTTTTCTGAAAACTTCCCTCTTACATGAACCAACAGAATTTCTTTTGCCAATGCTTTCTGTGTCTTTGGACATAAGGCTGGAAAAACTTAGTGGGTAATAAAGCCCTGTTCCCTGTTGTTATAGGCAACTGAAACCTGTTTATAAATGCTGCAAGACTCATTATAAAATGGGCTAAGATTTCTCACCCCCCTCTTTCTGCCTGAAAGCTGTTCCTGATATTAGATATCTCCTAACTTCCAATTTAAAAGTATTCATGACCATTTTGCACCTTTTTATTACTGTGYCAACAGTATCTTTTAGCTTAATAGCTCTTTTTTCTCCCTGATGGTTTTCACCATATGTGCTTACAGATATTTACGATTTTTCATATATATTATCTCCACTTTTATTTTACAGATCTGTATAGCGGTTATTCTCCAAGTTTGTTCCAGTTTAAATTCACAGTTCTTGAACATGGACTGGATCCAATATTTCAGAGGAGAATTTTCTAGCACTTTATATAATGGCATCAACACGTCTCTATTTCTATCACTTTGCCTGAAGCGCGCTAGGACTATTTTTGCCTGCTTATAGTCACGTGAGACTACTTGATTGAATAAGGATATTCAGGTCTTTTTTGCCTTCTGCTATTTCAAGTTGATGAAAACTTATTTTATAGAAGAACCCTTTTTAGAATGTAACTTTTGATGATAAAATCACATCCCACCTCTTGCTCTTCTCAGGGCCTTCTGAGGTGACTGACAGAAATGACAGAGGTGATGGATGGACATTAAGAGATGTCCCTTATTCATATGTCTGAGGTAACCAACGTGCCCCCAGTGGTGGAGGTGCCTTAGATAACTGAGTTGACCCGTGTGACACAGACTTCCTCCTTGCTGTGTCATGAAGAAGCAGCTAGTACAAAAATCTGTGGTTTTCATAGGTAGGCCCAGTTAGTCTATTAGTCATGTGCACAAATTATTTTTATATAGAATAAATAAAATTAGGCACAGAATGGGACCTTGAGAAACTATGTTACAAATCTCATTTCATCCCAAAAGTTTTAACTAGTACTTCTTTCTCTTTCAGCCAGTCCAGCTTTGTCCACTTCAATTCTTCTAACAATGTCTGTGTTCTGTTCTCCCTTTATAATTTCAAGTATTACACCATACAGAAGGTTTGTTTCCTCATTGGGGTTCTTTTTGTTGCTTGAATACAAGGGTACTTGTTTGAAATCTCTGGTTTGGAAGGCATAGCAGCTAGTTGTAGTTATCTAGGAGATGGGAAGATTTTCATGGCAGAAATATTTTACTTCTTTGACATAGTGCATCTGTTATGCAACACAGTATTAATATTATTAATTGTGCTTAATTTTTTGTTAAAGAGGAACTGCTTTTTGGAACAGTATAACTACTGTTGCATCCTTTTACACCAGTGTAGAAAAACGCCACGTACATAGATTAAATGAGTGTTTTCCATTCCCAACCACAKAACAGAGAGTTTAAATCTTTTACTGGCTTTAGAAGTTTGCGTCTGAGTCCTGGCTTTTCTTTGAAGCAGGAAAAACAAACTAAGAAACAGTTAAAAAAGACATATAACACTCAGTTTCCAGCCCTTGCTCACTACTAAATATACGAAGTTACAGGGAGCAAATAAAATCCTTTCTTTAAACAGACTTTTAAATGCAAATTTTAAATTCTAAATTATCTTATAATTTGGGAATTGATGCTATCCCAGCAGGTGGGAAGGATTTAGGCAGCACTGGAATGCTGAAGATGAAACTTTCCAGTTATGCTACTGTCAGGTAGATTAATATTTGACCCGAAACCTTCACAGAGCTCATTTCACTTCCTGCAAACCCTATAGTATCAGTGATTATGTTGAGATAGTTTAACCTGAGATGTCAGTGGCTGATCTGTTGAAGTGAAAGCTCTCTGGGAAAAACAAACAAACAAACAAACAAACAACTCCCTTTTCAAAGCAGCTAGTGTATCTTGCCTGGAAAACAGATTTAGGGAAGGAAATTAGTTTATCCTGAAAATAGATACTGATAGACACCTCAGAGTGAGCATGGAAAACTTAGACATCGTCAGAGATACAGTGAACTCTGGGTTTCCATAGCGTTCACTGCTTCACAACAGTTTGCTCAGGGAACATAACAGAAACACTAAAATTTGTTCAACACTGATAGAAAATTCAGGCTCTGTTTAACTTACAAAGGGGAAAAAGACTGTGGTCTGCATATGCCCTGTTTCTTCTTCTATAGAGTAGAAGAACTAAACGATATTGAGAGGTTTGCTCTTTTTTTCCTGTATCTTATGCATTTATCACATTCTCAAGGTGTATTCTCRTTTAATAAGGCCAAAATTCAACACCATATGTGGGTATGCCTTATATTTCATTTCACACATGAAATATCTAAAATTTATAAAGGATGCCACATTAAAAGCCTCTTAAGTTATGGTTTTACTTGCTAACAACACTTCTGTTCAGCCTTCTTGGGCTTAGGAAGTTATGCCTTTACATGTGATAAAGCGTTTTATATAATCACAGTGGGGTCACAATGAACGTAGGAACTAAATTAATATAACAATAGCCTAACTTCTTCCTGCAGTATGCTACTGTCATTTATTAGAGACAGTGGAATGGTCTTTTTCTCCAGGGAGATGTATTTCGCCTTTCTTTCAAAAACAAAAGCAACTCTACTTTAACAAAGATGTTGTATTGAAGCAAATTCAGTTTGCCAGCAAAGTGGTCATTCTGGATTAAATTTTCTTTTCTTTTTGTCACTTTTTACTTGGGATATTCAATTAAACAGAACAAAGAGCAGCAATGCAGAATAGGCCATGTTGATAACTGAAAGCTACTCCAAAATATACTTTTGGTATCCTGCATTAAGTACTTAATTTTAATGCTTTAACACTTTCTTAATAGAAAAGTTACAGTCTATTCAACAAGTCTTCCAGCCATTTTACAAGAACGGCCATGTATTTGATATATATATATATATACAGCCATATATATGAGACCCAGAAACTACGTCTACTGAAAATAATCAACTAAACAGCTCTAGGGCCCATTCTCTGGACTGAGGCCAGCTGGCATAGTCTGGTCATGTCCATACTGTTGAACTCTCTTTTCTTTTAGAGCAGGGTAGCTTCACCCAAAAAGCTTATCAGGAGTGATCCTTATGATGTGGTAACCCCAAACTGTTCCTGGGAATCATTTGGAAGAGTTCCAGCTGACCAAAACTATGCGGCGGACTATTCTAGCAGTAAAGAAAATACAGATGACTGAGTCCCAGTGTCTATGCCTGGGCTCTGACACTGCTTAGTGGGGAAACCTAGCTAAAAGGAGAGATATTTGTGAGAAGAATTTTTGAATCTAACAGGTTTCATTTAGAGATTTTCAGACTTTCAACGGGGATGAGAAAGGCAGTTTCCCTGTGGTGAGAGCTGTGACTCTCCATAAGTAATTTCAGCAAGTCAGGAACAAAATAATATCTGCTATTGTGTAAAGATTTTAAAAATTGTAGCTGATATGTAAGCACATACTACAGCTGCCCTAGGAATTTCTGCATGACATTCCAGTAGTAGAGCAGATACAAAGATTTATTTCAGGAATGAGATCTTAAATATTTTCTTGTTAGGATGAAACTACTCTTTTTCAGTGGGCCATCCAATTTATATCCTCCAGACATGATATAATTATGATGTAAATGGTATATAGGCTTTATTCCAGCCTTTTGCACAAGGAAAAGAGTTACTTGCATAAAAAAAAAAAAAAAAAAAAAAAGTTTAAAAAAAGGAACAAAATTTCCTGTATGGAAAGCAATGATCTCTCATTTCTTCTGATAAAAGCCCAGAAGAGTAGAGTTGACTGACTACGATTAAAACTGGTCAGCTGCAGGGGCAAAGTCAACAGCTACCAACCGCTAGAACACAACTAACATTTAAATCTGTCTGATGAGGAAAAAGGGGTTTAGTTAGCTTGAACTGAATAAAAAGTGAGGTGATGGGAAACTCGGAAGCTTGCAGCACCCCCTCCTAGACCAGCCTGGTTTGTTGTTTGTCCTCAGGTTCAAGTGACTTGGTAGCAGCCATTGCAGATGGGCTGTCTCTCCTTCTTCCCTCTCCACCACTTCACCCCTTTCTACATTTGTGCCTACCTCCATTTTTGCTTAAAATGAATGCCACCACTTTTATTCAAACTAAATAAAAGATTCAGGCCCACACATTTTCCTGCACTGACTGACAGAGAATTAAATATTCACAGGGGGGAATAGTCCTGTTCTGACTTGTACAACAAAGGAGGTCTGACTATCTAGCGTGCGACTTACAGGAGAGGAGTATGGAGTAACAGCATCCAACAAGTGGTAAAATTTATTATTTTGGATACAGAAAATACTGTATAAGACTGAAGAAAAACACCATAGTAAATATTCCTGATCTGGCAAGGGGACAAACATGGAACTTCAGTAGCAGGCTTTCTCTTTACCATCCATTATTTCATTTAAATTGTTTTCTAAATTTTTCAACATTAGGTGCCTAAATATAAATAAAACAACAACTTAGAAAGAAAAGGCAGTCTTGAAATTATATCTCCCATAGCAATATTAAAAAACCCTGTGCTTAATCTGTCTCTCTCCTGGAAATACTACATTGACTTTTGACTTTCTTTATGTCACAGTTCTTCCTTGCCCCACTGAATTGATAATGAAGAGAAAAAGATGRAATTTTCTTACATAATTGATCTAGAAAAATCTGTTGGGGTGAGAGCTCTTTGCTACAAAATGTTCATGGAAGGAATTCCATTTCTTGTTTTTGGTTTTTTGTTTTTTTTTTTAAATAATAAAAAGAATAAATAATTGTACTGCATGCACAGACAAATAACTACACACAGATCTTTTGGCAACATCCAAAAGAAATTTTTGATGACATCAAATATTTTTCATTTTTGCCTCAGTGGAAGTAAAACAATCTTATTTGCTGTAACATATATAGGGTAGAAAAAAATACATCTGAAAATCAGACAATGACTTTGGTTTAAATTTGAGGGTTTAAATTGTGGCTACTGAGATTTGACAACAGGGGATCTGTAAGTCTCTTTTTATCAGTTCCTCCTAGAAAGCCAGGACCAAATGTGCAGATTGCCCATGTGCATAAGCAATAGGAAGGAAAGAAAATAACCACATGCAAAGAATGACAAATCTCACAAGTGGTAAAACTGTAATCTGTATTCAATTTTATGCATGATTCAGCTAAGTGACTTAGTGTGACAAGTACTACAGGTGAGAACCAYCTGCCTGCACCTGTCTGTCTAATAAATGATAGGATGCAAAGAGCTGCAGACCAAAATAAAACAATTTGTTAGCTTCGTGGGACTAACTCTGTTTCTGAGAAAAGTCCATAATTAACCATGCACATACTTATGAAGGCCTGTCCTTTTATGCGATATAAGATTACGTATTCATTCTTCAATCTCTCCCTCTCATTTTACACACACAAACATGCATACAGTGTGAGCAAAGGCACATGAAAGTTGTCTGGGCAATTGCAAAGGCTTTTTCCAATTAAATTACTTTATTCATAGATCAATGTGATTTTGCTTATGGATCCATTTTACATTGACTTTTTCATTTTCTTTTATTAATTTAATGATGGCACAGGCCAATGGGGCAATCTTTGTGTGTGAAATTGCTCAAGTGAAGCAGTGCAAAGAAGGAAAATAGTAACTAAGGAGGAAACAAAGTTCATAATTATGAACATGCACTCTGATGTACAGCTTTGAGGACTGAATGGAACTCACATTGGAAAGTGATTGTAGATATAAACTGAGAAAGGATTTTTAAATCAAATTTTAAAGAAATAAAAGTCTGTAAAAGATACTCATGCAGTCCCTATGAATAATTTTGCCTAATCCAAGAATTACCCTAAACAGAAATCCCAGTGAAAATTCATGATACTCAGGAAAGAAATTACTGGAAAGAAGTCTTTCCATGCAAAATGGACATTTACTAGTATATCATTGGAAGTCTGTAGTCCTAGCAGCAGTATATCAAGCCTCAGGCAGATCGTCGCAATGTGGAGAAGTAAAGGACCTGTAATCACACAGCCTTCAGCCCCCCTGCCCCCCGTCCTTCAGACTGCAGTTTTATGAACTGTGCTCCTGTGAGGAGCTGTTAGGARCCAGCATTCAGTGTGCAGTGGCACCAAGTTGCAACCTAGGCTCATCCCACTGCTACACTACTGCTCCCTGGCACCCATAGGGATCTTGTTGGCCATGGTAAAGGATCTGATCCATATTCTCTGGGTATTCATCCTGGTAAAGATATTAAAATAATAATATATACAGGTTCAGTTCCCGAGCTCAGGGGAGACTACAGGGTGGGTTTTTTTATTCACTGTGAGTTTTGAGATTCAAGGGAAAGTGTGGTCTCTTTGTTCAAGTACAGGATTGGCTTTTGATTCTGTTGTTTGCTCCCTATGTCAGCCTAGGAAAATTTTTTACCTTTCTACTTCATCCCCCAAAAGAGGGCATAATAACATTTGAATCATTCACATGTATAATATCCATCCATAGTTTTTAAGCTTCTTTGGATTTATGTTTGTTGAGTACACCAACATTCTGCAGAGACATAAAATTTAAGCGAAGTAAAAAAATATTGGAAAGAATTTAACATTGTTTTCTGTGAAATGGTAGTGCAGATGAAATCAATGCAGTCAAAGAGAATTGTTAATGTCACTCTTTTCTTTGCATATGGTGCAAGCACATAGGAATGACTATACTGGGACATGGGAAATACCACTGCCAGTCAAGTTATGTACCTGGTTCAGTAATATGCACCCCAAATAGCTAGTGCTAAAAAACCTCAGCACATCAAAGAAACTACTAAGTAGTTCAGAAAGATAATCTGTCTCCTTATATGAGTCCCATAGTTCTCAATGGGTTTAAATGGGGAAGCAAAAATTTCAAATCATACCTGCACACTGTCATCTTCTCATTTATGTTTTAGTCTACACTATACCAAATAAAATGAGGCATTATTACCATGATATAAAGCACTGTTTGATATCCACATAAAATTATTGTCCGCCCTGTTCCTAATAAGCAAAAGTCTGTGTCATGTATCTTACCCTAGAATTAGATTCTTTGCTGGACAAAGGTTTTAGATATGGAAACTGCARTATACTCACTCTCCTAAATGTAGCTAGGAGACAAAAAATGTGCAGAGGATTATCATGAGAGGCACTAGCTTTAGATGCACAGTGAACTCCTGTTACAAGGTTGTTGTTTGGCACTTTTCATGAATAACAGATTTATAAAAAATACATTAAAGGGATAAGGTATGTAAAAAATATCTGAGGCCTTATAATAAAAAATTCCCAATAGCCTCAGCAATCACCCTTCAAATTCTGTAATAAAACTTTGCTAATTATTTACTTAAAAACGTGGTCAGAACATATCCATTCTAGGATTCATATTTCAAAAGAAAAAGTAATTAAATTTTAAAATAAAGTATAATAAATGTAGCATAACATAAACAAGGGARGACGAAAAGCCTGGATTTTAAAGTCATTCATTGGCCAAAAATTATATCAGAAATCTCCATAATAGTTTATTTTTGCAGAGAAAATTATTTTCAGACTTTGTTTAYTGATTGCCACAGACAAATGGTGTCAAAAATCTTAGATGGAAAGATACCAGATTGGTGTCTGGGGTGGGGGAAGAATCAGTCTTCTGAATTGCTGCCCAAAGAAATTGCTAAAAGAAGTCAAATTGGTCCCAAAATTAAAAACACAGCCTTTCAGCTGCTGYTCCACAAGTTTTACACGTGCCATATTGGCCAGGAAGCAAAACACAGTTTCTCAGCTGTTGTTCCAATTCTCCATACTGAGCACATACAAATGAAGTGTAAATAATATTTTTATTTTTCAGAATCAGCAGAGCTGAATCGGTGCAAATGAGGAAAAAACACTTGGGAGCAAATGTGTAAAGACCTGGAAGAAAGTGGGCACATTGGTAGGAGGAGCCCTATGGAAGCATATGTTCCATTGTAGACTGGATACGGCACAGATTATTTTAAAACTTTGAGCAATGGATGTTTCTGTTGTACTTAGGAACTAATGCAGTTGATAGAACTATAGAGATCAGAAAGATTCAGAAGAATGAAGACACTCAATGCTCCAGATTGAAATGAGCTGTGAGAATGGGGGAGACGAGGAGGACGTGCTCTGGTTCCTGCCACGATCACTCCCGACCCCGTCTCCTGGGCTCAGCATTTTCTGAAGAGATGCAAATTTAGAAGAAAACATAAATAAAACATAAAGAGAGACACAGGACTTTAGAGAATGGCCTAATTGAACCCTGGGAAGAACCACTGTTCCCTGTGCAACCTCAGCCTGTCTTTTCATGAACACTTGTGTGGCCTTAGCGGAGTGTACTTTCCAGAAGGGGAGGGCTGTCATCCACTTCTCCCTTTCAGATGTTTCCCTCCCTTCTTCCCAGCTCTGGGAATCAAAACGCTATGCCTGTCTTTGCATTGGTCAAGACATTTTTTGAACTCTTCCATGAACAGTTCAATTGCATAGTCCAATAGAAAATTATCCATCTTTTTCTGGTTGTTTTGGGGTTTTTTTGGTAGGTTGTTTGGGKTTTTTTTGTAGGTTGATGAGTTATCTCAGCTCAGAACTGGCACCAAATGGGAGTGTGTGGCCAGGACCAGGCAGAAGAGGAGAAAGGGAGACAGTAGCCTGAACTCCTCATTTCAGAGATCATGAGCTGTTAGATCAGATCACTGCAACTCCTGAAGCCGCAGCCTCAGTACTTGGCAGTGACAGTGACATAACAGGGTTCAGTTAAAATAAATCCTTACAATTCCAGACAGAGGATACACTGACAGTAGGTCCGTGTACTGGCTTGGAGTCCATTTTGTGTACTTACCACCTAAAGGATGAGCTACGATAATTTGCCTTTCCAGTGATTACAGACAGCTTTGAGCTATTACCTTCTGCTTAGTTTACTTCTAGGCTGGTCTCCAAAAGCATTGAATAGGAAGCTTAGTGACAAATAGCTGGAATGTGAATTTAAAGTCTAATCTGTACTAAATGTCCATAAGAACCCTGCATTTTATAGAAAAAATATCATTACAAATAGGTTATGTTATGTATGTTAACCTGTATGTTATTCAAGGGCATTAGTATATAAAATAGAAGTGTTCTTGCAGGATATTGATATTGATAGCTGTTCCATAAAAATAAATCTGTTTTGAATACCATGGTCCAAGTGACATGAAGTGAAATTCTCAAAAGATTTAACGTTTTTTGCTAGAGAATAAGAAAACCTTTCATGCATGTACATTATTGATATGAAAAGTCCAAAGTTTGACTGTTTATCAAACGTACCTCTCCTGATAAACCTTGTCTAAATATTCTGGCCTTCCAGAAACCTTGCCTAAGTATTCTTCCTCATTTTGAGGCAATCCTCAATAATGTTATGAAGAACAGAACTACGCTCTGTGCATCAACAAATAATTAAACTTAGAGGCAGTAAGTTGGGAAGGCACATTAAAAATTATGCATTATATTACATAAGTGTCTCTTTGGCTTGATGGACAGTAAGAGGTGAGCTTCCCTCTGCTTTTTAGTTGGGGCATCACTTGTTTTAAGGAGAAAATGATGGAGACATTCTAGTGAACTAGCAATCTTGGAAATACCTTTGCTGGGCAATGAAAGACTGGAATGAAAGACATCTCATCAGATTAGGAGGAGTTTAAATGTATTACTCTGCTGTGTTCAAGACTCAATGTATTCTTCCCAACCTCCATTTTAAACGCAGCATAAAGTAAAGGAATATCAGCTAAGGCCGCAGGGAATAGTAAGATGTAGAGGAGAGATTAATTGGTGTCAAGTAGGGACTAGTAAAGGATCAGCTGATGCTAGAAGAATTAGGCTGCAGGAAACATTTTATAGTTGTCTTTCCCACTGAAAGCATGGTATTGTTGTTCAACAGTCTAGTGCCTTTCCTTCTGTCAGCCTCTGTGAAGCTTTTAGCTGGGGAAGAAAGTAGATAATTAGCATTCCATTTGGACGCCTGCAGACCAGCAGTCTAGAATATTAAATAGCTTTGCAAAACGGGGATTGTTTGAAGTGATTCACATTTCTTTATCTAAGGTGTCTGAAATGCAGGTTTATATATTTCTTTTTTTWAAAAAAAAAAAAAGCTTTGCTCATAACCCCACATCTGCTTTTGACGTTTGAAACTAATCCCCTTGATATTCGACAACAAATTCCTAAACTGGAGGTGTGGAGGGAGGAGATGATAAAAGTGCTTCTGCACATGTTATAACAAGTATCCCATGTCACTTGGGATCTCCGAGCACTGTGCTGAAGGTATGGAAATACAGGATATTAGTAATTGTGGTGATTTAACCCTGGTAGGCAGCTCAGCCCCACACAGCCACTCGCTCACTCCCCCCCTGTGGGATGCRGGAAAGAATTGGAAGGGTAAAAGTGAGAAAACTCCTGGGTTGAGATACAGTTTAATAGGTAAAGCAAAAGTTGTGCAAGCAAACCAAAACAAGGAATTCCTTCAATCTTTCCCCTCAGCAGGCAGGTGTTCAGTCGTCTCCAGGAAAGCAGGGCTCCATCACGCATAACAGTGACTTAGGGAAACAAATGCCATAACTTTGAATGTCCCCCCTTCCTTCTTCTTCCCCCAGCTTTAYRTGCTGAGCATGACGTCATAYGGTGTGGGATATCCCTTTGGTCAGTTGGGGTCAGCTGTCCCAGYTGTGTCCCCTCCCAACTCCTTGTGCACCCCCAGCCTACTYGCTGGTGGGGTGGGGTGAGAAGCAGAAAAGGCCTTGGCTCTGTGTAAGCACTGCTCAGCAATAAYGAAAACATCCCTGTACTATCAACACTGTTTTGGTCACAACTCTAAAACATAGCACCGTACAAGCTACTGTGTAGACATTTAACTCTATCTGAGCCAAAACCCGTACCGTAATGCCAAGAATCAAACTTGTGTTGACAATAGCAGATTTCCTTGTCTGATTCTATGTTTTATGGATGGGCACAATGCTCCCTTCAGAGAATTCATCATTCTATTTAAAGATTTTTTTTTCTAACTATTTTTCTTGCCTCATCCTGAGGGCATGGAAGGCATAGGCATTTGTTTACTTATTCTTGAGTTTTTCTGATATTTTCTACATCAGAAACATTATTTCTATATCAAGCAGTGAATTCTACTGGCCATACAAAAATATACCACCTTTCTTGGAAGTATTGCTCTCTGAAAGCAGAAAGGTCAGGAAATGGATCTCAAGGACAAATTTAGCAAACAGCTGCCTAGAGTACCTAGTTCAAGGYGCTTGTCAGAAAATTGTTGTGGAAACTGTTAACAGAGGCTTCTTTATACCTGCTCTGCAGAACTGCATCACAAATGGTGAATAATAAAAAAAAAAATCTAGAAACTAAAATGACCATTTTCTTTGCTTTTCTTYCTGAGGTGCGTGCACGCGTGGAAAAGCATGATGGTGATCTGGATGGCTGTTTGGGGGGCAGGTGGGAAGCATGCAGCTCTCTCTGTGACTGTCCTCTCTGTCCATCCAGGCTACGGAGGGATCAGTTGCAGCAGGACCAAGTGAGTGACCAAGTCCCCCACGGCAGGGTGGCTTAGCAGATACACATGAGCATC
Source organism: Oceanodroma leucorhoa (assembly GCA_030449065.1). Lineage (NCBI taxonomy): Eukaryota > Metazoa > Chordata > Aves > Procellariiformes > Oceanodroma > Oceanodroma leucorhoa. The sequence continues at coordinate 2,763,396 of JASVER010000047.1, read as the reverse complement.
ACGGGCAGGAGAGGATCATGCCCTCCATGATTTTCTAAACCTCAGTCCCAGTACAAAAACTACTTTGATCTGCAAAGTATACCCAACCTTCTCTCCTGAACAGCACTCAAAAAGGTGATTCTCATTCTCTCCATTTCTGCTACCTCATATAGCCGGGATKCCCTCTCCTGGTCATGACTGTACCTCCAAATCTTGCAGCCTGTGCAGATTCTTTTTGTTGGGGTCCTGAGAGCACCACCAGCCTTCTCAGGGCTCCTCCTACCTGCCCACGGCCCAGGACCCCATGTCAGCCCCTGGGGCCGTCAACCCTTGCCCCAGCGATGCTGCAACAGGGCTGTTCTCCAGCTCTCCACAGCCCAGCCCTGCCCAGCCATGGGCCCTGCCAAGCCAGGCCCACCCACAGGCCCACGTCCCAGTCCGTCCCCATCCCCAGGGATGTACCCAATGCCCAGGGCTGGAGCTGGGCAGGGGAGATGATGAAACATGATGAAATATCCTCCTGGGAGCCATGTCCAGACATAGGAAGGACAGGAAAACTGCGAACAGCCAGCATGGATTTACAAATCATGCCTGACCAGTCTAGTTGGCTTCTCTAATGGGWCAGATGGCTCTATAGATGAGGGGAGAGGAACAGATATTTTCCATGGCTAAGAGAGTAAGATACAGTCAGGGTATTTGGACTTATGAGTGCATAGAAAATTACCTGGACGACCAGTCTCAAAGGATTTCGATCAGTGTTACGAAGTCCAAGTGGCAGCCAGTTTCCTCAGGGGTCAATACTCAGACCAGTACTTTTTAACACCTTCATTAGTGACCAGGGCGATGGCATGGAGTGCACCCTCAGCAAGATCAGTGATGGGAGGAACAATCAATATTCTGGAGAGTAGAGCTGCAATTCAGAGAGACCACAGAAGCTGGAGAAATGGGATGACAGGAACCTCATGAAACTCAACCAAGGTAACTGCAAAGTCCTGCATATGGGATAGAGTAGCCCCATGCAAGAGTAGAGGCTGGGAACCAGCTGACTAGAAAGTAACTTTGAAGAAAAGGACCTGGGTGAGCACTTTACCCTATTCAGTACTTGTGAAAGGGTGTCTGGAGTACTGTGACAAATGTTTGCCATTAAAGTAGTCAAGAACTTCAGAAGTCTTCAGTGTGGATGTTTATGTCTAAGTCAGTCAACCTGTGCACCCTGTATAGAAAAAAAAGAAAAAAAAGTGGTTTTAAAACGTGAATCAGGTGACCTGTTAGGGACATCTAATTGAAGAGGAACTAAATTGTGCTATAAGAAGTGCCTATCTTTCTCCACTGATAATGGAGTCTAGACAACTGTAGACATCTAGGACACAGAAGCTGGTATTTGATCAAGTGCCTCATGTGACAGAAAACAACTTCTTTGTGCATATGATACTGGCATGGCTGTGGTTTGAATAGTCTGAGCTACAGCCCTGCCGTACTTGTGAATTGGCTGGTATCTGCCTTGTCMATCCCATCAGCAGACTCTGTATTCTCTAGGCTTCCCCAACCCAACTCTGCAGCCTCTGCTCTCAGACTCACTAAGACTACCAGCTTTGTATGACTAAAAATCTCCCTCTATGGTCTCTGGACTTTAGAACTTATCACAAATATCCTGCACCTGCTTTTTAAGACAAACAGTGAAATCCACCTACTTTCTCTGGCTCTTAGAGAAGGACAGAGGCTAGAGCAAGAGGGAAAGGGTGGAGGTTTTTTTTATTGTTTAGCTTCTATCTGGAAATTTTTAGTATTTTTAGATGAGCTGGAAGGAATTGTGTATCATAATAATTGGTTACAAAAATACTGTCACATGTGCCTACAGCCATGGACCTGCCTTTTCCAGTCTTCTTTTGTATATAAATGAAAATAAATAAAGACGAATAAGCTATGAAGAGGGAAGTGAGAAGCTAGAGGGCCTGTCTCACTCCAGGTTTGCAAACAGACTTTATGCTGTCTAGACAAGTAGAAAATGTGTATTCACCTTTCCTTTTTCCTGCTCTAACATCCATGTTTGGAGAGGGACATCCTGATTATTTTTTTTTCTAAGTGAAACATGAAAACACTACACAGATCTTTTTGAAAGAGGCAAGAAACAGGCTTTTTATCATTCAGAGCTCCCGAAAGGACCATTTGAGCATGTCTTCCTGTCCAGAGAGGAAATAGCCATGTCTGTGACTTGAATGGACTCTGATTTCCAATAATTTTCCAGTGGTAAACTATGATTCAGTTTCCATTTATAAAGTGAAATGRGTGCTTAAATAATCAACAGTAAAGAGCCAGAAGTAGGAAATGAGCCATCCTTCAAAACAATTCTGCTCTGTTTAGTTTGGACTTCATTCTATTGTTAAAGGATTTCCTTATGTGCAAGGTGTTAGAGATTGGCAAGCTGAAGCCATTCTAGGCACGTTTGTTTCATTTTATACTGTGCGTGAATATACCACAACTATTGGTATAACTTTAAAAGACATCTGCTACAGATACTAGCTCCTCCAGTGCTTTAGGGAGAACTAATTTCAGGGGCAGTGGAAGACCATTACTAATCAACATCAATAGGACATGTCTTAAATTGCTCTAATTTTCATTAAGTGCAAAAGCAGCCTGGCTTATTCAGCTTTCTTTAGATGAGGGCAAATTTGAAACTTMCTGCTTACTGGATGATATAACCTCAGCAAGTATTATCTACTGATTTGTCAACTGCTAGGGTAGACGACACTCAGCAAGAAGATATGAATGCTGGAAGCTGTGTCTCTAAAGGATATTCAGCACTTCAGGTGGTTCAGGTAGAATGGAAACACATCCTTTGGGATTAAAGTTAGATACCCAGTCACAATAAAGGGGGGGGGGGGGGGGGGAAAGTGCACTTAGACACATTGCCTAAAAGCTGGCTCATCATGTTGCCAGAGGAGTAACTTTGCTAGCTCTTCTCAGCAATCTCTATGTACAAAAGGTTGTTGTTGACTGCTGAACGAAATGGCTCATAGAAAACTTGTTAGTGTATGTGGTGATAGCATTGAGTTTGCTTCCTTGTCCCTCCACTCTCCCACTCAGTCCTATTTATACATCAACACAAACTAGTGGTGAGGGCAGAGCAAAATCTTGGCTCTGGAAACCTCCACATTTAGGATCTGAACTGGGACACAAATTCAAATTTATGAGGTAGCTCATATTTCTTTAAAATTCAATACAATAACTTCCACCTGGTCTCCCCCAGATTACTGAAGTGCCCCAGATGTGAAGTGTTGCCAAATTAATAAGCAAGGTCCAGAAAATAATGAATTTACCCTAAAAATCATTCAAAGTTGGTTTTGTTTGGATGGGGTTTTTTGGGTTTATGTTTTGTTTTGGTTTGTTTTTTGTTTTTTTTTTAATGAATGCTGCATTTTTTCTCATTCCTTTCTGGCTTCTGTGTAATTTGCATTGCTTATTTCACAATTTCAGGCTATTCACCCTCTAAGGTGTCTAAAACATCTCTTTAAACAAAAGTTTAAATAACTACTTTCTCTTGATTTTAGCAGCTGGGGTTTTAAGAAAAATAACAAATATTCTGACAGTTTGGCAAGTCTAAATTGGAAATGGAATTTTGACATTCAGCCTAATTTTTCTGTGAGTATTTGTTCCACAAACTTATTTGCAAAGCCAATATTATTTTACATCATAGCCTGAAACCTGGATGAAAGAAAAGCTGAGAGTGTTTTATAAGGCAGACCATATATAAAAGATGGATATGAAGTGAGAGTCCTTTCCAGTCACACTGAAAATTAACTTCTAGGATATCACATCTTTTTAAATATCTATCCCATGTGTCACTTTATTTAAAGAATGTTAACCAATTATGATATATGCAGGAGCATTAGCAGAAAGAGTGTGTCCTTCACAGATATGAATGAACTATGCTGTGTCAAAAAAATTTCTGTCCAGGTGGACAGAATATTTCAGATAATTTCTGAACTTCTTTCCAATCTAGTTGGCTATGGATTCGGTGATAATGATTCATACAGTAAACAGTGATGTTCAGAGTGTTCATTAAGTTCCATTGTCTGTTTCTCCTCTAGACAGTTATTTACCTTCATTTACAATAAGCAATTTTCCATCGAGATGAGCTCTCTTAATTTGATTGGCTGTGTCAGGTTACTTTTTTGTGTTTTTTCTTTTTTGGCAAAAGTTTTTCCAGCTTGTTCTTTAACTGTCATTTGCCTTCTCCTGTATTTTAAATCTATCATGCTTCATGACAGACAGACTTGTAATTTGGACTCTAATCATTTCTGATTCTCATGTTTTGACAGACACAGACTTGTCTTTCTGCACCTCCTTCCACACTTCCCCCCTTTATTCTGCATTTGCTTGTGGCACAATACTCTCTCCTTAACCCTTTCCTTTTCATCTTCTACTTTTATACAACACATATATACTATAAGTAGATATGTTTTAAATTATGAACATGTCCGAGAGACTTCCAGAAATTACTCTGCAGAACTAAAAATGATAGTGTCTGAAACTCTGTACAGGCATATTTATTTCATGTTCTAAGGTTCAACTGACTCAATTTGGAAGGGCTTTAAGTAGAGACGATTTAGTTATCTGAAGCCCTTTTTTCTCTTTTTTTTTTTTTTAACCTTGAATATTTTGATATTAAATACCGTTTTTGAGAAAGTCTCTTCCGCTTTTGTAAATCTTCTTAAGACCACAACGCCATTACCTTGAGAACGGAGGGCTTTGAGTTAGAATCTGGTTGTTTAGTTCCACCTACAAATAACAAGATCAAACTAGCTGCACTGGAGCTATAGGGCTGTCTGCTGCTGGGAAAGTGAGGTTCCCTTCCAGGGGAGAAACCACGCGAGGGCTGTTTTCTCTGCTTCCAGGGGAAAGCCTATGCTATAACATCAGCTGTCCTTCTTTGAAGAGGTGAAAAGCTGCTTTTTCTTGGATTCAAAACCATTTTTTTCTGTGGCAGTGCTCAAAATCATGATCATATTTTTACTACATTATAGATGTAACTTTGCGGAAATCATCCCATTGGCAGCTTGTGCTTGGAATGGTGCCTGCCTACCACTTCTAGCCTGGGCAGAGGTGAAGATTTCCTGAGTATCCTGTCCTCATCCTTCCTATCAGGACAGTCCACATAACGTGATTTTTAAAATGAGATACATACCGCTAACTTGTGTTTTTTTACTTTCTGCACCTCTCCCCAGGACGAGACAGACATGGACTTACTGGAGCAAGTTCGGTGCAGGACCACAAAGATGATGAAAGGACTGGAGTGCCTTTCATATGAGGAGAGGCTGAGAGAGCTGGGACTGTTCAGACTGGAGAAGACTCAGGGGGATCTTATCAAAGTGTATAAATAGCTGATGGAAAGGTGTAAAAAAGATGAAGCCAGACTTTGAGGCGATTGAAATACACTAAATTCTATTTAAACACAAYAAAAAACCCCTTCTTTTTCCTATGAGGGAGGTCAGACACTGGAACAGATTTCTCAGAGAGGTAGTGGAGTCTCCATTTGTGGAGATATAAAAAACCCGACCGTACACAGTCCTGGGTAACCTGCTGTAGGTGACCCTGCTTTGAGCATGGGGATTGGACTAGACAATATCCAGAGATATTTTCTGACCTCAAATATTCTGTGATTCTGACTCCTACTTCTGTTTCACTTTACCACATCTTTCTTTTAAGGACTGATTCTACAAATACAGTTAGGAAATCTCTGCAAGGCCCCTTTACATGTGCACTGTTTAGTAACATGCAAAATGTTCTTGCAGCATCAGGATTTGACACTGGGCTTACATAAACCTTTTTCTGTTTTTTATCTATACAACTAAAGTGGTCCGAAGACCTTCTCCTACCCTTGCAAACTTGAAAGTAAGTATTCTGGAAAGTATTCTTACTGTCTAAGCTGTAGAAGTTGACTGAAATTGTTCCCTTTTGTGCCAGGCTGATCATCATATTTTTGCACTATAATTTTCCAGGTTGATTTTAGAAATCAACATTGCAGAGTACACTGTGTGCAAGGAAGATAAGGTTGAGCAGAGACAATATTAGAGTAAAAAAAGAACAAAATTTTTGAGCTGATACATTCTTTGCAGAAGAAGAGTGAACAGGAAGAAATAATTTCTTTATCCCTTCATGAGGCACATTAATTCAACCCAACAGAAGGGTATAGTACCTCAGAACTACAATGGCCTGTTTGGCATGTAAGTTCAACGGAAAAGAGATGACAGCAGAAGCTACAGCAGGGAATGTGCAATTTGCCAAAACATTCTGAAGAAGGAGGAGAAGAAGGAAAAAGAATGAGAAGTCTCTGCCTTCAAGGGTGACAAATGCTTATCTCTAATCACCTTCAGGGTCTGTAGATAGTATTGTCCATTTCAAGGTTATCTTCCTACATTGTTCATTGTTAGCAGCGTGACAAATGTTAGCAACCGAACAGGTGGGAAGAAAAGCCTTTTTTTCTTTCTAGTCCAATAAATGCTTTTATGGCTGTATAAACCCAATATGGCATACCTGTCTCTGATAACAATAGACATGCATATACCCAGCGCTATCATCTCTAGACACTTAGCAGATGATAAAATCTAAAGCAATAGAAGAATATTTAACAGATTCCCAATACTATGTCTGAACTGTGGGACATAGGAATAATGTCCAACACCCAGGTCTGGATGGATATCTTGTCTGCCTCCCGGCCCTGTTGAATCCAAAGCAATTCTGTTGAAGGAGAGACATGGAGTGTCTCGGCCTGAGCCACTAAAGCCCAGGAGGTATCATGACCTGTAGCGCAGCCTAGATGTCACTAGAGAGTCTCCAGTATTTTTCTTTTCTGTGGGAACAAGATTTACCTTGAGAAAGAAGGCTTTTGTTTTTCATTTTAGCAATTTCCTTTTTTTTATTAGCTGTTAGAGATTTAGGGATAGGTGGGGGTTGTGAGTATGACTCAGTAGTACTGTGTTTCCCTGCTCATAACCTGCAGGTTATCTGTAAAAAGATCTGCAGGTTATCAGCAGGGCAGGTTATTTACATGAGAGAGTATTATGAGAGGAAGCTTGCTGCAAAATTTCTTCTCTTTCTGTAGCTAACTTGCTTTTTGCAGGAACYGCAGATCTGGATGGAGGCTGTGAGCAATGAGTTTCTTTTTCTTAGTAACCCATAGATCTGCAGACCAGAAGTTGAAAAGTCACTCAGCCTCAGTACTTACTGTCCCTGTTTCCCCCCTGATTTTGCTTGTTTTATCTGAGGGGATGGGGGCACTCATTTCCAAGGCACAATCTGAAATGGAAGCAGGTTGTTTGGGTGATAGCCAAATTGTTAGATACATAAAAAGTATGCTGACCATGTTTAGCCAGGCACAATTCTGCTGAAAATAAAGCAATTAATTTCTCAGGCTTTGCCTTTGCTRTGTAGGATGCTAGGTTTGCATGTGAATTATGTATACATATGTTTACAACACAAATATTATATAGAAGTACTTTGAGTCTAATTGTCCCTGCCAGTCTAACATATCGCCTCTAGAATAACTCCAACAATTAAATTTCTGTCTGTGAAAAATTGGGCAAACCTTTGATTTCTAGATCTCAGTACAAACTGTTGAAACTCAGAGGACATAATCCTCACAGTGCTGCCTCCAGATACGATAACCTTCATAAAGCTTGGGGTAAAGAACACTGGCTGCAGGAAGGAGATTTTGGAGAAACCTCCTTAAGGCAAGTGTGACACTGTACAAATGCTTCAGTTGAAGAAGGAGCGGCTATGTGTATTTTTCACTTTTGTAAAAAGCTAGTTTAATAAGGAATGGTTTTCTGCTTTATCTAGCTCATGGTACATTAAACACTTCAAGTCTTTAGTTTTGTTCTTCCTTGTTTTGTGATTCTCTCAGTTTAAAATAAATGCAATTTTAGATAAAGTCTTTCTCTTCTTTTACTGCCTGTAAGGAAATGTAACAATAGATGCCATAAAATTACTAAAATTAAATAATGAGCAATTGGAAAAGTATGGGACAGCAAGGAGAATAGTTCCTGGCATTTTCTTGGGGAAATGCATTTTTCTATCTTGGCCTTTAGGAGGTTCAGATTCTTTTTAAACTGTTCGTTTTTTCTTTTCCTTTTTTTTTTTTTTTTCCTCGTTTCTCAGTGCAACACTCAGAGACCAGCTGCCAAACATGCACGATGGATAAAATCTCTTCCGGGGAATGTGCTGTTGTAGTTACTTGCTTTACTGGTCATTCTTATTTTAGTGTTTTGCATGCAGTATTTTAAACAACATCTGCCTTACCCAAGAACATAATTCGGAAACCATGTAACAACCTTTGTAGCAGTTGGCCACATTCCCGGTTTGAGTTCCTCAAAAGCCGTGGCTGTGGGCCGCAGATGAAAGGAAAGCAAAAGCAACAAGATGGTTTAAAGAGTGGCCTACTCTCAAATGTGGCAAAGTAACAAAGGCACTTTTTCCTCCAGATCTGCTCCCTGTGTGCGTTCCCTTCAATACCTCGTGGCTTATGTGACTAAACAATTTTTTTACTCCATGATCCTCCTGTTAGCTTTGTGGAGCTAGTGCCGATACTAGAGCTAGATTATGTTTTGCTTTGTGCTGCATTTGAAGCTTTATTTTCAAAGTGGTAAGTGGCAGCACCAAGGCAAGCCCTTTGAAAGGGCTGGACAGATGTTCATTGTTTAGCTGGCATACCTGACCTCTTTGACACTTTTTCTCCCAGTGTCTCATTGTAATGGCTACGGCTGCTCCCCAGTCGTAATGACAAAGAACAAGCCAAGGAGTAAATGCAGGTTTTCTGCCCAGTAGTATTATCCCAGTGGAAAGGACTACGAGAATTTGAGCAAGCAGGAGTGACACTTTAATCCATTGGCTCTCTCATATAATGAGTGGTATTTTTTTACTTAGGACAGATTATGTGTCTCAAAAATGCATGAGCAGTGGCAATGTCCTCTTCATTTCAGGAAGATTCAAAATGTGTTATACAAAGTAGAATATTTTCCTTGAAAAAGCAGAAATTCTTGCAGAGATGATACATGATGTCTTCTTTCAGTGAAAGTTAAAGAAATAGAGAAGATGATAGATAGAAATAGATCTTTAAGGACTTTCTGTAGATATCAGTGTTGACCAGCATGTGACAATACTTAGAGAAAGAGAATCCAGATTTGGAAGAAGTGCATTGGTATGGCCCTCTGCTTTAGAGATACTGGAGACTAAGAGCAATCATTTGTGTAGAACATCTGGCCTTGGACAAACACTTCTGCTGATTTAAGAGAGGAAACCAGAACAGTTCRTTTATGTTTCATGCAATGTTATATATGCTTATAATGAAGGAAGAGCTGATTAAGAGGTAGATTGATGATGTGGAACATGCTGGAAACAGAGAAGATATAGAAAGTCAATGAATTGAGAATACTTTTTTGCTGGTAATTAAACTAAAAATGGTTAGGACTATGCTAAGTGTTTTAGACGTCTAAGTATTATATGTGCATTATGCCTGAATGTGGCTTCGTTCAGCTTTGATAAACAAAGCATGTGGATATATGCTTAACTTTAAGCGCACAAATCATCTCAAAATGGGACACACATATTTAAAGCTAAACATATGCTTAAGTGTTTAACTAGATCAGGGTCTGAGTACTTAGTTTGAGGCTATGGTATTGGTTACCTCTTCTTTCCATCTGGTTTAAAGGTTTTTATTGATGATCCAAAGGAAAATATGGAATGAATCAAACACAATCTTTCATTAAACATTTTCTCCAAAAATATCTTAAAAGAACCTGGAGAATAATGCAAATGTGTACTCTGAACACACTGATACAAAAGACTACCCTGTCTACACATTGCATTTGCTATTGAATAATGCTGTACTTACACTGCATTTGTCCCCATTTCCCTTCAACCCTTCCTGCTGTATTAAGTAATATTCTTGGCACTAACAGTCTAGATAAAGGATGTTGTTTCTGATGTGTAATCGGAGTGGTGTAATTCATCATTTAGCACTTCATTTACATTCACATTCACACTGCATGGCTTATTATCAGCTGCAACAGAATATGTCTGTGAACCAAAATTATGTAATGCTGTATAACAAAGGCTGTCTGTTTATTTTGATTGGACAGTTTTAGCATATAGATTCTTCCTTTCAACTTCTTTAACTAACTTCTAAAGAGACTTTCAGATACATTAAATGTTTGACAATTTTAATGTGGGTATTTTATTTTCTATGGAATTTATCGGCTTATGTTCTGAGACTACTTTACAAATGCTAATTGATTTGATTTCAGATCCAGGTGAGTCATACAGAAATTCTCTCTAGTTCTAATGAGACACAGAGAATGAGAAACTGCAAATTGTGCTGAGCTCAGTCCCAGGTGCTTAAGCATTGCTGATGCATCATTGCACAGCTTAAAGCCTCAAGATCCTTGAAGGCTGTTGGTCAGCATTGTAGGTACCTCTAAGTAACCCTTCAAAGTTACCCTTGTCTATCAGTTAATCTTTGAAGGGTTTCCTTGAGAAAGTATGATATTCAGGTCCCCTAATCACTAAAAAAAAAAAGTCCTYTTTTTTTTAGACACACTGTTTTGTTTCAGTGTTGGCTAGGAACTTTGCACCTGGAAATGCCCCCACACACATACTTTTCATAATAGGAATTTCTGATACAGGGTATCAAAGAATTGACCAGAATGTAGCACTTCTCTTCTGGGCATTTTTTGATTGGGTTTGGTTTGGTTTGGTTTGGTTTTTGTGGGGTGTTTTTTTTGTACAAATTTGTTTTTATTTTCTTCTTAAAAAAAAAAAAAAAGGCAAATTTTAAATTTATTAAAATTACAGAACAACACCCACCTTTTTGGGTGATGTCAACATTTCATTTAAATTTCATTTTATAAGTTGCTCTTCTTTATATATTCTTTAATATTTTTACATTTTTTTGACCAGGCCCCTAATCATAAATATAAAAGCAGAAAAAATACTATTTCTCAGACAATAAGAACTGGTAATATTTAGATCCAGAAAAGACAGATAAAGAATTTCAACTTAACTGCAATAAATTTGTTTCTTCTCACATGTTTTAGAAGTGACCTTCTTTTCTAGCTTGTGTTCAACTAATTCACAGCCCCATTTTCTTTTTGGCACATTCCCTTTTCAGAAAAGATTGGCCTACTCCATTTCAGGATCCTAACTGAATTTTTGAAACATTTGTATTGTTTATAAAACAACAAATGATGTTTGTAGATAGACAATACATTTTCATGAAAAATATTATTTCATTCATCCAAACTTGTTTAACTTCCTGTAGATGAAAGACTGCTGATGAGTTCTTGTTGACAATGGCTATAACGTGCCAAATGTGCTTACACAAAAGTGCTTACATAAAAGTGAGAGCAAAGCTATTTAATGTCTATTAAAACTTCATCTTTTGGTATCATGAACATCTTCTTTACATTTTAAAAATTATTGTAATTAATACAGTTTTTCCTCCTTCATATTATTTTAAAATCATATTTCATAAATGGTGGTAACTTCTTTCAAAATCGACAATTCATGAAAAGTGTTTTTATCTGAAATCTTAGGGGAAAAAAATTGAAACCCAAAATAACAGAATAGTGTGGTCTATAGATTACATCAGAAAGAAGATATATGGAAATATTGCATTTTGTAGCTACTACAAAAAACATTTCATGTTGGATTGAGATGGAGGATTGTGTGGATATCATATTAGAAACACAATATATGCCAATTTCAACTGTCCTTTGCAGTAACCATGAATTTCTTCGTAAATTCTCAAAATCATCTTGCTTCAGGACATTTAGAAATTCAAGCAGTCAGCCTCAATTTTTGGTTGTGACTTATATTAACTTGTTGTAGACTACTGATAGAACAAAAAAAGCCTACACATTGGATTTTATCCCAGTGTTAAATTTCTTGAATACTCTCTGAATTTGACAAGAGAGCAGAGCATATCTAGGAATGACTATGTGTAAGAATGATTTAGCATAAGATCTTTAGGTGAGAGCTTTCCCTTTTACTCAGCTTGCTTCTAACTACAAATAAAGAGTCCCGTTGCCTATCTGAAGTTAGCTTAGCTATTTACATGGCTACTTTGTAGACCTGTGGATCTGTAAGTTGGTAAATGAAATTGGGATATTTACGTTAATATATCTCGCAACAAAATAACTCAGCATTATGTAAATAACAGGTAATAGAAATTGGAGATAATTTTTTTCTCTAGAACAGTAAGGAGTGTATAATATGGGCTCTAAAATATCAGAAAGCTGTAAACAAACAAAGGAAGATCAAAGAGGAAAAGTATAAACAGCTGTGCAGATGAAAGTGTTATTTCAGATGGAATGCTCTTCCAAGTGGAATATAGCTGTTTGGTTACGGAGTAACTAAAATGGTATTTGCTAGCTCTCCATATGTATTTGAGGAGTAGATACTGAAGATAATGCTAAATACTAAGAATATCCAAAGAGAATAACACTTACAATGGAAATGGAAAAAGGAAAATCTTGGATGAATTTTGAAAAAGGCTATTCTAATACCCAAAATTAATTGGCTATAAAATGATGACGTAACCCTGCAATGCTGCACCTTAGGATAGATTCTTACAGAGTAATTCAAGTACGTGATACCACCTGCCTCTCATCATGTGGTAGAAATATCATTTTATTTAACAAAATTTAATAAACTGAAGAAATTTTGAGTCATGTGAGGCACACGATCAGTCATATGTTGTGGCGTGCAGATAGTATTTGGGTCAGATATACTAACATGGATGTGCTCTACCTTTGTGTGACCAGATTTCCATCTACGATCTGATATGGAAAACCTACATTTTTGTCATGAAATAAATATATTTCCATGACAGGGGAGACTAGAATGATTCAAAGGGGATCAAGGAATGGGCCATTGACTGTGTGAATTGTTGGAAGCATGTTGTGCATCTGTAAGGTATGTGGAGGACAATCTGGCTTCATTTGGTTCATTTAAATCCATACTTGAAAATAATTGCTGGCATAATCTTACCAGACCAGTTAACCTAATAGATCATGTTTACCCTAATTTGAATGATTCTGTGTAAAGCAAAAGCAGTTTGCATTTCTGTTTCTTTCCTAAAAGGTACTGAAATATTTTACCAGATTGACTACAGAACAGGTTCGATTAACTTTATGCATGCCTGTTCCTAAGTTTTACACAGTAGTACTCACAGCAAGTTGTTTCAAATGGTAGTATCCATTTAAGCTGAAAGAAGTAACTTTCAATAATTATCTACTCTAATAGATGAAGAATAGGTGAAATCTGCCATGTAAAGGAAGGTAACCAGGCTTCAGGAAGTTTGATTTTTTYCTATCAACTTATCTGTCAATTATTCCATCAATAATGAGTGATTAATTAGACATTTTATTTGTTTTTCTGTTGCAGTGCTGTACAGTGGCCACCAAAAACTTTCAAATGCTCTAAATGACAGTRTGTATATGCTGGAATGTTATTCCAGCAATTGTAATACATCAAATATTTTCCATAGTGAATACAGAGGAATATAAAGAAATGCTGGAGATTAAATGCATGCCTTTCAAAGCCTGAACAATGTGTTATTAGAAAACAAAAACTCTTCTTGAATCTGACCAACATGAAGCTCAGAATAACACTTTAAGCAAATCTGAGATGTCAAATCTGTAAAAGTTTCATTATTGAGCTGGAACTTAAAAATTATGACCCACAAAAGCTGAAGCCCAGGAAAACCTTTAAGATCTTGTCCTGATCACTTTTGTCTCTAGCTCTTCCCTAACAGCCAACTGCTTGGACTCAGTTATTAATAATTCTGAGTTGTTAGAAATCAGAATTCGTAACCTAGATTGGAAGTGTAAAAACTTTGGAAAAGGTGGGATGCCTTGCATTATCAAGATGAATTCCCTGCCACTGACAAAATTACTACATAATCCTGTTTATTAACAAGTTATTTAGATCACAGTTTCTGCTTAACAGTATCTGTGACACTGCTAAAGATTGTCTTTGTTATTGCCAATTATAAGAATATATCCCTCATATACTTAGTAGTTAAACATGCCCAAATTAATGCACATTAACTGTAATAGTTGCATTGAATTTTAATTGCTGTATTCAAGGCTGTGTTCCTCCCAAAGCTATGATTGCCRGCCAAGAGTTAAGAGCAAAGATTCCACTTCCTCCCATGTCAAAAACTATCATAAAAGGAAATGGAACAACATCAATCTACTTTTCCTGACAGAGATTGTTAAAAGACTGGGAAATGCAGCAACATAGTCTTGCTTCAGTTTCAAGATTATAATCTTGTTGGAGAAATGAATTGCTAGGAAGAATTTTTTACCTCTAGACCGGTGACTCAAACACAGCTGAGGTCAACAGAGCTGAAAGTCATAACTGACCAAGTGAGCATTTCTCTGACAAAAGCCTCAGCTGATACAACTTTTGTGGAGAAAGTTATCTGTGGAAAGTTACTTGCACTTTCCACCCCCAGACCTTACCATCATTGGAAAAGCCAGTGGAGGAACTGTCTGAGAACACGGACAGCCCTTCTTTTGATGGGTGATCTCTAATGTCTTTGATGGTGGTTTTATGAGACAAACTAATAAAATGATCCACAGGAAATTATACCTCTACTGCTTATGATATACTTCTTTATGATCTAATCTAGTACAATTTGTGAATAAAGCATTCACAARACAATTTCAGATCTTTTAGTCAAATTATTAGTGCAGTCTGTACATTCCTCTGAGGTGCATAGGAAAGGAACCACAGTTATAGAAAGTTTTTCACACACTGGCATCAATGGAAAAGTCATTCCTACACCCCCTGCCCCAGCATATTTGCAAAAACACTTCAACATCTTCCTTCAAGCTCTTCCTTCATTTCTGCAGTCTTGACTGTGTAAAAGTCGCTGGCGATCAGTAATGACTCTACATGGCTCATAGTGACCAGATCTAACTGGGAATTCCTTTATTTTCTTCTCAGTTATGCACTGTAGTGTCCAATAACTTATTCTAAGGTTGTAAAGACTCTACTTGTAGACATGTAGGATAAGTGGGATGATACAAGGTGCATGGTACAAGAATGTAAATAATGACAATACCATGACACAGTTCAGAGTCGGACTGAAGTTAATGAACATTATTTCTAGTCATTTGAGACTCTTAGAGTGCAATTCATGATCTCTGCTAGTCATCTACATAAGGATGAGATGCACTCCAGGCAAGTACCTTTGGTCAGATAAATCCTTGCTGACATGCTTTTCTGTTTACTTAAACAATTTTAATAGAGACAAGATATTACAAGTCTTTTCAAATTTCTGAAACCCTGGTATGCAAGACTCATGCATGAGGTCTCATAAAGATGATGGGCCTCCAGCCGTATGATGAACTGTTTCATGTGATAGGCATAGACAGATATGCCATAGTGTGTGCTCCAAGGCAGGGTATTCTGGCTACGTGACGGGGGAAAGTGCTTGATGCAAGGCTGCTTATGGGAAATATGCTCACTGACTGTCACATCCTGCTGGATACTTTCCTGCTGCCTTCCTTCTGCTCCAGAAGCTCATGTGACCAAACTGTGGTGGTCATGTCAAGTCCTGGAGYATGACAGAAGCACTATTACTGCACTGCACAGCTGTTTCAGGGTAGAAGAAACCATCCACCCAGGTTAAGAAAGCAAATTTCATACCCATTACCTGGGACTTGGCTAATCTGCAACCGTGAGTCCACTGCTCCCCTGCGCTTTGCATCACGACACTCTCAGAAAAATTCGCCCCTGGCCATGACGCCCAGCCAAGGAAAAGAGGGTGTGGACAAGGAAGCCCTGCCTTGTCTTGGCCATGTTAACAGCTCCTTGGGGCCATTAGCAATTGACACAAGCTAAAACAAACCATCTCAGCTGTGCCAACGGCTCTTTGTTTGCACCTGAAGATCTGCTCCTGTACTGTATCCAGAACACCAGTTACGGCATGGTTTTGTGCATGTGGCTTACGTGCAGAGCTTGGCATCTTTCCCCTTAATTGACAGCTTCTTATCTCAAAACCAAAATGAGCTTTAATCAGATAGTTGGTAGGTAAAAATATCCAAAGATTGGCTCAAAAATTGAAGAATATTCCTTTGCCCACATGAGATTTCTACAGTTACTCCCCTTTATAGCCTAAATAGCTGTTTCTAGTTTATATTGTAAAGATAATATAAACACTCTGACTAATACTATTCCATGTTTGCTGTTTCTCCTGAATACTCCTAAGGAAAGTAAGTATCACTTTTTCTACCCCTATCAAAAGGTTGTATCTTCCTGTCTTTTTTTTTCCTTGTACTGCTAACATGCATCTAATTTGTGAATTTGTTTCCAAGTGTTCCCTACAGTTTCTCTTTATAATAAAAAGGAACCTCTTCAAGTTTCAAAAGTGGTCATAACATTGGTAACCCTATCGTGAACCCACTTGAGCAAAAAGCAGTCAAGCCATTTTTCCTCCTCAAAACACCAACATGTCCAAATTGTTAAAAACTATGATAAAATTAGTAACATCAGTATTTTCTTTCTGRCACTTGCATTCTAGTATTTGAATTTTTAGGATTCCTTTTCACTAACTCTTATCCATAGCCAAAAAAGACAGAACATACATAATTTTTTTTTGTTTCATAAATAATGAAAAATGAAATTCCTTAATATTCATTTTGCTTTGTGAACAGGAACAATAAGTAAACCACACATTATTTCAAGGCTGAGGTTAGAATCCTGAGGATATAGAGTACTGTTGTCACTTTACTATTTGTAGTTTGTATTTTTTTACCATAAACAGTATATCTCTGATCTCTCAGTTTTATAGCCCCATCCATAACCTCAGAGTAATATTTTCCAGACACACAGAACAGCCGTATACAATATGGTTATCATCAATTTTATTTTAGATTGAGGAAAACTAAACCAAAACAAATATGTATTTTATAACATGTTACAAATAGTGTCTCTCCTGTCTATGATGGAAGAAAGTAAAGTAAAGGTGCAGAACACAGAAGAGAAAGACATAACATTGACAAAGACAATTCTTCACACTTACTGTAATCCAACATATTTGTTCCTATATTATGTATTCTTACTCTTGTGAAGCCTTTAACATTCTTTTCATGTATTATCTTACATCTCACACCATTTTTGTAAAGTAGGATAACATTGTAGCTGATTTCAAATTTTGTATTAAATCCACCATTGGGAAGTAAAACACAGCCCTTCAGAAACAATGCATTTTAAGCATAGCAGTCCCTATCATAGGGACTGATATGGAAGTAAAGAAAATTAACTTCAAAAATTGAATGCTATATATAGGATTCATTTTTATGCCTGCCTTTCTGTTGGCAAGTTGTGGTCATAATAGGCTTAAGAATTCCAGCAGGATATATTTTTTTCCTTCCTAAGCCTTTGGAGCACTATCTATTTGTAGGTATCATATATTACCTCTGTGTGGGGCCTGCAGATGAAATCTATTCCAGGAGTAGTCCTTCTTGGTAGATTTCCAGAAAGCCATCTGTTCCCAATGGGGCATCTTGTCTGCCTTCCCTAGCAATTAGAAAGCAGCAGATGAAGATGCAATGCATAAAAAGGGAGAAGGACATGAAAGAATAGAAAATTCTATAAGAAAATCTTGTTTGTTTGAAGAAATGCGATAGTAAACTGTTAAAAACATAGAGGCTGTAACTACCTGAACAAAAGGATTTTTTTGGAAAACTCTGTAATAAAACACAGTTCCTGTAACACACACTCCCCACCAGTCATCACTGTTTAGTTAAGTTGCTTACTGCCATAAGTTTCTGATGAATCAAAATGAAAAAAATGGACACACGTAGTGTACTTTATGGAGAAAACAATGGCTGTCAAACAAGTGTTTCCTCATGAAAGAAAGACGTGGATTTATATCCAAATATATTTGATTTTTGAATTTTAGTCCTTTTGACTTTCTGATTCTGATAAAATTACGCTTTATCTGAAAAATGAGGGAATTAATTATAATACTAACATACATATGATTCCAGCCAGTAGCCTGTGATAGGTCACTGTGGATTACAGTCCTAAAACATAATTTATGATACAAAAATACCAATTTTTTGTAAATATGTAAGAACAAAAAGGGAGAAGTTGTCAAACTATTTTTCCCTCTAAAAGATATGGATGTGATCTAATCCTGATCACTTGGGCTCCCTCTACACTTAGCAGACAGAAATCAACATCTCCAGAAAGTTTCAACTCTATTATGTTTGATGTTTTTCTTAGCAGGAACAAATGCTTTCTAGAAGTATCTACAGCTCAAAGAGCCAAGATAACTCACTGAGACTACACAACTTGCATTTAGACAATTATCATCAGATAAGTTGAACATTACCCCAACTGATTTAAAAATTAATTTTAACATTTAATTTTATCTTTCTGAAAATTAGATTTAAAATGTAAAGTAAAGTCTTAAAGAAAAACATCTGGCATTTTAACTTTACATATAAACTTATCTAAGGTCTGTGATACAGAAGGGAATGATTCCGAGAAAAAGTGACATTCATTCACCTCTGTGTAGAGTTTGTTCGTTCCTGATTGTTTTACCCAGGGAACATGACAATCTCAGTGTTTTTAACATGATGAATTTTCTGGTATTCTTAAATGGCAAAGTTAGGCAGACCTGTAGAGGAGATGAGAGCCCTTTATTTATCCTTGTGAATACATTTGCTGTAACTAGTCATAGGAATTACCATCACTATTGTTCAGTTAAAACTAGTAATTTTGAAAGTAAGACATGCAACACAAAGAACATGGTGACTTAAATCTCTATCAATTCTGCTAAGCTCTGGTGGAAGTGTATGCTGTATCTGCATTAAAGAGATGAATTAATTATTATCAATATTATAGTGACCACTGCAAAGTGATGTATTTTTTTTTTCTTCTGAGGTCAAAAAAGCTTGTTTTATTTATCAAAGAAATAAGTTGGAATTGTACCCARCACCAGGAAATGAATACATATATGCACCTTTATCTGTATATATGTTTAAGAGAGAGAAACTGAAAATGAGAGAAAAAGGTCTCACTGTAGGACTGCACAGAATCTACATAGAATAGTGGCAATCTTTCAGTCCTTGGAAACATGGTATGCGATTATATGATTTAAAGCTTTAGTAGCATGCAGAGGTTGCATATGTAGATGGCAGATCTTTACTTGATAAATGTTGGTCTTAATGCTTTGTTAATACCATGAGTTTCAGCATAAAGCTTCCCAAATTCTTAACTTCCCAAAGTGACAATAATAGTAATAAATATTCTATCAAGAGATTTAAACTGGATGTCACGTGGTTCGTCAGCTGGCAGGTTGTCATTCTACATGTGGGCCAGCCAGTGGAGAGCACTCCTCTTCCATGAGTTTGAAAGATATTTGCTCACAGCAGAGGAATGAAGAAGCACAGGAATCCAAGTTTTCTCCTTTCTCCCATTGCCCCAGTGCCTCTTCATTTTCTTCAGACTATATTTACAGCAGTCCCAAGCTACTTATCTTCTCTCCTTCTCGTAATTCCAGTCACATTCTCCCTAGCACTTCTTAAGTCCTGTTTTTTCTCCTCTGATCAGTTTCTTTATCTCTTAGTGCCAGACTCCTCACTCACCTTCAGATTCATGGTCTATTTTGTCCATCCCACTCCATTTTCATACCACCGAGGCTGTTCCAGTGCTTTCCTTCTCCCCCAAATGCCTTTCACATCCTCCCCCTTTGCAGCCAGCCTGCTTTTCCCCTCAACAGTCCAAGCTGCTCTGAATTTCCAAAGATAAATTTATTTCTCTTGGCCTATCTGTACTGTGTGTTTGGGACATAGGAGGTCAGTCTTGGAGATGGGCAATAGGCATCATCCCATTGACCAAGCAATGACAAAAAATTTCATGATGAGCAAAAACATGCTAGATCATCAGAATATTGACTGGAAGAGAAAAGAAAATGTTGATACTTCTAGGAACTGCAGTCTGATAGTCAACAGTCAGTTTAAAGACTCAGTAAGGAGAGTGAAATCTATAAGAAGTGGAAATATTCCCCTATTAAAGCAGGGAGTCTGGGCAATAAGATGGTGATGTCTGGATAATAAAATAATTATTACAAGGTTTTCAAAAACATTGTGAAATATCATCATTAATTAAATATACTCAAAGGCACTGAAAAGTGTAATTTCTTCAGGTAGAGCAGAAATAAACTTAAAAGCAGTGCATTGGTGTTCTGTCTCAATGAAGCAGCATAGCTAAAAAAGGACTCAGACATTCAATTTGGATCAAAATTGCTTTAAAGGTTCTCTAAAATAGGTTCTCTAGAGATGGTATTAAGAACCTGCTATAGATTCCAGGATCAGAATTGGATATGGATATAGAAATGCCTTGAAATTGTTACAGTGGTTAATACTACTGGGAATTGTGTAATTGTGGGAAAACTTCCCAGTTATGAGTAACAAATGAGTAATTTCTCAATTCAGCTAACTCAAAAACTTGAGTAACTAATCTTGGTAGAACTCAGTTATTCCTGCATGTATTAGTAGATAGTTTTACATCTTACCAGTTTCATGACTGTATAGGGAATAAATCTATTTTTGAATCTGCTTTGGTAAACCAAGGATGTTCTAGAAGACCTGGCCATAGAAAATAACTTGAATTAAATGACTTCAAGATTATTCCAATTAAATTACATTGACGAAAAAATATAAAATAGATCAAGGTTCCTATCTGAAAGGACAAATGTGAGAAATTAAGAGACCTAACTAGTGAAGTCAACAGATGTGCAGCAATTAGGAACCTAAATGTGAAGCTGACTGAAATTTTTTTCAACCAGATTTGTCTAAACTATCAGAAATTTTTAAGGATAGGAGAAATTTTAAATAAGATTAAAAACCAATAGGGAAGGGTCCGTTTGTAATTGAATGAATATTCACAGAAGAAGTATTTAGGAATAATAAGTCTCTATAAGGAGTGGAAAAAATCATGAAAGCTACATCTTGGAGAACTTAAGAATAAAGTCCAAGACTCTTGCCAGAAGTCTAATTCAGCTTGTCTTTGCAAAGGAAGTTAAAACAAATAATACAAAGCTTCTCAGCTTTCTATTCATATGAATAGAAAAAAGAAGTAAATTTTCTATGAAGTGGGGAAACAAGGTTCAAATGAAAATATAGATTTTTTTTTTCTCAGTTTTTAGACCAAGGTGATTGATTGATATAAAGGTATGGAAATGCAGATGATCAGACTACATGGATTGTATTGCTTGTGGCAGGGTGGATACTCCCAGTACAGATAAGGAAGCTATAATACCCTTGCATAAGGCACTGGTATGATTTCACCCAGAAAGCACTGATCTCTCATGTTTGATAGGGAGCAAGAGCAGAAGATGATGACTGGGGAGACAGAAAACCTGTTTTAAAGAAGACAGTAAAGACCTTGAATTTATTTTCAAAAATAAGGGAAGACTGAGAGCATCAAAGAGACACCGGGAATCCCAAGTCTTCTCCTGTCTTTACTTAGCACTAGCACTAGCTATTTTCCTTCTTCCTTGCTCTCTTCAAACAAAGATTCTTTCATACATGTCTATACAAAAGAAGTATAAGAAGAAGGATGAGAGAGGGCTGAGAGGCTGGAGCGAGGTGGGTGTTGGTGTCTTCTCCCAAGTAACTAGCAATAGGACGAGAGGACATGGCTTCAAGTTGTTCCAGGGTAGGTTTAGATTGGGTATTAGGAAAAATTTCTTCACCAAAAGGGTTGTCAAGCACTGGAACAGGCTGCCCAGGGAAGTGGTGGAATCACCATCACTGGAGGCGTTCAAAAAATGTGTAGGTGTGGCACTTTGGGAAATGGTTTAGTGGGCATGGTGGTGTTGGGTTGATGGTTGGACTTGATGATSTTAAAGGTCTTTTCCAACCTTAATGATTCTATGATTCTATGTGTTTGTGCCCAGGATATGGCATCATCTAGTGGCTGATGCACGAACCTGGAGCATAGGCTCTGTCCTTCTCAAGGATGCCCCATACTCAGTTTGTCTGCACCCTGGGTGAGTAATTTGTCAGCTAGTCTATCAGAAAGGTACCATCAAACTGGATTGTGACAGGTCTGTAGGTGTGGCATAGGTATACCCAACTGGGACATGCTCTTCTGGCCATGCAAATGTGACTGAAGTTAAGCGCCCAAGGAACTTTCTTGGTAAATCAGAATAATTGTTTAGCATTAGGTGGAAAGTTAAAAACTGAATTACTATTTGAGACTTATGTTTTAAACATAGGATTTAAGCAGGCTGGATCTCTCTCCTGTATAGTTGGAAAGCTTCAGAAAGATTTTTGTAGAGGGAAGTCAGTAAACTTATCAAGAAGATGACACAGTATGCTTGAAATTCCTAAAAGATTTTGACATGGACCATCACTGAAGACTCTCAAAGAAATTTAAGCTGTCATGGGATCAGAGGAAAGGTCTTCTTGCAGAATTACTAACTGGTTAATAATTAGGAAACAAAAGGTAGAAATAAATGGAGGGAGATTATCAAGTGAGTCTCCCAGGATATCTGCTAGGATATGTACTGTTCAACATATTCATAAATGATCTGAAAACGATGTTGAATAATGAAGTGATAAAGTTTCCTTATGAAAAAAAAATATTCAGGGTACTCAAAGCTAAACCTGACCGTGAAGAGTTGCAGAARGATCTCATGATGCTGAGAGACTGAACAATAAAAAAGCATATGAAATTAATTGTCGATAAAGACAAAGTAAGGCACACAGCCCGTCTCCCCCAACAGCTAGTTATATATACAGAATATTGGAATCTAAGGTAGCCATTGCTATGCAGGAAAGAGATCTTAAAGAAAGTGTATATAGATGGTTCCCTGAAAACTTCTGCTCAGTAGCTTGTGACACTGAAAAAATGGTAGGATTATTAAGAAAAGACTAAAAACAAGACTGAAACTGGATAAATATCCATTTCACGGTAATGGGGGTTACAGTAATCTGTTTTGAGTCCAGTGTGTAGCTACAGTGATCCCATCTGTAAGATGACAAAGTGGGTTGAACTTACTTTGGCATCTATATAAGGGAAAACTAGAACCAATCAGCTTTGAAAAGAAACGCTTGAAAGTGGGGGTCTATTCTGCTGTCTATCTGTCTATAGATTGGGGTCTGTCTATTTGATTGGGATCTATCAAATCAGAAAAGATACGGAAAAGGTTTCTAGGGAATGACTGTCCACTGTTATTTTTAAGAGAAGAACTAGGGGTGACCAGGACCTTTAAAGCAAACAAAAGAAGTACTTTTCTTTACAGTGCACAATTACTTTGTGGAATTCATTGCCACAGGATGTTGTGGAGGCTAAAATTATCACTGGATTCACAAAGGACTGAACAGATTCATAGCAGAGGGGCTATTAATCACAGTGGTCTGCATGCTGCTTCCAACTCAAACTTAAAATGCTGGTTGCCAGAAACTGAGAAATATTTGAGAAGCAGGATCAGTCTATACTTGCCCCTTATGTTGTCTCTCTACACACCCTCTCTCTGTGCATCTTTTGTTCATCTTGTCAAAAAGAAGATATTTTCTATAACTTTTTCTTCAGACCAGTGTGAATATTTCCAGGGTTTTATTTTGGTTGGTTAAACAATATGAAGAAAGAAGAGGTACAAAGCAAAGGATTAGCCGATTCCACAAGAAGTGAGCAGGACTGGTCACAAAGTATGTTTAGGCAGGATAACAGGAGAAAACTGAAGAGTGAGCAGAGGAATGAGGTTCTAGGGTGCCTTTCAGAGTGGAATAGTGGGAGACAATTTCTAAACTTGGTTTGAAATGAAGAAGTAAAGTATTTATGAATAGTCTATTCATAAATTTTGCCTATTTATGAATAGGCAAAAACATATTTGCCTGTGATGGTGGAGATTCACCGCAAGGTTTCTTCTAGTCCTGTGTCCTAAACAGAAACCTGAACCTTTTGAGGCAGCCCATCACTAATTGAAATATAGTTATATGCACGAAGCTGAGTTCAGTTGCTCTAAGTTCCACCTTTGAAGTTGCATTAACATGCAATGGTTAAAAGAAAGGTAATAAAACTGGGGGGAAGCTGAGATGGTTAAGTCATAACTATTTTTATGATGCATTATTACCACAAAACAGAGGAAGGGTATTTATGGTGCATAAAGGTTTCTCTCATCCTTTGCATGTGTTCGGGGGCCATCAAAACCAGTTCACACTATGGGGAAAAATTTTGCCCTTGGCCATGTCTTAGCAACAATAGGGTGATACTAGTACCACTGAGAGTAGATTTGTCCCATCTTKTGTTTCATCATCACATTTATTCTTAATTTTTTTATGGGTAAATATGTGTAGTGAGCTCCTAACTTGTAATATAAGACTAAAGACTAAAGCTTTTCAGCCTGAAGTATGTATGAAGTCAGTCTGACTCCATTTTCTTAATTCATAGCTTATAAGAATACCAAGTTAAGTCATCCTAAGTGATCAGAAAAATAAAAACTCAGGAAACACCTTGGTAACCCTTTTCCAGTCTCTGCTGCAATGGTTAGGGAGTTCATAGTGAAATGTCAGTGCTGCAGCAGAAGCAGATTGCTGTGGCCTGGCGCACATTCAGCTGAGTTTACAATGTGTCAGGATGTTCAACTGTGTGAGAAAAGAGCGGGAGTGATGCAATATGATCGTATGATATTTTGTCCTGGTGTGTTTTTTGTACACGCTTATACACACACCCTGGAGGAGGCAAAGGAGCTGTGAAGTAGACACAACATCTGAGACATTGCATTTCAGCTGGAGGACCACATGCTCTGTGGGGCACTCTGCACAGCGCTGATGGGCTGGATATTGTGCCCGGGACAGGTGAGCGATGTCAAAACTGTTACTCTTTCCATTTTTAAAGAAAGGAATAGGCTAACGTCACTACTTTGTGTGTGTATGCCAAGACGTAACATCTTGCCTTAGATCCCTTTTAAAAAGTTATTGATTAGGATTTTTTGTGACATTTTAAACTGTTGCCAGTTAAACACAGTGAATTATTTTGGTCATGGTCTAATTTTTTAAGGAAGCCTTTGGTGGCAAATTCTGCTAAAAAAAAATAAACCAAAATTTGCATCCTGTCTATTAATCTGGAATATCTGACATTATCATAAGGCTATGCATCTCTATGTGTAGAGTAACAGTAATTGCAATAACGCATTGGTATGAAACACAAGTATAAGCCTACCTTATTTATCTAAAATTCAGAAGCCCTCAGAATACTGAATACAAGAGTTTCACAATGGTTTCTCAAATTCAATTATTAATTAATCCGGAGACTGTCTTGGGAAACTCCCATTTTTACATTCCTGTGGTAATTTTAGCAGTGACTTAAATGGAACTGTAAGAACAACAAAAAAAAAAGAACAAAACACACTTTTTTTTTAGCTGCCAAAAAACAGATATCATAATAGTTAGTAATGCTGTTTCCTAATTTCATCTCTTCCCCCATCTGCTTTCTTCTTTTCTTCCCCTTCTCTTGTTTCTCTGCCTCTGAGTTTCCTTCCTCTGTTTCCCTCAAAACATCCTATTTCCTGCTCCTCTTTTGCATGTACGCATGTTTCCCTGTTAAGTGGTTGCCGATGCTGAGACCCTCCATCCTCTAGAAACGTCCAGCCTGTCTACCTCAGCATTGGCACCCAGTGCCTTTGGGCATTTCCCTTCAACAGCTGTGCAGGAGGTTTCAGTGTAGCTGCTGTGCCCATTTCATCAGGGTGACTTCAGTTTCTGGCCCTTTCTCTTTTGTAGGGTTGCACCTCCTCACCACCAAACTCCTCCTGGGAAACACAGCTTACTTCTTCCTCTTTAAGAAATTAAATGCACTGTGCTGCTTGCCTCGGTTTACAGTATGATATACAATATTTCTATTGCTGTTAGTCCAGCTTAAAGTGTCCCATTTCTGTGTAGCTGCTGCAAGCAATGAAAACCAGGAGTCATTTCATGATGGAGAGGCACAGCATTATTAAAAACTCATTCATAGCCATATCAATGATCCATGCAAGATAATAGTTTCCTGTGGTTGTTTCTTCATTGTTGCCCTGGGCAAAACTACCCAATTATTTCTTCCCAAAAAACATATTCTCCAGTTTATTCAAAAGTATATTGCCCAGGTTGACATGATACTACCAAACACAGGAAACCATCATTCCTCCAGCTCACTGCTCTCTGCCTAAATAGGTTAACTTCTTGTATCTTACTTTCTTGTGGACTGGGCCTTCTTTCTGACAGTCCTGAAAATGAGAGGTCTTCTTCTCTTCTTTTGGCCCTCTGAAATGAAAGTCAATCATCTTAGATAAGATAGTCATTTGTATGGATTTTAAATATTTCCATCAAGTCTTCATTGTGAGTAACAACTTGGTCTTGAGGAAAAAGGAATTTGTTAAAGACTGAAAATCTATTTTTCCAGTTAAAACAATAAAGGTTTTTTGAAATTCTTTAAAATTATAACATAAAATCACAGCATGGCGGTTTTTTTCACAGGAATGTAAAAATCATTACTTTTTCATTGAGGTTAATTATGGCTAACATTCTATGCATAACTCTGTGTGTTTTTAATTGTTTTCATTTTTTAACCACAGCCATTTCTTTCCACACTGTTCACCTGTTTCACCTTGTTTTCAGAACACCTTGAATGCAGCTACCCAAATCATCCCTCTCTCAGTAAGTTTCTTAACTTAATGCCAAAAGACTGATAGAAAAGATCAGAAACAAGAAACTAATACAGCAACAAAGTAATAGAGACCTCTCAAGCAGCCTGCACTGCATCACTTCATCCTTTTACTCTGGTCCCCAAATACATCTGGTCACAACTGCCTCCAGTAGCCCAGGTTTCCATGAACTTTGCACAGGGAACGTGGCCGGCTTCAGACGACCAGCCCTGCACTTATTATCCAATGTTCCTGCAATGCATGAACCTGTTTCCGCCACTGCTATTACCTTCCAGTTCTTCTTTGAAAGTATTAGATGTCACCTAAAATGAGGGCTAGCAGTATCAGAGGATTTGTCAGCTAATTTCAGATTTTGAACCGTACTGACTTACAGGTGGATTCATACAGTCTAGTTAGAGCCTAGCTACAGTCTAGCTACAGTCTGACAGGGACAAATATGCCACTGCAAAACTCAGTCCAAATGCCTGATGGATTGAGATGCCTATTTCTTGCTATTGGCCAAGAAAGGAGCGTAAACCTACTCGAGTTAGGTGGGTAAAGTCCAGGTCTTGGATCACAAGTGATATTTTGGGAATCCATGCCATACATCTTATACTCAGTAAATATACTTTGGAGCTTTGTGGAGAAGACATGTCTTCTTTGCTTCTTTTCACTATGATTTATTTGTAACGGTTTCATTGTTCTTTCTGGGGGACAGTGAGGACAGATCAAATGTGATTCCTGTTGGTTATTTTCTTCTTTCTCTAGTGGATGACTAAGCACCAGACGTCAGCACCAATTACAGGCTCCTTTAGTCTTCCACCACTGATTAAATGCTAAGTTTGAGCTTAAAATCCACTAGGCTGGCACATTGACTGGATCCTGCCTAAAATGACTGCTCTGCTAATTGACAAAAAAAAATTTGTCATTATTACATTTGACTCTCTTAAGTAAAATCAGGCTGATATTATCCTTGTTTCACAGACATTTAATTATTTTGGCTTAAATGGAATTAATACATACTACACAGTTATGTGGTTAGGCAGAACTATGAGTGAGAGCCCTCCCTCCCTGATTTTTAGTTTTAGGATAATTACATTATAAGTAACTTTGTGTGTGTGTGTGTGTGTTGAGGGGAGGGAGGAGGATTTCACAGGTCTGTGAGGGACCTTTGGTGGCTCTGAGGTTCTTATTTCCATATTTGACCTACAATTGGAAGAGCTAGACATATCTGTATTAAAAATTCTGCATTCGTAGGTTTTTAGAATTCTTAGAATCAGAAAAACACCAAAGTCATGGTCATGAGTTTAGAACCAGAGAAGACTATCACAGTCATCTTCTCTGAGCTTCTACATAAGACAAACCAAAGATCTCCTTTCAATCATTTCTGCACCAAGCCCATGTCTTCTGTTTGAGGAGCAGCATAGCTTCCACAGAAATATGAAATATTGCTCAGTCGTTGTGGGACACAATAAAAATGTAAGTATTGACAATGCTGAATCCAGTATTCATCAATTATTCCATAGTGTCTGCAGGAGTGATGGGCTTGGCAAATGAGATGCAGTATCTCTGGAGCTCCAGAACATTAACCTCATTATAAACCATCTGCTCTCCGTATGACAAACTGTGATGCGGCACATTGTCAGTATTTGYGAATTATAAATAATAATAATAATAATAGATCTGTTTCTATAGTGCTTCCAGCGGATAGCAGCTGATCATGCTTACTGAATCCAGGGAAGGAATGCCAAAAGGAAAACAAATTAATCTAACCAGCTGTGGAGCTATTTTTGAAAAGCTGAGGAATTCAGCTGGTTGCTTTCTATTGCCTTTAAAGGTGGTATAGAGATATCTCAAAGTTATCCGTACAGCCTTCATASGAAAAAGGATTTTGATTTGGTTTTCAAATGTTTGAGGGAACTGCGGGACCCCAGTGGCTCCCAGAATACTTGTGCATGTGAATGATGCACATAAACACTGCTCCGTGTCTACTGTCTGAAATCCAAGGCCCCTCTGTCCGYCACTTCTTGCACTGAAGGAAATATAGCGTCAGAGTGCCTGCCCAAATATCACCGCTCCAAGGCCCACTGATGCCTGCACGCGTACCCTGCGATGAATGMGGCATCATAGCTCCAAGGCTGTTTTGTGCCTCAGCTCTTATATGGATGTGAACGCAGCATTACAAGTCCAAGGCCTCTTTCTGCCAAAACTCTTACACTGCAGTTCAAAAGYAGTTACAAGGCCCTTGCTTCTGCCAGGGCGATTTAAACGAGGATGAYTGAAACTTAGGGTGGGTGCGATTTTGAGTGTCTTGCTGAAACATGCTGTAAAACCAGTTTGCAGAAAAAGGAGAAATGCCATAAAAACTCTTTTGCTGTATAAGCGAGACTTGGCAGGTCTTCCTCAGCTCCCCCAGCAGCCTTTTTTTCTCCCTTTTTTCCTCTGGCAAGGAGCCTTAAAAAGACCTCAAAGACGTTTATATGCTGACCAAAGAAACTCTTTCTATAAACAAGCAAAGAAGGGTTTATATTAAATGTATGTTGTTTATCATTGCCATTGTTGCAGTATATTAAGATAACAGGCGAGACAGAACGTTGACAGCTCCTAAAGCCACTGAATAAACCTAAGCCTGCACATAGCTTGCTGCCTGGGGCTCCTTAAAGCTACTGCCTTGGTTTTCCTCCTGCCTATGCTTGTTGATTTCTATCAAAATGAGTTAGAAAGCAACTCATCATGTCTATATAATTCCATGCACACTTCCTCTCACCTCCAAACGGGAAGGTCAGTTTCTGGACAAACTTTGTTTCTACAGCTTTGAAAGAGTCTGTTGTGTTTCATTTTGTTTTGAGTGGTGTAATTATCAGTAATTATTGGGAAATGAGCAGGAGTCAGAGGCAATTCCAAAGCCACCCAGAATAAACTGTGCATTGTTGCAGGGTTGTAGCATGGCTATTTTACAGAGTTAACATTCTGAAATAGTTGGAAGTGACAGTTTCCTTTTCAGGGAGGGAAGAGGGCAAAGAGCTACGCTGCTGCTTTAAGGTTAATCTTTACATTCAGGAAGAAGTTTGAGCTGGAGAACATAAGGGCTTGGAACAGATCCCTGTGCAGCTCATTTTTCCTTTTAAGTGAATCTTCTTGGATAGGTACTGTGTCCAGAGAAAGACCTCAACCTTCAGAACAGGTGAAAAACTTCTTATAAGGCATGTATGAGGCAATCAATGAGATTTCCGTTAGAGAACACAGAATTACAAGGAAAATTACAAATAATTATATTATTCAGTTTTAAATGACAGACTTTGAAAAATGAGGTTCTTAGAATAACTGAGTTAGTCCCATATTTAAATAGTCCTAATGTCCTTTTTTTCCCAAGTAAATTAATAAATAAATGTCATGTTGCATGAGTTCAATCAACTGTGAGATAATGAGGACTGTAAAGCAGGGAACTTGATGGGTCACTGATTGCTAATGGGCTACAGATTCTTGTAGGTCATGGGTTCATTGCTGGGCTGTGTTTAAAGGTTTCTCCTTTTTTTTTTTTTTTTTTTTTCACCCCTGAAACACTGGTTAATTGCAAAACAAAAGTGGTTTCATGATCTGAATGCAGACAGTAGTGTCCACATCCAGACTGTGATGCATAATGGTTGTGGGGCCTCAAAGCAGAGTCACACAACCCAGAAGCTTTGGCAAAACTGAATTTTTCTGCCACGAGGACCCATCCCAGATCAGCAGTATCCCCCTGATGGCAGTGGTTGAACAGCTCTGTAGATATTGTATGCACAGAGTGACTCCTGGAAGGGGATGGAACATTGCACTGGTCTCTTCCTTCAATACTATTTTTCCACTGTTTCCCSGAGACTGACTCTGGGTACTGAGACAGTCAGACCTCTCTGACTGAATAATTTAAGTCCATGATGGCAGGTGCAAATGAGGCAGGATAGATATTTGGATCCAGTATTAGAGTGTGACCATGGAGAAGATGGCTATATTACTGTTACTGGGGTGACAGAATGAACTTCTGATTTCCAAATGCAAGGCTTGTACCTCCCATCTACCCATACAAAAGCACACAGATGACAGAGAACAGGAAGAGGCAAACGTGCAAAATACAGTAATATATACCCAGATGTGCATAAGACCCCATGAATGCCACAGGTTACAGGAAGAAGCTACAGAGCAGCACACCATTGGCTTGTGGACCAGATGCCCAGGCTGGAGATGAAGAGATAGCAGAAGGGCAGAGGTGAGGAACGAATGAAAAGGAAGAAGGTGTTCTGCATTAATCTATAGCAATATCAGCTGTACAGACTGCTCACAACTGCCTAAAGCAGGCTCTTACATTCCGCAGKGCTCCTGGGGTTTGGTGCACAAGTAAAGGTACAGAAAGGTTTAAGATCCCACTGAGTCTGGAGCTGATTTTGCTGTTCTCACACTGTTAGGTATGCATAAAACCAGCTGCCTAGCCTACACTAATCCCAATTGTAGTCAAGTCTGTTTCCTGATATAAATGCGTATATCTGAATTAAAGTCTATTTCCCTTAAGAAGATCATGCATTTAAATTCAAAGCCATTCATAGGCCATACTCACGGCTGCTGCAGTGTTCTGTGGATAAACAGAAGATCCATAACTGAAAAAGAGTCCATTAGAAGTGCAGAGAGGAAACGAAGGGCGTGAATTTGGTGATTATGAAGGTGAATGATTAATAGCATGTATTAGTGCCAGACATAACACAGACAGATGCTGCCCCAACCATGCAGGTCTGCTAGTATTTAAAAATTGTATCTTCCACCCTTTCTACTCCAGTCTTGAGCCATTCTAGATCTGGAAACAGTCACCAGTGCTAAATTGTTAGGGGTTTTGTAATGAGAACAAGAAGAGAGAAGAATACCTTAATGAATGTTTGTCCTTGGGATTACAGAGGCAAAAGCCTGTAAAAATAGGTCTCCACTTCCATTTGCAGCATTTCTTTTTCTCCTTTGAATGGAAGCTAGATAGAAGTGCGTGACAGTACATCCTACTGACCCTGTAAATTGCCAGAAAGCAAAAGAACATGTTTAAATACCAGTTTGGCTTGTCATGTGTGCCAGTTTTCTTTTACCAACACAATTCTATAATTGAAACTTTAAAACATATTTGTGCCTTGACGTATATAAAGGCTTCCCTGAGTTTTTTTCTACTTCACTGTAAAATACATTTTTCATTTCTCAGTTGCTCTGCCCTGCTTCCTCCATTCAAAATACAGTAMCAATTGCTGAAAGCAGCCAACTCTTGCGCTAAAGGTTGAAATTTCCTTCCATAATGTCTTCTGTCCTGCTAAGCAACTGACTGTGATGCACTTCTTCATGTTTTACTGGGAATATTCTCTAGAAGGATACTTGGCTTTGGCCAAAGATATTATTCCACTTCAGCAATGTTGATTTATTTGGCAACTTTTTCATAAAATGAGCTCATAAAGCAGGAGTAACCTGGCGTGAGCATATGTAAGTTAATTGCATCAATATACTGACAGCATTGGTCATACAGTTTCTCCTAAATGACTGTTCAGCTCAAGAGAAATAAGGCTATTTCTTTCAGCTGAAAATGTGTCAAGATGCTATTTTGGAAAGAAACTCTTGACATTCAGCTTTACTGTTGTAACATTAGTGTCAATGTTCTTGTCAGAAGTCCCCCTATAAATCTGAACTCTGAGACCTTGAGCAACTTGTGAATAGGACAAAATGCAATGTAGAACAAATTAATAATAGTGCAGTCATATCTACTTTTTAAGCAGTATTTTAAATGCAGATATCCTTCCAGAAGTAAGGGGCATGGAGGAACCCAGGACTTTGTGTGAAGAGACCTTTTTATGCTCTGTTCCAGAAGTGGTTACTCATTTCCTGTTTGACTTCGGGAGGTCACATATGCTTTGTTTCCTCATCCAAGGAAAGAAAAAAAGATAATACCAAAAGAAGATAATATTTTCAAAGGGTTACTGTGAATTTATTAATTGTGATCTCCAGTCTATTAAAATGTCCGGACATTTAATACACTTGTAGTTGCAACTAGATGATCACAAATCTTTTCTTTAAAAACTGTATTTGTCTTCCAGAAAGATTTTAAAATGAGAAAAAGTAGATGATCATGAACCAAATTGAGAGATTTCTGACTGTGGGATATTAAAGTGTGAATAAGCTGTTTTCTCGCTGAGTTTCTCTGAGCTACAGTTAGAAACATGTGACTAGAAACATTACCCCTTTCAGTGGCCAAGTCTACTTTCATCTACAGCTTTTAGAACTGTATATACCTAGAACTAGTGATAGAATTTGGCTGTGATATTTACTAAACCATATCCTAAATCTCCACGAGCACTGAGAAATACAAACAGAGGAAAGTTTTATTAGTTACAATACCTTTCCTAAAGCTATTGTCTTCCAGAGTGGTATTATGTGAACAAATTTTAAAATATTTGGCTAGACAGATAAGCAGGTATTAGACTTTAAGTACAAAAGCTTACCATTCATGGGCCAGAACAATTTTCTCCCGTGTGAATAAGAAAGTAGTGCTTACCCCTTTTGGCAGCAAGATCAGAGGAATGGTGGTCTTCTGTCAAAAGCTTTTCCCTCAGGGCATACTCCTAGGATTGTGATGTGGCAATAATTTTCTAATTGCTACTAACTGCTCCTTAAGGGCTGGATTGTAATGGAAGCCTTTGTTTTTTCTTTAACGTGAATCAGCTGAATCAGAACTTTTATTCCTGGTGGGGAGTTTAAGACCAGGATTTCAGGTTTAAAGACTTTTTTCCTGGAAACTGTTGGTCTGGA
Organism: Oceanodroma leucorhoa; assembly: GCA_030449065.1. NCBI lineage: Eukaryota > Metazoa > Chordata > Aves > Procellariiformes > Oceanodroma > Oceanodroma leucorhoa. The sequence continues at coordinate 2,729,909 of JASVER010000047.1, read as the reverse complement.
ATGCTCATGTGTTTAAAATGAAAGGAGGCTGCTAAAAGCATTTTCAACATCTTAACATTCCTGTTACAAACTACATTTACAATAAATTCTTAGAAATTCATTATGCTTGCAATAAACTTTTAGCTTGAAGCAAATTGTTCCATCTGTTACTGGATACTGCCCAAGGAGATAGCATTAAGGACTGCAGATCTGACCCTTTATGCAATTCACAAAATTGCCGACAAGTTAGGAGCGGCAGCTCCAACCTCCCTCCCTCTCTCTCACAGCAGAACTAGTCACCATGCTGGGTCAGGTTAGACCTGGATTTGTCCAGTCTTGGAAAATGAGTCTTGGAAACCTCTAAAGACGGAGAAACTACCTCTCTGGGTAACCTGTTCCCTTGCTGCCATACTCTCTAAGTGAAGAAATTTTTCCTAATGCACAGCCTGACCCTCCCAAACTGCAGCATGTAGCTCTCGTGCCTTGTTCTACCATCTGCTACCACCAAGAAAAGTTTGGCTCCATCATATTTACAGCTCCAGATTGTAGGCTTAGGCTTCCCCTTTTGCCAGACTTAAGAAGCTAAACTTCTTCAAGTTTTGCTCACAGGCTCTCAATCATATTGGTAGCTATTTGCTGGACCATGTCATTTCTGAACAACCTTTTTGAACTAGGTGCTCCAAAACCCGACATAGCATTCCAGGTGCAGCCTCACCACTGCCAGGCAGAGGGAGTTACTAACTTTTCTTGACTGACTAGCCACATTCCTGCAGTTGTAGCCAAATGAGCAGTTTGCCTTATGTTGAGAGCACATTGTTGGCTATATTCAGCGTGCCACTTGTCATAACCCCCGGGTCATTTTCAACAGGGCCAATATTCCTGGCCTGTACTGATGCACGTGGTTATCCTGCCCCAGGTGCAGAACTCTACTTCTCCTTGCTGATTGTCATGATTCATTCCTATGATCTGAACAAGGTTTATTTCCTTAAACTCCTTCAGTCTTCTGCACAAATATAAGTATTTGTTACTGTGGGATTGTTTGTGTATACTTTTTAAAATCCTTTGATGCTGTTAAATTCTTTATGTAGAATTTGATACAAAGAAAGTAAGCGTGGTGTTTCAGTCACATTAGACTTAAAAATATAGATCAGATTTATATTGTTAAAGTTTTCGGAGAAAGAAAGGCAGAGTCAATTGATTGATTTATTAAAAGGCTCCTGTCTTCCCAGGAAAGAGTAACCTGATTATGCTCAGTTGGAACTGAGCTTGAGTAAATTTTAGGGGGGCAGCAGAGGGGGAGGTGCTGGTCTCCTCTCTCTGGTGACCAGCAATAGGACATGGGGAAGTGGAATTAAGCTGCATCAGGGGAAGTTCAGATTGGACATTAGGAAAAGATTCTTCACTGAGAGGGTGGTTGGTCACTGGAACAGGCTCCCCAGGGAATGGCAGGGGTGACTTACCCCTCCCCGAAAGCAAGTACCAGGTGAGGACAGCCATCGCAGGAGGCACACCAGGCCYGTAAAAGCAGTCACAGGTCCTGTGGGTGCCCTGCCAGCACCTCCACCGGGCAGCGGGCCCGTCCAGAAGGATGGGGCAACACCTGCGTGGTGAGGGTGAAAGAAGACCAAGCGGTCATGGAGAAGTGAGGAGACGGTGAAGCTCAAAACATAAACACGTGCCTCTTAAATCTTTAACTTTGCCAGTACTGTGGAGATGGAGGAAGGTGTCAATGGTCCTTTTCTCTAGCCAACAGAAATTCTAGTGAGGTGAGAGCAGTGTGGTGTAGCCTGGCCCACCGGGCATGAGAGTACCTGGTTGCACTTGGAAAGCCACGATGGGAAAGGCAGAGGTGGCTGCACTGACTCTGCTCACTCTGGGATCCCCCTACGGCCCTTCTCTTGTTTGGTAGCCCCAAAAAACCCTGTTCTAGGAAGAAAGTCCCATGTAGGAATCAATGCCAGAATGACTGCAGCTCCTGAGCAAGATGGTCCATCTCCAGGCCCATTCATTAGAAAGGGTACAGCTAAAATTACCTTTCAAAGGTAATAGATTTTAAATCTATTTCCATTTACAGTGAGACAGTGACTCATTTTGACTCAAAACTTTAGTTTTAATGGGACAAGTAGGAACATTGCTAGAAACTCTTACAACCAAAGTAAGAATATTTTGGGACTTCCACCTCCGCTTTGTTCTCCTGCACAACTGATGGTTGTAATTGGCTAAAAGCAATTTATAATTAATCAACACAATTATAATTAATAACACAATTAACAACTGTGTTGATTTCCAGAATTCATATACCATGTTAAGAGGTAGCTAGCATGCTTTTCATGATCACAAAATGTGAATATTCATGCTTCATTTTGTAATCTAATGATTACATCCTCCCTGAAATAAAATTATTGCAATATTGAATAAAATATTCACTTTTTTTGACATCGGGTTGCATGCTCAGATACTGTATAAAGTAAAGCAAAACAAGATCTTTCAAATGTAAATTTTTCTATTGATAAAACCAGGAACATTAAAATAACCACTTAGCATGTATTGCTGACTTCATTTTACAGTATTTGACACACATGTAATAACAGTAAATCATCAAGGCTGAGTTACTCTTTCCATAAACCATGTATTTTCGCAGCTCTGTACTTTTATCATTGCATGGGTGTGATGCTTACAGCCTTAATTTGAAATGTTTTCTCATCAGGAAGTTTTGGTAGTATTAGAAGAGCTTTTACAGAGGAAAGCATAAAGGACTTGCAATAGCTAGCAAGCATGACATCATTAAAAAGCAATGAATGTTAGGAATATTCCTGTTCTAATCCAGGCCACACATCCTGCTGCCCTGGAAGACAGCCAAGCCCAACATCCTTTTAGGGTTACAGGGCAGGCTGTGGCCTTTCACAGTTTGCTTTAGTAATCTCTGCATGTGGAATATTCACTGGCAGGCATTACAATAAAATCTAAAATTACTCCATCAGAGAGCTGGTGTTCCACCCTTCCTGCATTCTTCCCTGACAGTGAAATTGCCCAAAAAGAGCTCTATTGCATTTCATAGATTTCTGTGAAGGACTGTGTACAGAGATGGTAGGGGGTTTTTGCACGTAAGTTCAACAGCGTGTTCCACTTCAGAAAAAAACCCTTATTTAGACTTCTTAAAAATACGTTGTGCTAATATTGTTATTAGTTCCATTGRGTGAACCCACTAGGGTTTAATTCTGCAAGCTTTTCTCTGTATTTTCAGTGAATGTTTCAGATGACCAGAGGAAAAATGATCAGACCTTTCCTTTACACAGCGTGCCTGTCACATCGACTGTACAGAGTATAGCTCTCTGGCAGGCACTCTGCCACGCTAAATCCCTTTACACCATCCCTTTGGGGAAAAAGGGAACTGAAAGCTGCAGCAAAATGAACAGCTAAAGACTCCCAGAGCAGTGGTGTTACTTAGCTGACAAAATGAGGAGCATAGTGAGGGACATAATTGAGGAGCATAACTGATTTCGGGATGCTGCTTTTTTATTCCCAGTTAATGTCCTCAGCAGCGTTCATAGGAGATATTCATATTGCCAGCACCTAATTTAGATGATGAAGTAAGATCATAGTGGGGACGTGTAGTCTGTAATTCACATGAGAATTTTAGGTGCCTAAAGAGTAATTTAGGGAAAATATTATTTCTCTGACCCGCTATTGGAGAGACACACATGTCTCTGCAGCCCTCACAGTGAGATCTTATCTCCCTAAATATAGATAGCAGTTATTGCTTGGCTTTCTGTATTGACTGCACGAGGAATGTATGCATCTACTTTAAAAGTATTCACTAGACGCCCAAAATTAAGGTGTATTAGAGATGCTCCAGCTGGGTGACTTGATAGTAACCCTTTCTTCCTAGGCTTCCTAAAACACCAGTGAACTGAAATAGCTTCCTTTAGAAAGTAGCCAAATTTGACTTGTGTTCTGAATCCTCCAATAATATTTATCATGGTCCACTGAAAAATGTGGGAATTAAGAGAATGAGGCTCCAGTCTTCTAGAATACTTTACAAGACACATGTTTTGGGGAATGCCTGGATTAAGAAGTTCCTAACCTTCATGCCATATTCCTGCACCAGCTGAACCAACATGTACTACTTCGATTTACAAGTTATGCAGCAATTGAACAGGTGAAATTATCCAGATTAAATATAACTACTGCCTCTTTTTTAACAGATTGCCCTGTGAATTCTTTTACACCATGGTTTCACAAAGTGTTGGGTCACCACAACTCAAGAGGTAATGAAGTGCAGCACAGCTTTTTAAGCTGTCTTTGCCTCCAAAACTAGAATCTCCTGAAATTACRCCCGGAGGCACATAAATTAGATGTCTAAAATAAGACAGCCAAATGAAATCCCTTAGTTACTACACTTTCATTTGGTTCTACAGAGTGATTAGTAATTACACTTAGACCAAAATATGTTACAGGATGTCAGACAGAAAAGCAACAATTCACGCTCAGAATTCTTTAGTAAGTGTTCAGTTGCAAAGCCCAATACGAAAAAGTATGTTTGGAAAAACTGTACAGCTTTTTTACATCAAAATCAGTCCCCATAAACTGAACGGTTGTCTGGAAGAAAAGAAGTTATTCATAGGTAGTCATACTGAGAAAGACAGCAGGAATTGAAATCTCCCTAGCTGATGTATAATAAATAGCAGTGCTTACCAGTCAAGACAATCCCAGAGAGACAAGGTGAGGGAAACGCAGACACTCTGAAATGTATTGTTACACTGGTAATCGCATCAATTCTTTGTCTTGCTGGTTTGTAAGTGTTATTCTGTGTAACAGGAAAGGAAGTATAGAACAAAAGCAGCCTCGGATTTTGTCTATGGCTACCATTTTAGTGCCAAATCTAACCCTTTGCTTGGCTACAGAACATATACGACATAAAAAACCTATGGCAAAAAAGTTTGTGGGAATCTGTACCTTCTTTACATCATGATATAATGTTCTCTGATATTCACTGTCAGRAATCTTGAGAAGTCATAGACTTGTCTAGAGATGAAGCGTGACACACTGCTCTCTCTGGCTCCTTTATATCTGATAGGACTACCATTAACTACTTCTGGAAGATTCAGAATCTTCCTTGACAAGGAGTTTCTTATGGCAGGAGCTGTCCCCTGTCCCCTGACGATCCCCTTGCAACGCTGATCAAAGTAACATGAGCTTGGGAAGGGTGCAAGGAACTCCAGACAGTATTACATGTAGGAGCAACTGTGAGGCTAGCTTCATCATCTATCACCATTGCTAACTGTACTCTTGAGGCCAAAATTAGAGTTTCATGGTGCTAGGTACCATGAAGCTAGGTGAAAAACCCTAACTATGTGAGTCCAGCCTGCACACCCACACCTTCATACCAAACTCCAGCACTGGGAACATTGCAGTACCTATTACTTCCTCACAAACTCAGCTCTTTCTCACCATGACTGCCATCTCAGGGTCTTGAAGGAGACCAGGCATGTAGGTATGAGAGAAATGCTATACTTCCTTTGCTTTCTGGAGGCCTTCTCATGTACCCACAAATGTTGTTGTAGTCTACCTCATTGCCCCAGTTAAGAGTCCCTGTGAAGGCCCCCCACAGCCACAAGTGACACAGGAGCAGAGCTCAGTGAGCATTTTGGCTAGGTGCCCCTGCCTGGAGCACACTCTGTTGCAGGAAATCATATGTGAAAACAGTGAAGTATGCAAGCAGGGGAAAGTCTGGTAGCGGGGTTTAAGTACAAACATTCCTCAGGCTGTGTGACCATAAACCATTCCCTGCACTACATTACAACTCCACTGTTCTCTATTCCTCTTATGCTCTTCATTTCCCTCCTTCTTTGTCCCTCTCAGCCCTGACTTCAAATGACAGCATTTTGTGGGAAGGGAAAACATATGGTTTTCCACACTCTCCACAGTGCTGCATGACTCCAGAGACAGTTGGACTACATTCACGCTAATAAATTATAATTACCAGGCCCATTCTCTGGACCTGTGGCCAACAGCTACAGTCTGGCAATATCCATACAACTTAGCTCTCTTGGCCTTTGAAACCAGGTGGCCATATCCAGACTGTCTGTTGGGAGTGATCCCTCACTTACGCTAACTCATACGCACTAACTCACATGCACTACGTGTGAGTGCTGATTTGGGCCAAAACCTTGTAAGGGATCATTCAAACATTTTAATAGTTCAGATGATCAAGATTCAGCACTTGTACCTATGCCCGTATATACCCATATGTGTGCAATATAAAGATATATCAGTGACCGTATTTATAGGACCAAGGTATACTTGAAGTTACAGGCTGCAGGCCAGTCCACTTAAGTGGACTAAAACTATTAAGTCAACTTTTAAGTTGACTTAATAATCCAGCCTGTCTCCTGCTCCATTGGTCTCAGTTCTGAAAAGACAAGTCCCAAATACAGACTGAACTGCCGGATTGGATCTCTGTGTAACTGAGACGTAATCCACTGACTTCATATGTGTGTGTTTTTGGTGTGGCTGTGTGTGTTAGGAGGTTGACCTGTTTGAAGACAAATCCAGAATGGTAGTTAAGCATAGATAATGACAGTCATTTTTCCTGAAGAAGGATCTACTTGGAGGTTATGATTATGAAGCCTTTCTAATGCCAGCTGGAGGGTCATGAATTGGTATGAGCTACGGCTGTTAAACATCCCACTGGATATTTGCAACTCCTGGAGAACTATGATGCTGACCTTAAAGGAGACTGTTAATTCTTTTACAGATAGGTTCAAGTCATTACACAATCCTCACTTTGTGCATGAAAAGGTGAGYCAACCATTGCTAGTCAAAACATACCCCATGGACCATAATCAGCATTAGATTACAGCCTTTGCTTTCCCAGCTGCTATGGACTGAGCCATTTCTCAAGGTACTGTAAGCAGTTATGTCATGGTAGCTGAGGAATCAACATGAATAATTCCTAAGGATTTAGCCATCATACAGGTGTTGCAGTGGTTTTCCAGTGCTGAGTAGTGAGTCTACATGCTTCTCTCGCTGATAGTTCATGAAACCACAGCTAAGCCTCTCTCTCCAGTTCTTCTCCACCAGGTAGTACCAGCATTTTGGAGCATATCTARCCCACAGGATCAGAGTGAATACTGAGGGATTTACAGCAAGTGGAGGTTGCTGAAATAAGTGTTTGGGAGCCCATAATGTTGATATGGTGTAGGTGAGTCAGCTGTGAGTGTCAGAAGAACCAAGCTAGATATGGGTTTGCAGGAGGACTGGCTTCCCCTGAGCAACCTGATATGCAACATGAGTAGAACAAGGCCACGCTGTTCCCCATGTGAAACAAACTAGGAACTCTCATCCAAAGTGTCATGAAACAACACATGGAATTGTTTTAATATGACTTAGAGCTACAATAAAAAGACAGTGGAAGTATCCATAGTTCAGCTATCTGTAAGTTTCATATCCCACTATATGCGTGGGACGGAGTCCCAACAAAAGGCTATGTTTTAGGAATGTAAAGAAGAGATTTCCCTGAAATACTGCACTTCAGAGGAAGACTGCTCCTCCTTTTCCTGTGTGATATTTCCTGATGAATGCCTGTCTGCTCTGGTTGCTATGGCACTTTTAATGCTTTATTCACACGGAATCCCAGACCTGACCTTTATTTAACTGAGAATAGTAGCACTTATTCCTTGTATATTTTGGAAATGTGCAGGACAGAAACCTTATATGTAAAGTTTARACATTTGGCATTATTTCTGAATTTTTCAAGTATTTGTTCTCTTCAGTTAAAGAAGAAAAAAATATTACCACTTAAGCCTCCAATAGTGTATGACATTTATATTAAACCAATTTCCCTCCTTGCCAGTATCCCATCAGGAATTCTGAAAGAGAACCTTTGTAAAGCTCTGATGTTTGATAACACTTTATTTCCTCCTCTGTATTTAGACCCCACTGGTGCTTAGACAAATTAATAGGTGTTTACAACTTTGGCTCTTTTGTCTTTAATATTGCTTTCTCGAGCTCTTGGAAAAATTGTTAGAATGGTCTCGTTATGTGTCTCTAACAGTTCCATGGAGGACTTCAACAAATTAGAGAAAGGATTCATGCCTTCTCTCCTATGGCAGCTCTTGCAGGTTCCATGCTGTGTCACCCACCAAAATGCTCCTGCAGAGATTTATATCTTAAATGTCTTTGGAAAAAGAGAGGAAAGCTCTTGGGTCACTGCTGCATGTGGCACAGAAATGGAAATAAACAAAGTGGTCTTGGCATAAGCAGCAGACAGTAAGTTAAYCTAACCAGCTACAGTAAGTTAAGGAACAAAGGAGAAACACACATTTTCAATATTTTTTTTTGTGTGTTGTTTTTTTTGAGCAGCTCCTTTGAAAGGTGAGACAGAAAATACTATCTTTGTCATGATACATGACTAAACGGAGGAAATATGTGTTGTCAGCAACGTCAGCTGCATCAGGAGCTTCTGTAACTTTCCTGTAGAAATAATTAATCTGCAGATTAGTGTAGTCACTCATTCCTTCTCTGTTTTTACTTACTGATTAGACTTTCTCCTCTGACATACGCAGTGCTGTGTGGTTCATGTGCTAGTAGGTGGGTATTTCAGGGACTGTGCTAGAATGCAGTTGTGATCAATATAAAATAAGATATCCAAGTACTTCATGTGGAGGTGAGGGAGAGCTTGGAGAAATTTGAAATGTTTTGTTCCTGTGCTGATGGGATTGCACAGTTTTAGAACAAACCACTATCTCCAGCTTCTATAGATGTCAGGAATAGGGGTGGGATTTTCTCAGACCTGTGCTCTAGGTCCACTGAACAAAAGATGTCTGAACAAAATAGTAATTTTTGATAGATCTGCTTTACTTGAAGAATGCCTACCAATTTCTAWCCCTGCCACAGAGTTTGGCTAGCAAGTTACCTAAACTGAACTTTTCCTTTTTGCTTATTTATTGCACAGCCCTCACTTTTAGAATGTACATTTTTAGACTTTTATGCATTGTTTGCAGAACCGCTGAGTGTTCAGAGCTGCTGCTCAAGCCATTGTGTTCCGAACATATAAAATGAGTGTTGATGCAAAATAATACAAGACAGCCTAAACTGAAGCTACTGACAAAAAGTTGCAGAGGTAACACAGAATGACAAGGCAACAAAACCACAGGTGAAACTCTATGTCAATAGATGTGAAGTGATGCAAATAGAAAAAAAACCCAGACAGGTATTCTAATTGCACACATAAGATAAAGGATTCTAAATTAATCATCACTACTTTGGAAAGAAATCTGGAAGATGTAATCAGTTTAATTGTCTGTGATGGTCAAAAGACAGAATAGGAAATTTGAGAAAAAGAACAAAGAAAAAATACTGCTGTATCACAAACTGAATCTGAGAGTGCACCTGTATTTTGAGTTTTGTTTTCCCCATTGGAGGATTTGCTCTATATTTACCTTCTTTTTTTGTACTCTTTCTCCAAACATCCATTGTTGACCATTGTACAAATTATTACATTGAAGAAGCTATTACACCACAGGGATTTTTGGTCTGACACAATATAACCATTTCTTAAGCTGTTTTGAAAAATGTCTGAAAACTCTGATACTTGATGTATCAGACTGGGAATTCAAAATTACTGGGAAATGTGGACATTCACGTTTCTGTGTCTAATGCTCACATCAGTAAAATCAGTATGAGCCCTCCTTCAGCTCGCTGGGAACTGGGAACACAAGCCAGAGTCTGTGCAATAATTGTGTCTCCATTTATACAAGGAAATTAAGCAAGATCAAGCCACAGACTTGCATGCTAGCACACCAGCAATCCTCTCGTTTCATTGTTAGCATGCTCCTTTTCATACTTTTGGCTGAGACACATAGATCTCTTGTTGCAAGTGCCCAGGAGATGTTTGCAGGATGGTGAAGGTTGCATATGGCTGCAAGATAGTGCAGGTGAGGGACTGTTTCCAAAAGACAGTATGGACGAGGTGATCCTGTTCCACAGGGAAGAAAGTTTAGCTGCCTGGATGAAAGCTGTCCCATTCTGCTTGCTCTCAGTGTCAGAAAAAAATCCYTGGCTCATTTTATTTACTAGTATAGATATAACCTATGGAGATGAGTGCTGTAAGAAAGTCTAATAGATAACATATCTGTCTTCAGATCAGGATTTGAATAAYGTACAGTAAATAAATGTGCATACATACACTGAAGACAGAGAATAAAATGAAATATTGAGTAGATCTCCTCTGCAAGCAATCATCATCTATCATGTGTAATGAGGTAGGTGTCCCATGGAGAAAGAATGTAAACATATAATTCAAGGCTATATCGTAATCATCATCCCCAAAGTAGAGGGACTGAGATGTCCAAGGCAAATAATTCCACACTTTGCTATAGTTTATTTTCCATCTGAATAGTGAGACTTAAAATAATTTGTGTGTGTTTTTTGTGTGTGTTTCACTCTGTAAACATCTGCATGCACATAGTCCTATGCTTACAGGATACATGTGCCCTATCAAATATTTTAGACCAACAGGAGAAAACTTTTATAGCAAAATAGTTGATGTCAAAGTCCCAATGTACGTGTCACAAAGGAGAGTAGATTGGATTAGCTCTAGTCTGGTCCTGTGGACCTAATGTTCATTACTAAGTGGAACGGCCCTTCTGTAGTGCACCTTCTCGTTTAGTTTCAACTGAAATGACCCCTGTTCAGGTGCTCTGAATCTGCTCCACGAAGTGAACTAAAGTAATGTACAAGAGGACAACCAAGGGATTCGTGTCAAATTTACTCAAACTAAAATGTTAGTATAGGTTCATCTGGAAGCAGACATTTGTTTATTTGTGTAAGTTTACAGAAATCAGAAGAAAATTATCTGTACAGAGAAACTCTGTATCTGTCATTTCGTGACTCACCACAAGGAATATTATGGTGTAGAAAACGAAATTTTCAAAAGATTTCAAAAGATTCACCATCACAAAAGCAGTGATGGCAAAATACTCATTGCTCTCTGTGGACTGACTTTTCACCAGAGGACCACAGAAAACGCAAACTGCGTTCACTGTTGAAACTCTGTGGTTGTTTTGGTGTTTGCTGAGATTCTCACAGGATAAAGTTTTGGATTTCTATCAAAATGGTAAACAAAACCCTAAGCATGTCATCTGACTGATTCTAATATGACATGCTGGACCTATGATGGAAATAAGCTTGTGAGTACTATATCACAGCCAATGTCTACGTTCCAAATACATAAATAATGGCTTCCACATCAATTCTATGTAATTTTTGCTGTGTTTTGTGAATCGCTGTGCTTTGAGATTACTAAGGATTACAGTAGAATATTTTAATGGATAGCAAAGTTATCTTTTTCTGAACATTTGTCTTCATTTTGATGAAGTGAATCGTGATGGCTGTTTGCATCAATTTCTGTGGTGGAGTGTTTATGTGCATGTGGGCATTCATGTCTGTATGTTTAACGTGGAGAGGATTATCAAAATCTTGATTCTTTATTATATGTTGACTTTTTAGTATATTTAGTTAAATCCTGTTTTATTGCCTAGGTAACAGATTAGAACATCTATCATTGCATAATAAGATATTTACAAATGGAATGTTAATAGCACCTATTAATTTTAACTCTAAGATTTGTGTTTTTTTAGTAAATAGTGCAGAAAATTAGTTTCACGTTAAAAGGTTTTCCTTGGCATAAAATTTCATCAAGTGTCTAAAAACACTTTTGTGCATCTGAGTGGACCATAATTCTTCAATAATATAGCTGAATTGCTACAAGAGAGGATACTGACTGCTGTTATTAGTTGCCGTTCTATATTTTAAGATGAGAGGTTAACAGAACTTAAAAATAGAATGTTTTCCGCAGTCATGGTAACACATGTTTCAGAATTTGCAAATGTTAGCACACAATATTTTAACTAGGAAAAGATGATATCATATTAGATAAGATCAGAACAGATGAAAGTTAAGCCTTTTTCATTTGGGCATTGTCTGCCTGTAAGCAAGTTTACAATTTCTTTGTAAATTCTGGAAAAGTAAAATTATAGTCCAAATACAACACACTCATGACTATTAACAGTATTAGTATTTCTGGAGTAAATAGTATAGTGTTTCTTTGTTAACTTGAATATTTTTGTTTCCATTTATTGCTACGTATTTATCCGTACAGGATAAATAAATCCATATACAGCAGCCACTGTCATTGCTCAGCTTAGGGCACTTGGATTAGTAATATTTTGTATTAGTGTCTTAGCAGCTGACTGCAGTGAGCTATAGATTTTGCTTTGGAGCTTTAGTCCTCTGCTGGTTAGCTGCACTGACTGCCAGGCTTGCTTTTGCTTCCTTTATGTATATAATGACACTTCGGAGCAATCCAGCTGGCATGGTGAAAGGGAAGTGGACTGATGGCAACATCATGGGGTCATGCTTATTTTGTCTTCAAACAGATTTCCTGCTGATGGACTGGGAAACTTGACATTAAGGCCACAAAGAGGAGACTCTGATTGGTAAATATAATTATTTACTTGGGGGAAAAAAGAGAAGACTTGATTTTATCTTTCAGTCGAAAAGACATAAAATACAAGGTGGGAAAACTGGGTTCAAATCCTTGTGCCAAAGTCTATCATAAGTGACCAAATAGAAGAACTTGAGTAAGGCAAACTGAGAGTTTGGGCATGGCAACACTATACAAGCAAGCACAGCACAGAGCTGGAAGCGACTGCGGGAGACCCAGGACTGGTGCCGGAATAGGGTCAGAGCAGTGCCACACCAGGCTACAAACCCTTCAGAGAGGAATCCTGCTTGTAGCATTGCCCTGGTGTGATTGTTCAGCCTGGATGGCCAAGCCCTGCCCTCCTAAACCTGTGCCACAGGGCTGGCAGAGTGACAGGCACTAGTTCAGGGATCCTTGTGCATTGTAGATACTGTCTTAAATTTCCTTGGTCTGGTGACTAGGACACCATCCTCCTAAAATCTCCATTCAAATCAGACAGAGTGATGATTCAAAACTTAGTCTTTAGCATCCTACCAGAGAGCATAATCTAGGATGATTTAGTTAAAATGAGCATACAAACTCAGACAGTTCTTCACAAATCCAGGCTGGTTTTGGGGAGGACCTGGGAGAGCGCCAAGGATTGGCTTGAGTGYCCCACTGGAGTGGACATGCAGATTCAGGTGACAAGTTGATGAGCAAATTTAGGACCTTGGTGGCTATGTGYGTGTCTGACCATGTGTGTTCTGACTTTATATTCAGTTCCGGTATGAGTTGAAGATGGCTGTGATAGTCTCAGTGATGCACAAAACACTCAAGTCCTGTTGTGAATCAGACTTGAAAATCCTCTAATGGCATGTGAAAAAGAACTTAAATATCATTTGAGCTGATTCGGTACAGTCTACCACTCTTCATTATTCATTACACAACTTGTTTTTTGGGACTTCAACACCTATTAAGATTAATTGCCTATAATTTCAGGCAAGTGGTCTGGTCTAGGCAGATGTAACTAGATACTCTGGAGATCAGTGATGGACCAGTATCAGGGCAGTATGATCCCAAACATATGTGATATCAGACTCATTATGAACTAGTGTGCTGGTAGTATTAGTATGTCTGCTGTATCAGCCTTGTGTACTTCCCTGAACAGCTCAGGCATTCTGCACCTCTGATTCCTTCCTTGCTCCCCATAAATTTCTGTCTCCTCCTCCATCCTCAGTGCTATGCAGTATCCTACTTCTAGGAAAATGTAGAACTCTGGAGTTACATATTATCACCTTAGCTACCTGGTCCTAGCACTGCAAAGATGATCCACCCATCCTCCCTACCTTTATCCCACTGGCACTTTTTAGGTTTTTTATTATGTCAGCATCCAGATAAGGTAGTTCAAACCTAGGTTGTGAAAAACTGTGTTCCTGTGCAGGTATTGTTTCTGAAACATCACCTTTACGATAGACAGGAATTCATATTTATTATGAATATTGTAAGACCATTGGAAATTCTGTTCATTTACGGTTATAGAAGTCTCTGGAAGCCATGGACAGAAAGTGGTCAACTGTTTAAATGACAATTTTGATTAACTAATAATTTTAAGATTTATTTGCACATTTAATGCCTTCATTTCTGGGAGCCCTAAATGATGTATCTCCCTCCCATAAAACCAGGATACTTTACAATGTGTAAGTGCGGGCACAAAGGACTACTATTTTTTTTTTTGCTGGGAGCATCTTCTGTCTATCCATCTCCAGCCATTCTGYTGACAAGTGAATCAATCCTACAAATATGCTCCTGAACATTTCAGTGTTTTGAGCAATGGGTGATCAATTCCTACCTAGGAATCATGAAAGTCCGAGGGCTCCTGTGTTGCCATTCTTCTGAAGACACCTTGTCATCTGTCTTTCTATTCACTGTTCCTGCCTCTGAAGAGGAAAGTTTCTGAAATTACATCAACATGTAAATGAATATATGGACAGGAGGCTGGCATGAATGTAGACAAATAAAGATTTTTTCAAGGGCTTATCAGTATTTTACACCCTATGCTGTAATATAAACTTGAAATGTGATAGAGTCTAGAGAAAGTTCTTTTGCTGAAGAAATGAGAATCAGGCTGGGGAATAAATCCATTGCTAATATTTTGGGAGTTGTTTATTGACTTGTCTGCTGAGGCCAGAAAAGAAAATGAAAATAAAATATATTGTAATTATGCTAATTAGACCTGTAMAGAGCAAAAAATTTGCACTGACTTTCTTCTAGTTCTTTTGGTCCCATGGGAGCAAAGCTTTAACATGAAAGAAAACAGAGAAAAACTGGTAGCACAATAAGATATTTAAATAAATATTTGCTTCCAAATGATTTGCAGGTGTCAACCAATCTAACATCTGCAAGGAGGTTTGTGCTGTGACCTTGCTGTTCATGACTCCTTTCCAGAGCAGCTAATATTTTGTAATTGGATCAGCTGCTAATTCTCTAGAGTTTCATGTTTCATTAATTAGAAAACTGTTGTACACTCTTATTTTGTCTCAATTACATTGTTAACATATTTCATTTACCTTGTTTACAGAAGACAGTAATGTTTTTACAAAGCATTTTGTAGATGGGAGTACATGCAAAGTGGTCACTTTCCTTGTCCTGTTTAAATGGAAATTCAAGATTTAAAAAGGGGTGATAGGCTTGAGGTTTTCTTCTTTTTTCTTTTTTTGAAATACTTTGTTTAAACGCCCTACTGCAGGGTAGTATCAGGTTGCTTAACTGATTAATCGTTCTTACCTATTTATACATTTTGGTGCTGAAAGGATTTCTTAGAAAATGAGGGGAATGATTTTACAGGGATATGAGGAAGCTGTTAAAAGCTTAGCCCATGATATTACTGTTTTGATCATATCTAGAGGTCCCAGATGATCTGGGAGATGCAAAAAAAAATTCCTTCTTTGAAGATTTGTATGTGGATAGAAGATTGGGATAGTATTAGCTTTATTTTTGACAGGGAACGAAAGAACAGAAAGATTGAAAATTGGATTCAGGATGATTTAAGATACTTACTTCTAAATTTAAGCAAGGCTGACATGCTAAACTCCTTTCGTTTCCAATGCAAACAGACAGCTTTGGAGGTGTGGGATCTTATATCTAAGTCCCACATGGTAAAGAACCTTGGAATAGACTATATGTCTACCACATTTTTGAAAACTGATCTGTAGGTATGTAATAAGTACATAGGTATGGAATTTCCTTAAAGAAACAAAATTTACTTTTTTTTTCTATTTAGAATTCTTAAATATTCTTGTGTCATACTTCAAATATAATTAACCTGCTTTTGTTTTCATTGAAATTATCCATGAGCAGGAAGATCTTTAAAGAATGGATTTTATTAAAAATATCTTCTCCATTAAGCCTTTATCTTCCCTGATCTATGATGAATCCTGCTCTGTCTCCACTTTAGGACTGTAACACGAAGCTGGACAATCACCTGGAAAATTGGAGTACAGTAGCACACAGTAAGACGTTATGAAAAACATTTGGTGCATGCTAGACTGAAATATGTGCAAGAACTGGTTTGGTTCTGTTGTCTGTTCTGTCTGTCTCACTGATTTTACAAGCAGTTTCTATAAGCCCGTGTTCTGCACATTGTGAGGCAAACAAATAATCCCTTAAGAAAAGAACATATTTACATCTTCATTACAAAGTATGCAAAGAAAGCAGAAAGACACACAGGTCTACTGTCAATAATGTTTTTAATTCTTCCTTTCTAGGCAATCATATTATCAGTCTTCCTACCAAGCTCTGAGGTTTATTTTACAAATCCTATTTACAAGATATCAATAAAAGTTCTTAAAGGAATTAGGGTTACTCACCTGAACAAGGGAGATAGCATCAGCCTCCAGCTTTAATAAATATTGAATAGCTGGATGTAGAAYCAGATTTAGTCGATAACAATTGTAAAATCTATCATAATCTGAGAAACTGATAGAAGTCAGCAGGACTTGGCTTTTTCCATTCAGAAGGCTTTGAACTGCCACAGGTAGCTGTGACATTTCATACCTAAGAAGCACAAGTGTACACTTTATTTACAAAGTCTGTCTTCATTTCTTTGAATTACCTACAGCATTGTTGTAAAAAATCCCAGATATATGTTAGTTCATTTTCATGTAGACCCTGCAATGTTGGTCATTCTGTAGCTGAAAAGTATTCCGAATTACTAGAAAGAAATAGTATTGCCATAAATATCTCAAAGCTCCTCCAATTAATTTATTAATTTGTAAGGCTTTTGAGTTATATTTGCTTTAGTTTTTTTGTTTGCTTGTTTTGTTTTTACTGAGCATACGGTCAATATTTGCTTTCTCTTCTGCAGCCATACCACCACTCTGATACTATTTTGTTACCTTTTAGCCCAGAMGAGGAGCATTTCTTTTTCTACCTCACCAAAATATCAACAGATTTCAATTCTCAGATTGGCTTCATTTGTAGTATTCTTCAGTAGGCCTTCATGCAGAAATTGGTGAAAAACTAAAGAGAAGAAAAAAATAATATATTCCTTAAACCTGGTGAAATCTATGATCTCATCTTTCATAGGCAGAAGGTCTACTGAAGTTCTCAGCCCTTCTGTGGATGTTGTCCATAGATCTTTCACTCTGTCAGTGACACTGGTGTATCAGACATACCACAAAGATCAACATTGTAGAGAGGGAAGACATTTCTTTGGTTATATGGACACTGAATAACAGAGTAAAAGCTGACAGAAAATAAGCTTTTCCTGACTAAAAAATTTCTGAGGTATTGAGAGTGGTAATAAACCATAGTCTGGATAAAAGTAATAACAATAAATACACTAGGTGTCTCACCAAACCTGGTTGCACTGGCAATGATAAAGACCATGCTTTGAATCTGGCACTCATTTTTGAGATTAAGGGAATGAGATGTTCAAGTTACAATTCTCATCAAATAGCAAAATAGCTTTTCCAAGTGTGTGCCTATAGAGATACCTATTTATTTTCATTTTTTTTACTAGAAATAGTAAATTTCCAGTTTTTTTAAATCTCACTGCACCGGAACAGGATGCAGTAGCAGTCTTGCTGCAGCCTTGTCATTCTGCCAAAATAGTCCACATCTATCTGTGGTAACAAAACATTGGTAATGGTTGGACAGAGCAACTGGTGAGGAAAGCTTGCTACAGTGGTAATCACTGGGATGTGGCTTAGCCAAGGGGCTGAAAGGATTTAAGCAGAGAATGGAGAAAGTGCTATCCTGTGATGTCAGATTAAGAAAATCAAGCGTAGCTGAACACAATGGGGAAACTTGTCTGCATAGATTTTGTAAGTATTTTTACTTGGTGGTAGGTACATAAARGATCCATGCCCTATTCCATGAGTATCATGGTGCAGTGTTTGCCCGCTCCTGATCACACGCCATAGATGAAACTACCAAGCTGCTCATTTCTTCCTGCCCTACCAGTCCACTTTACATCAGTGTCCAACTTTGTCTTAATATTTAATATTCCAATCTTTCTTGTTATTARTAATAAACTTGCTCCATTTTTGACATTTCTTAGTATTGCAATAGATGTTGAGACATCAAGCAAGACAAGGGACTCATTATGCTAGGCAATGAAAAAGTCAACCAGTTTACCTATGATTTTAATAGGTAACAGATTTCATCAGGTGTACCACCAGACCAATCACAGTATAAAACTCTTGGACATATGACACAGCCTGCATTGTTGTATTCTCCACAGTAAAACATGTTATAGTTTTCTATCATTCATGGTGTTTTGAAGCACCCTTTTTATGTCAGCTTTTGATGTGTCTTTCTCTTAGAAGTACACTATGTGCTGAGACTAAGGAGAAAAGGTGACAGTGTCTAGGTACACTCTGTTTTTATGAGATTAAATGAAAATTCAGAGCAGAAAAATTATACAAGCAATTGTTGATATGATGTTCTCATCCAACACTATAAGGCAAGAAAACAGAAAACAAGATTAAAGAGATGAAAGATTCATCTTATATCCCTGTCACCCTGTATGAATATTGGCTGCTGGTGGCACAAAAGAGAGGACAAACCCAGTAGCCCACAAGCTGAAGCATACCTCAAGACATACCTGAAATCAGTAGTCTTGAAGTGGTTCTGAGCTGGGTTGGTGGGGAACAAAATTACCTCTAGCTGGGTTTAGAACAGGGAGGTTGTAAAAATGGTGTAATTACAAGAGTTTCAGAACTAGCTTTTCGTTTTCATAACCTTCTTTAATATAACTCACATGACATTATCTGAATGATATAACAATAACAATAGTAGTAACAATAAAATGCTTTGTATCAGGAACAAGAATATATAAAATGTCTTGCATCGAGTCTTATTRTCAGATAAGTAAAAGAAAAGGTACACTACAGCAGAAGAGATTTGTAGTGAATTCTGTTTATTCTCTGCAATATATGAAATTATGTGGAATTAGAATATGTCAGAAGGCTGACATGAGATCAAATTAGCCTCAATTACAATTAGTTGTTTGGGTTTTTTAAAAGGAAATTATCAGAATGTATTTTTTAATATTACAATGCAATTTGGAAACTATATAATAAAATAATAATAAAATACATATTTGCATGTATACCAGATTTTTAGCACGAAAACAAGATCATTTTACTTAATACTTTGCTTTTTTATCTCACATGTATACTTTCTGCACACAGAACATTTCAAAGCCATTGGACTGAAAGGAGATCCATATGTCGTAAATCCATATAATCTAGAAACCTCCAGAGGGAAGTTTCATCCTTTCATACCAAACTGCTAATTATCTGCAAACCTGAGTGTGAAGCTAGCAACTGATCCATGTCTTGTATTTGCTATCATGGGTATCCTGATTTCACACTTCCCCACCCCAGACTAACAAGCATTTCCTGAAAATCTGAGCTGGGGCATATGGATTTAGTGTGTGTGTGTAYGTGTGAGAGAGTATCCGTTATAAATAGATATTCTAAATATTCTTTGGAATAAACGTTTCACTTTCTAAGGCATTTTTCTCCCCTGAATGTAAAATTTTACAAGGTTTTGAAAAGACAGATATAGAAACATTTTTCCTTTTTTTTTTTTTTACKCAACACAGATTTTCTATATTTCAGAGCCATTCCTGAAATTTACATTGTACAAATGATGCAGAAAAGCCTTGTTTTCATAAACCAAATGCCCTTTCTTTGCGAGAGCTGGAAACATCTGTGTATAGTATGTATTGGGAGTCCTTGGTCACCATATGCTATGGTGGGGTTTAAACACTGTCACAGAAACTTGTTTTAGAATTAGTCTAATCAGCATTGTGTTGAAAATCTTTGTGGGCAGCTACTTTAGAGYTTTTGGTGCATATAAATAGGCTATGGACTCAGAGATTATCAGAAAAGTCTCCAACGGACAACGTCCAAATTGTGTTTTATAGGTGATAAAGCTCAGACCCATCTATCCTCCTATGAAACATCTCATATGTGGAAGCAGTATATCTTTGTTTATAGTAAAAGACAAATAAGGCTAAGAGCTGTTCCAGGTACATGGCTACACTGCTTTTAAATTTGAGCTGGTGATACTTGCCTTCCCAACTTGCATTAATGCTAGCTTGGGAATCTCTGCAATTGCATTCAATGGTCCAGTCTTTTAGTTTTTTTCTAAAATGGTTATAGCATGAGTGAGAAAGCTGTGGTGTAGCTTTGCAGGCTTAAATATATTAACACATAAATCTGAATGTGAAGGGTTGAAAATGTTAGCATATTTAAAGTGTGAGATACTATTTATCCTCTATAGAGGAAGCGAATTCCTCTGCCCCTCCGTCATTTTAATGTTTTCTGTTAAATTACAGCCATCATAGTAAAAACCACAACGTTTATCATTGGAAATCCTGACTTTCTTTTCCCTACATCTACCAGTGCACTTCGATATCCTACTCTTCACTTTTCTCTGCAGAATAGGTATCCTGCAGAATATTCAGGTTTTAACAGAAATTAAACAAATCCCCTCCACACTATTCTGCCCTTTCCTGTCTCTAGTTCTCCCATGCACCCTCCAGTGTTTGTTCTGAAGTGGGTTTAAGTAAACCGCAGCCTTAACCCACTTGCATGGTCCATTGGTGATGAATGTCCAGGAGTCACACAGGACGACATAAGGCCCAATTGCTTCTTCATGTGCCTTTCAGGAAATCCCCTAGGGCTCCAGATAATTTATAGGTGACCAGTCTCCTATTTAACACCAGCTCCACTTACAGAGAGGTTGACACAGTTGATGACCAACCTAAAGAAGAAAAGCCCAACCTGACAGAGCTTACCAGAAATAAAGCTTTCTCTGTTTCTTGGAACCTCAGACATATGGAAAACATGGTCACTTGATTTCTACAAGAAAGTGTACACAAGCAGGTTTTACAGGGCACTCAACCAATGTAAAATGCTGTATGCAGTCAGAAATATTTTGAAGGTTTCTAAAGGAATGTGTAGTGAATTTTTCATGGGAGTTTATTTTCTTTCATAAAATAAATGGTAATTAATATTCCCCAAGAAGGACTTATTTCTAACATGTCACTTCTGATTGGTCAGCTTTGGAGTTTGTCAGTCTCGGATACTAAAACCCCACAAAATACAAAAGGAAATAGATCTAATTCTCTCTTTGAAAGGCTGGATGAAGAACAGGAATCAAAGAATGCTATTATGAACAAAGCATACTTTGACAAACAAATTTTGCCATATTAACATACTAATTGAATGTTATTGGTTAATTTCCTCACTTGAATCTCAATGCCCATATTTTTCTATCTTTGATCCTGATCTTGTTTCCATCAAGTTCCCTGGCAGAACTCCACTGGGGGAGATCTGAGCTGCCTGCACAAGCAGCCGCGCTGCCAGTATCAAAGCAGTTCTGTGCATGCAAGAAAGCAGAGTATGGCATAAGGAGAACAAGTGGGCAGCGAATGACAAAACTCCAGTGGTTCATCGTCTTGTACCTGCATCTTCCTTTCTAAGTCCCCTTGGTGACTTGGGATTTCCTATAGCAATTTGAGGATTTCCCATTTACGCATAGAGGCAAGTACTGAGGGAGGAAAAGACAGGGCAGATGAATGAATGTGTGGGATAGGAATTATATTTGTCTCTGCCCTCTTTTTGCCTCTGTCAGAAGGGTAATATAGACTGGGTTATAGCATACAGTGAACTCAAGTGCCTTCCTACATATAGGCTGCAGAGGAAGCGAGCTTCTGGGCTTGCAGTGTATGGCTTGATCAGTATGGTGAGAAGCAAGAGATGGACATTCAACCCCCTACTACAGTATATGTTTGAAGATCTGTAGTGAGAGTATTCACCTTCAAATATGTGTTTCTTAATACTGCATGATCTGATTCAAATATTGTGGGCTTGGACCTTGCTTGTCTGAGATATGTACTTTTCTGTGATACTACTCCTGTTTTCTCCATGTAGGAATCAAGCAGTTGCCCTTGAAGGCAGATTCGTGGGCCAGGTTCCAACAGTTGGAACCCCCTCACCTTAGAGACGGTGGCCTGTATCTGATCAGGCAGCTTTTTTTAGACATCAGAGTGTGCACACCCTTTCCTTTGCATTTCACAACTTCATAATTCAGGGGAATATCGCCCTTAATTCCCCAACTGTCTTGGCATTAGTATTGGAATTCATATACATACTGCTCTGCCTCAGGGCTGAGACTTCTACCACATGACTGCATAAAGGAGGCATTAAAATACTAAAGTACTTTTAAAGATGTAGTTAGAGGGTTTTGATCAAGGTCACGTGCAAGCTACGTGGCACAGCTACGTGGAAGACCTATGAAGTCCTAGGCTTGTGCCTTAAGTACTGGTCCAACCTTTCCCTAGGCAGGCAGTTTGGTGAAAGAACCTCTGCAGAAATTTTTTTCTGCTGATCTTTCTTGTGATCAACAAGAAAACTTGACAAAAGCCACTTCACAGGTAGAGAAAAGTTCAAATAGGCAACGTAGTTGGGTAGCAAATCAGCATAGGGCATCAGTAGAAAAACTTAGCAGGTGTCAGAGACGCTCCTGCATAATTTATAGGTAAAATATTTTTCATATCTCAGGAACCCCCTTCCCAGGTGGGTATCACTCAGATACAAAACTAGTCATAAGAGAAGAAAAATAGTTTGAGCTTCATGAAGATATCTTGAATCTTCAGAATATCTTCTCTATATTTATAGAGGCTAACTTTGTGAGAATGTTCTTATGCCTTTGCTTTTTACATGTGCTTGTACCTAATGGATGAGAACAGTTGTATTGACTCAGGAGAGTAACAGCTTTGGCTTTTAACTGCTTGGTTTTGGCTGAAATTGCATCTCAATTTCAATATTCTTGACTTTTCTAGTAATTATTTTTGTTGTTTCAGCTTGGGTTAATTCTAATATTTTCATAAGGAAAAGCCCACACCAGCAACATAGCGTATGCAGCTCATGATAGCTCTCACAGAGAGCTGACTGAGATTTTTTTGGGATTGTACCCMATTTTTACCCCTGCCTTTCAAATTCACAATTCGCTGGTCATTGACAGCTTGCTTTACTACTGGATTCAACCACCAGACAGTCGGGGTGAGTGTGCCAGATTGCAGTGCTTGTCAGGGCATGCCTTTACTGCAACATCCCACTCCTGCAAAGGTCAGGGGCCACATTCTCCTGGTAGGAGACCTGCCAGGAGAGCTTGCTCTGTGGTCAACAACAGGTGGAAAAGATTAACCCTTTGAGAGTCATGCCCCTTAGCCCACCAGGGGTCATGACATCGAAGGCATGGTCTGTTGTCATCAGTGAACAGTCAAGCTCCAGTACTGGATTTATTAGGTACATCACAAGGCACTCTGTGAAATAACATTTTCCTCTCTCTGTCTTTGTTTGGTAATTCCCTAGAGCTGATCCAGCCAAATGAATTAGAAAAGTGCAGTTAAACTGATTAGTGACTGAAAGCCCAGCAATTTGTTTACTTACCAGGGCTAAATTTATATGCCTTTTTTCTTGAATTGTCTTTGCTCTCCTAATGGTAAATGGTCTTTACTTTTTTAAAACTCCAGTACTCAAGTGGAACATACTAGCTGAATTAAAGCAGCTTGCTAAGAATATTTTAATGTGTTATAAAGTCAGTCAGATATTGGTGCAGATCATGATTTTTTGGAACATCAGACATAATTCTGCTTCCTTTCTGATTTCTAAAGAATGGCAGGGAGAAATGGAGTTTGGCATCATTTTTGGTGGCTCAGCTCTGCAGCATGACCTTGTAATTGAGGTCCTTCCCATTGGGAGCTGCAGCACAGCTCATCTGAAATATCATGAAATTCAGTGCAGAGCCATATTACCATTCTTACGGGAGCTCTTACAAAACCACGCCAGAACCTTCCACACTGGCTTTGTTCACTACCCTGCAATAACCCTCTCCTGTGTGGGTTTCTGAGAATTTCTCATGCCTAGCTAAGGCAATGAGAATTTCTCATGCCTAGCTAAGAAAGTTAATTTTCCCTCCCTCATCAACATTTTATTTTACGTTTTTTCACAGGGAGTAAAAAATGGGTGATTCAAGGTAGTGTTTGGGAAAATCTTTCACTAGAACAGAAAACACCTAATATGTATACTTTAAACCACTAGTTAGAAAGGAGGCATCCCTGACAATAGCTGTCTGTGCCAGACTTCTATGCTGCTTTTTAAAGAGCAGAAGTGCCATGTTATTAGAAATGAAAAATAAAATGATGGGAAAACATTTTTCCAGCTGTCATCACTTTGTTCTTATTACAGTACTATGTACATAGATAGTTACAACTATTGCTTAGTTTCCTTATTGTTTGTTTAGATCTTTTATGTAGCAACAATGTAGAGAAAAATTTTATGAAAAATAAGGAGAAGGGTTTTGATACAAATCCAGATATGAACAGGGTGACTTCAGATTATGACTGTATCTGTATGATTTCCTTCCTCCAAGCAGAAAAATCCAGATTCACTAACCATATAATGAAATTAATTAAGCTTGGCCTTTAGCACTTTCTAGTGGAACACAGGTATTGCTTTAAGACATCACAATGCAATGACATTTGAAACACTCTCTTTTAATTCTTAACTGTAAACATATTTTCTTCTTCCCTTTTGCTGATACTACATGATGAGCATGGCCTTTTTAGTTAGTTCAAACCCAAATGGCAAGACATGTCACTGAGAGAAATTGTAAGTACAAAATTTGGGCATGGCTGTCTGCGTTTTTTTGAGGACGCAAGACTGGACAGCCAAGAAGATGAGGTTGAAGTATAGAGTTTATAAACCTATGCCTATGTCATCAGCTCCAGGAGGCATGTGATTACACCAAACTATTCTTTCTTTAAAAAACAAACAAACAAACAAATCCTTTAAGATTTTCAAGTAGGTTTGAAAACATGACACAGAGATTTCTGTGCTGTCTAGAAAATCCTGGAAATAGCTCCATGCATTTCTGGGATGTGCTTACTGATTGCATCTGTATGTAAATTAAAGGTAGATGGGTTTATCCTCTGACTGTGAAGYCAGCTGTCAAAGAATTGTACTTGCCTATGCCACTATTACCTTCCGCAAATGTCCTCAGGCTAAGTCCTTAACCATGCCCAGGAGGTTTTTGAGAGATTTCTAATTGACTTGGATCAAAACAGTGATTGTCTTAACAATTTACTATTTCAGACGATTGAATGTTGCCTACCATGACTTAATTTACTAGTAGAGCACTGGTCTCCAAGACCTCTGCTGTCCAACACCACTCCACAGAAAATTTTCTGTGTCTGGAAATTTTATGGGTCTATGGCAGATCGAGCACATTGCTCCATTATTGAATATATTTTTCTAGGAAAGTGGTGGAGAGCTCATCTGTGGCCATAGTAGCTCCCGAAGGAAGGAAGCGAGTTTTAGCTCTGACTGTAAACTGTGGATCCAAATCACATATCTTTTGAGTGTTGTTCAAACATGGTTTCCTCTCTTATAATACAAAAAATGCAAAGTTTCGTCAGTTGTTGGAAGATATGGTTTAAGGAATAGGTGCACTATTCAAAAGAATTGTGCAAGGACATGAATAGAAATAGTGCAGTTGTGAATCATGATACCATTGCAAATAGATCTGTCTTGCCTTGAAGGTGTCACCTTCCAAGTGAGGTAACTGTGAGGTTCTGACTTTCACATGGTCATTATTAGAAATACCATAATACTCAGATGAGAAAGAAGGTATCAAGCTCACAAAGAAAATCTTACRTGATTTCTCAAATTGTTTCTGTTTTGCACTAGAAGAAAAAAAAAAAAAAGAGAAAGAAAAGAGGTTTTGATTATTTTTCATGAAAGGTGAAAATAACAAAGTGGCAAAAGAACTACCAGGAATGGCACAGGATTTGAAACACCTCCTCAAGAGGAGGCTGTGAAACTTGACTTAGATGAGGGTCAATTCCCTGATGTGAACCAGACAAAGGAGAAAACTAYCCTTGAATTTTACACATTCCTGGAAATTTCCTTTGGAAAACTTATTATTAGCTCTTTAGTAGCTTCTATCAAGTTGTGTAGGCTAGTGTCCTATTTTTAAAATATTTTTCTTCATCCATGTTATCAGCAAATTTCATAGGAAAAAGACTAAATGAGTTTCTAAGAGCAAAATAAAATAATTAACTAACAGTACAAAAATTACTAACAAGCATAAAAACTATAAGCTGAACTATAGACAAAGTCATGTTAATTGGTGGAGCCATGTGCAGTTCCCTTTTGAATTCATATTTAAGTTGACAGACTTCTGTCTTCTGCAGAAGCAGCTGTAAAACATCTCTAAAATGTGTCCTCTCTTATCCAGCACCATGGCTAAAGCTACTTCTGGACTCCATTTGTACTGTCTTGATTGCTACTATGTCCTTTCTTCGTATTTGATAACACAGTCGTCTCTCTTGTCTATTAATTTAGAAGGTTGTTAGAAAGATATTTTAAGCAGACTATTGCCTTGGCCATATCAGACCTCTAGTGACTCTCCCTTTTCTGTTGGCTATCTTCCTTTCATGGCTACCCTATTTTCCTCTTATCTATCAAAATCTGTGTGATTCTTCTTCAGATCAGATGACAATCTCAATCACCACATGCTAGCCTTTCAAACAAGAACTTTGAAAGCGCTGCACTCAAAGGTGGGTATTTCTATGATGCTACCTACATTGGGAGACAGAGGGRTGTGACAGCTCTTGGGACAAGGACTGCCCCAGACATTTCCGAAGATCTGTTTATGTGTTAATATTGTGTGGCAAAGTAAAGAATTAATTTTGCATTTCTATGCTTGACTCAGAGCTAGACCACTCTGCTAGAGAATTTGCTAGTGGCTACACTACACTAATTGCATCAAATTGTACAGACCCATGAACCAGCGAAATCTACACTGACTTCAGTGCCAGTCCAAAAAGGTTAGAAGTTGCTTCCATCTGTGATCCTGTTGCAAGATCTGAGTCCATATTAGAATTAATCATTCAGAATGGTACATGAAATATCAGCAAATATGCTGAATGGCTTTGCTTTCTACTTATAGTATGCAAAACATTTCAGAAAAAAATTATTCTGATTGAAATTTATGTTATGATGGTAACAATAATAAACTCAGAGGAAGGATAAAGGAAGGAAGAGACAAAGAAATAATGACAGAAACAAAAAGACAAGTGTTTCAAAAAGCTGTCTGAAGATGACTGCATGTCTTCTGAAAACTGGTATTTTCTTTTTGTTATTATTTTGCTGTTATTTTATTGGATTAATTATTTACACTGCACTATATGTGTGCATACATTTTTCAGAAGTGAGATATTATTTACCCAGTAAGTACTATGTAAATCAACTTGCAAGAACTGTTAAATATTTACAGTCTSTCTGGAAGGTTAGAAGAAGTGCAAGTTGTAGGGATTGTAACTGCATACTGATAACAACAGTTTAACCAAAAACATAAACATTGCAGAGGTCAAAAACATTTACTGTTTTCAAAATTTTTTGCCTTGTCCCAAATCCCAAGATCTGAAAAAATACATTCTTTAAAAATATATCTGTTACATTCCACTGGGCTAGTAAATTGCAGCTTGCCTCTTACAAAGCTTTCATGGTTGAGATTTGGTCTGAATTCTTTAGCACTTCAAAGCATGATTGAAGAGGAGTGTGTCAGTAATTTACTGTCTCTTTGCATCTGTCATCTTGATTTTCCTCACCATAAAGCTTTAAATCTTGGACCTGGAAAAGGTGGAAGCAAAATGCTCGTGCAGCTCTCTCCTCTTCCCACTATCCTTGCAGAAAAGAGAGGAGAACTCAAAACTCTGAGCATACAACCCTCCTAAATAAGGACTGTTTTTTGTTTCAACATAACTCTTTCAAGAGTTAGCAGATGTTTCAAATTGGATCTTCTAAAATGCTGATAACTGTGCATATCTCAGACTCCAATCCCTTCCAGAAGTCACTTTACTTCCGAAATATTTATAAAAAGACCATATGGTGAATCTGTTCTTTGAGTTAGGGGTGGGGGTGGGGTGGGGGGGAAACACGACAATGTATCAATTTATAGCTGATTTTCATTTGCTTTTATTATTGTTCACCCAATATTAACTTTCCACTAAACTGCAGCATTTTTCACTTCCTAGGTTAAAATGATTTTCTTGCATTACTACTTTGAGCAATTAYTGAATTTGTTCCCATTGGAAATCTCAAAAATAATAACCAGTAAGTAAACATGCATGTGAGTATGTGTAAAATACATAAATTTTTACATATTTATCCTTCACTTCTCTAATTTACAGCTGTTTGCCTCCCTGCTGCTAAATTGTACCCATGTTTTATGCCTAAACTGAGAAACTGAAGTGAAGAATAGGCTGTCACTTTATCAGATCGGAGCCAATCCTTGCTTAATTACTTGAGAGGTGTTGCCATCTTTCTTGAGTCCCCTTTTATGTCAGGAAGCCAAGAAAAATGATAATAAATTAAGCTTCCCAAAGGGGGAATTAGGAATGTTATGCCTAGCTAGGCTTACATCATTTTATGTATATCAAGCATGCATGATGAGATCTCCTAATGCAAGCTTCACAGGACAGGGACGTCTGTGTTTGTGGTGAGCTTCGCACAACCAGCCATCACCTGGCCAGTGTGACACATTATAATACACAGAGAGAGGACAATTAGGTCCGTATGTCTGGGATTCCTTTCATCTAACTTCTGTCAGATAAAAGAGCTGCTTCAGCAAAGCAAAGCTCCTTTTCTAGTCAGTGGGAAGAGATAAGCATCTCCAAAGGCAAACTGTTCCACATATTTTACACACCTAATGTGATGACCCCAGATGAGCCATCCTCCAGAGGTGCTCATCTCTCCCCATTGCCTCAAGAAGGAACCTCGATGGTTGGCTTGGGCACATTCTCAGGCGGTTGAAGGATGAAGAAATTAATCCCAGCCAGTCAGAAACAAGGAAAAAAACTAGAGGTATCTGTCTGGCAGGTATACTGAGAGAATACATATGGCTTAAATTGTCTATTAAGTAGGACGCCATGCACCAAAGGATGCTAGGTAAAGATCAGACTGCATGTCAAACCTGGTTTCTGGTTTGTAGCTGACAAAGTAGCACTGTCTGGCCTCGATTGTTATGTACGTAAGATTTTAAAAATAATAGACTAATAGCTGAGTCCTTTATCTTGTATATAGAAGGCTTTAGGGTCCTTTTATGAAAAATGCTAGTGTCTTGTTACACTCATTCTTTATAACATATCTTTCATATATTGGTTAATATAAGGTAGTGGTATCATCAGGAAGTATTTCTCATCTCTCAGCAGGTTTTGTCTTGATATGGTGATACATTCAGAACACCAATTCACACAGCAGATGAATTTTGATAATGTACATGTTTCTTAAGAAAAAGTTTATGTTCAGAGTCAGGATGAAGTCAAAGTGATATTTCATGTTATCAACTACGAAAGAAAGATTTCAACACTGGATCTGTTTTTCAGGCATTCAATTTGATGAAAAGAATTAGCATTGCAGAGAGAAAAGGGAGAATAGTGACTTATTTCTTGTGCATTCATTGTCTTGAATCAGCCTATTGTCTGGGGCTGTATGTGTGTGGGAGTGCAATTCACTGGTGGTTGAATTCAACTCCCAGTTCTTTCAGCTGTGTTTTGAGGCTCCGATTTCCTATATTTCTCTCTGCAGTTTTAATAATGAGGGAGATTTTAGGACAATATGTTCTACATTTTCTACGTTATTGAGCTTTCTTCATGTCCTCTCCAGAATAACAAAACAACTAAAGCTCCGTCAGTGTGAAACCAATGCATATAGATAAGTGTCAGTACTAAACAAACCAAGAGACTCCTGGGAATACACCGTATTCCATATCTATAAAATGAAAAAATGTGATATTCACGTAGTCACAAACTTTGCAATCATTAAGATACTTATTTTAATAATATCCCCACCTGTACATTTTCAGTCCTGGAGACATGCATTGGTCTTGTGTCTCTTTCTCTAACCACTAGATCCGCTGGCATTGCCATAAGGTCAGTCTCTTTCCTTCAGTGACACTTTTCAGTACATATGTGCCGTTTTCCCTGCATACATGTATGTATTTGTGTGCACAAATTCACGTATACATGTAGAAATCTACAATTAGTAGGTCTCACATTGACACATATACTTCTTATGGCTACCAGCTTTGTTCAACTGTTACCTGTGTTATACAACTGAAAGAGAGGGAAATGGCAGCTAGAGGTAGTGATGACAAGAACACTGTACAGAACTAGGAGAATCTGATAAAACCTGACAAGATCCAGATAAAAGCAAGACAAAGCAGATTCAAACTAGAAACAAGCAACAAGTTTTTTTAACCATGAGAATAATTAATGATTAAAATATTTGTTGAGAAATGTGTTAAATTTCTCACTTGACTAGAGCACCCTATTAGTAAAGGTTCCAGTGATTGCTGATCTTAAAGTCTATTAGTTTAAACAACAGACTTCAAATTAAAACATTTAGGGAAATAAAGAACATTTCTTTAAAATGAAATGCAAGTGAACAGAGGAAGTGGTGAAACCTGATAGCTGAGCAAATACCAGTAACAATGAGCTAGAAAGACAACAGGTAAATACATCAATAAACCATAGAAAGTGATCTGAGTGATGGATCTGAGGATTTTGCTCCTCTATTGAGAGTAAAGGTAATGCTAATGCTGTGTTCCTTGGTTTTGCACTGGCTTGCCTTCATTCTCATGGATTGTGTAGTATGAAATGAGAATTTCCTGAGGGGAATAACTTAATAATATAAATGGCAGAAAGCTTGCCTGCGGAAGGGAAGAGTAAGGACTTTTCCCACATGCATTTGTAGAAACATGAATTTATAAGGTAAATAGTCCATAAGAGCTCAATTGTTATCAAAATTAGGGAAGCTAGGTGTGCTTTATGCTTCTGATAAGCACTGAAAAGAGAATGAGCCTTGGTCTTTGCATAAAACACATACGAAATATGTGCCGTTCTCTTTTCCATGCTCTTGCTTTCAGCCAGATATCTTTAATGCCTTATTAGATGATTCTGAAAAAGGGAGATAATTTAACATGCCATAATACTCCGGAGAGACAGTTTCAAAGGGGTCAGTGATAAATAATGCATAGTATCAATAGCTGTTACTTAAAAAAATATTCACTGATTTTAACTGGAATATGCATCTAACCTAGAGGTATTGTCTTGCCTACCCAGTTCCTCTTTCAATCTCATTCACAGTTTCACACATTCTTGGAACTATAGTGTAGCATATTAAGGTTATGTAGCTATGTTTATGAAAAAYCTTCTAACTTCTTATAAATAAAGCCCCAAGTCCCATATGTAAGCCAGCAAACATCTTCTGGTGTTCAAGAAATGAAGTGATTTTCTAAATATGTCATAAAATAACTTCTCCTTGCAGTTTGCTGGGATGTACATCAGTGTGATGTGTGCCTTGGGAAAGGCCACTCACATGGATATAATAATAGATATAATCTTGGCCTATCCTGACGTGTCCAGAAAGGAGGTTTACCAGGATTGTTCTGCATTAATCACACTTTAGACAGCTCTAAGTTGTAATAAACCAATGATCAGTGAAGAAGTAAATCATATGTTGGGAATCCTCAGGCCACAGAGATTTAGTTAAACAAAAATGTGTGTGAGATGTATGTATACAAATCACATTACTTCTAAGGAAATAGTGCTTTCAATATTGACGAGTAAGTGATTTGCTAGTTAGTATAGTGTAAAGATTGTTTAGGAAAAGGGATTATTCCTAGTAACAGTGGCTCAGTAATGCCAAACTGAAATCAAGCCTAGCAAGTCTGTTTTCTGTTAGTAAAGTCATTATTTATCCACTGTTATAATTTCTGATTTGTTCTTCTTGAGCATTCAATCCCAATGTGTGACTTTGTTCCAAGTCTATTTTAACTTCACATGGGTTCTGTTCTGTCTGACGGTCTTTTCACTGTGGTTTTCAGAAGTCAAGATGACCAATCACCTTACTACCACCAGTTTGTGACACAGCTTTGAAAYTAGTATCTCCCGAGAAAAGAAAAGCACAAACAGAAGTGCTTTTTATTACAGGAAGGCTGATACTGCACGGGACTCAAATGATATCAGTGGTCAGGGTTGGACTTGGAAAAAATTACTCTTGGATCATGCAAAAGGCATACATGTAGAATGGGCTGTATATGTGTGGGAGATGGTCCCGTTGCTGGGGGACCACAACAGTTACAACAGAGGAGAGGAGAGACCGCTGCAACAAATCTGGGATCAGCATATATACTTCATGCAGACTGTGTAAAATTACACAGTGGAGCTCACCAAACATTTTTACATGTCATTAAAATTTTGAAGAATGAAGAATAAAGAATGTGAAGTCTAAGGACTTGATAGTAGCTTTGGTCTTGTGGAGTGAACAGAACTGGGATTCGGGAAACTTATGTTCAGTTCCTGCTCCATGTGTGGGCATCATTATGTTCCTGAAAGTAAGTTCTTGAACTTACATTATACAAGTGTTGTCCAGCTATCAAATGGAGATGTGACATCTTAATGTTATGAGATGTTCTAAAAATAAATTTATTACTGAGATGTGCCATTTTCAGATGTGGCAGCTATAGGGTCATATAAATATCTTTTACTACAGGGGAGAGAACATAAGAATAAACTATGGACAATTTATCAGAGTTTTAGTTCCCTGCTTCTGAAAGCCTGAGTGGTGATACTATTAAATGAACTAATGCCTATTTCACTTGTCTTCTTTTTGAAGTGGAAAATTAAATCACAGTCACAAAATATTCCGAAAGCATTWTTTTTTTTCTAATTGATTTAAAACACTCACTTTCTAAATCTGAAAAGTTGCAAACATCCTCACTCTGATTTTCTTAAAAGAATTCTGCACCATATGTAAGCTGTTAGGCATCTGTTTTGTCCTTGTGTACATGTCAAATCATACTCCAGTTCAGTCTTGATTGTCTTATTGTGGATTGAAGCCATGTTTTGCAAAAATGCATGATGCTGAAGCTATGCTCACTTACAGCCTTGCTGTTAATGCCACCAAAATAATTTTTATCAACTTCCTTGCTTCAGCAAACAGCTGACATTTCTTTTGGCAAAATCAACCACAATACTCCTGATCTGACGTCAACGAGCTGACAACGAGTTTGTAACAGATGAAGCTGTGTATTCGGCTGTTCATGGCTGAAATGGGTACTCTACACCCAAACCACATGTAGAATTTCTGATTTGAATAGTAACAGAAATTTTCACAAAGCGAATAATTTTCTAGCTTTTCTATTCACATAAAAATTTGGAGCTGGGCACTTACAATCAATTATTTTGATTTTGAAATAAATGGATTCTTAAAACATCAATGTTGAATATGTTGCATATCTGATGTACTGGTCCCAGGTGGGATTTTTCTTGGAAATTAAGATATTCTGACTAAATTTGGTATTACGCTTCTCTGGTAAATTTATTCACCAAGAGCTTTCTTAGCTTTCTATAATTCAATAGATAGAAGTGAATTATTTCATTTTCAATTTCTTCCCTTAGTGAACTATCTATTGTGATTTTTGCTATGTTTGGACTACTTCACTTCCATGGAAGCAGCAGAATATTTCTGTTCTCCTGCTAGGCCACCAAATAAGCTTTCATTTAAGGAAAGTTCATTTTGTCATCTGCAGTCCTTCARGCAGCAAAATTTGAAAGGGTTTTCTTAGTAATGAAAGTACATGCTTCTGCCTGGAAAGTGTGTCATAAAACATTTTTTTAAAAATATTTAAATAAATTTGTAGTTTTTATTAATTTATTTATTTAATTCTTACACAGGTCTAAGGGATACTAGTAGAAAAAAAGATTATTTTAACTGTAGTCTGGAAGGTCAAATACTAAGTATGCTTCAAAACAGACAAACGCACCTCACAGTTACTCAGGTTATTGTACCTGACTTAAGGTCCATCTTACTCGTGATTCCATCAAAACTTTGCCTGCAACCCTTGCTGATCACCAAATTTTGATGTACCAGTCTAACTTTAATTTCCTCTGCCAGTGTTCAGGTTACACTGCACAATGAGCTCTTCATAAGGCTGCACACCATAATTTCTATATCATGGTACCCAGCACTCACTAATGTTTTGTTGATCTTGCTGTTTCATCTATTGCAACTACATAATATTTCCCACAAATTTCCTCAAAYGTAGTCTTCATAAATTACTTAGTCATGATTGTTTTCATCTTACTTGTATAATAGACCTTGTTCTAACTCTTTTCAAGTAATCTTGACCTATCAGGAATATATGTTGCACATCAGGAAACTATCTAAATAATGTTGCAACCAACTTCCCCATAGGAGATTGTCTTTTCCCAATAAGCAACAGGAGTAATAGCTTAGGAGTAATATCTCCACAGTGCAAGTTCTGCATATCAGGGTGATGTATACACTTGTACCGAGACCTTCCTCTTTTCTGAAAACTTAGGAAGTCACCAACAGTGTTTTTAAAAAATATTAACTGTGATACATAAACTTGGCATAACTCAGATTTGTCTAACGTATTTTTCTGGTCTGAGGATCTAGAACTATATGAAAGCTGCAAATGTGCATTTGGCCAAAAGTAATCTGCAGCTTAACATTGTAGAACAATAAGAAGAAAAGTGTGTGGCCATCACTAGCCTTAGGATGCCGAAAATTATAAAACTAGGAAGAGCTGAAAGGTCATAGAAGTATTTCTCAGAGATGTTGGCAATAAGTGGGAGTTGCTCTTTGGCTTTCTTGCAAGCAATAAAGATAAAACATCCAGAAATGGACCAACATATTTCTGGAATGGTAACTGTCTGCTTTTAACAATGCATGTGATTTGATTTTACTGCCTTGAAAAACTATATTTTCTTTTTAAATTGTCATTTGCCACTGCTCACTTGGTAGAAATAGAGAACAGAAAATGCACATGCAAACATAAACATTTAGCTGGCCTCTAAGCTGCATTGCATGGGACCCTGAGTTGCATATGATTTCATACCTTGGGTTATTCTCAAATTCAGAGCCTCTGAGGGGTTAAGGATTGCAGGTCAAAAGGCAACTGAGGGGCCTTTGTACTGAGCATTACAGGCCTGTCTAGATACAGGATGTTGGGTTTAAAGATTCTGCCTCCCACTTTATGGAAAATTCTCCTATTATTTTTTAATTATTATTTTTGACAGTATTCAAGCAAAAATGACCTCAGTTTTTCAGAGAACCAAGCACATAACTAGGCACACCATATGTGTACTTGGCCACCAATTAATGACATAGTTGCATAATGGCATAGCTGCATAAACAGGGCAGAGGGAGGAGGTCAGTTTGGGAACAAAAAAATTATCTAAAGGCTACAATCTTATTTATGAACAGATTGATTCATGTAAATTCACTCAAAGTTGAGAATTGTTTAACGATTCTGTTATGCAAACAAATCTGCTATACACATTGTTTGCAAGCTCTCAGTGTAAGCACTGAATCTTCATCCTACACGGCCGGCTACGTAAAGCACATGGCATGGCTTTGTTCCTTGGTTAGTAGATTTAGGCTGTAGAAAGTAGTTTTGCTAGAATACCAAGTGACTTTTTATGATTTCACTGCCAAACAAAGTTCATATATATAAACAAATCACTGCARCAAGCTCTAAATATTCATTAATATGGATATTAAACATAGACTTCCTCCTTTAAGATTGTATTCTAAGTGCAATTGAAATAAAATTTTACAGGCTATCTGTGATATTTTATTTTTTTTTAATGAGGATTCCATATATTTGCTGTCAGTGTAGTATTAACCTGCCTCACCAGATAGATTTTACCTGCTCTCAGAGTTTCCAATATAATACATTCCATRCCTGCTTTTGGTCCTGTCTTTGTTTAGACCTCATCTACATTGTATATTGCTATTGACTGCAACAAGCAATGACCAGATTCATAGTTGCACCAGTGTAAAATTCCCCAGTTGAAATCTTGACCTGYTGGACAAAGGAAATATAAGCATAGGTTTCAATAAGGACAAGATTTATAGGACTAGGACAGATAATGAATGTTAAAATTTAAACCTAGGTTGCTCATTCAGGTGGGAAGGACGAGTGAGCACAGATGACTCAAATATTGCCTGTGTCTATGTGAAGTACTAATGACACTGCTTGAGTAGCTGCTTAGCATTTRCTGCTGAAATCAAGACCAATATAGCAATGTCAAACCATCTGTTTTACTCTGTGCCGGAATYCACAGTGCTGAATTAGGTGCCCAGGAGTCCTTATATGTACATAGTTATCCCCTACCACCATTGGCAAAATAACCGTGTTGATTCATTGAAAATGTCATGCAAGTATGAGTGTATAAATGCAATGAAAGGTGAAGGGCATCACAGACTAAATTATTATAATACCTACTGCTGTCTCTTACAGATAAACTGTGCTGTGCCAGTCTGACTGGCAATGCTTCTATTTTGTAGTATTTGTATTTAATTTTATGTAAGAAAAGACAGCAGCAACAGAAAGATTTTCACAGAGGGAATGACTGGGCAGATAATGAAGGCTATAGAGCATTAGCAATGCTAAGAAGTCTCAAACAGTCCTTAGAGGAATGGGAGTTTCATAACAGAGTCTGAATGTGTCTCAAATATCATGCTGACGTTTGTCACCAATGAATTTCCCACACTGTGGGAGTTTTAAAGAATGACTTATTGGCTTATTGGCCTTCTCAACCCATGCATGTAAATCCGAAGAGACAGATTCACTAYGTTTTTGCATATCCTTAATATTCCAAAGCCTTAGAATTCAAATATTGCTGTTCACAGGTTGGTAAGCATACAAATGGGAGAGTGAGGGGAAGGACTGGCAGCACAACCCAAACAGAAATTACAAGACAGGTCATTGTAGTCCAGCGTGTTATGAGGAAGCACAGATAACTCAGTCAGAATCCAGTGCCTTATTCTGGAAATGAAGACATTTCAAAGGATCAAGTATGATTTTATAGTTGTGAGTTACTTGAGTGGGATTTTCTTTCTGTAATTTTTAAGCAGTGGAGAGACCTGTCAGAAAGAATACCTAAAGCTGCTTTCTTTGCCATTTTTAATCTTGGATTGTCAAGAAATTTTAGTGTTGGAAAGCTCTTCTTCAAATATTTCTCTTTCCTTTACGAAAAATACTATTGCCTCTTCATGGTGAATTATCATGGCCTAGTGACCTATCCCCTGGAATATCAGCATAGGATGTGCGCATGGAGAGCCTTCAGCTACCAGCAGCACCGCAGCCGGGCAGCGTTATCCGCTGAGTTCATGTACTGTCGGTTATCCGAGGATTATTGATTTCAGAGAACACTTCAAAGCTGCTAGTCAGCTGTCAGCTGGTTGGCTTCTGTTCAGCCCACTGATCCTTTCCCTCCTCGTGTTATTCAGCAACAGCCTCAGATCAGTTCTCTAGGCTTCTGGTTAAAAGTGCCTACGTGTGGAAGAGACGAGCCTTGGTCAATAGTGGATATTAAAACCATTTCTCAGGACAGCTGAATGGAGCCCGGATATTTTGACCTGGACTGGTTTAAATGTACTTTTCATTGAAAGTGCCTGACATTTTTTCTTTTCTGTGATTTATTTTCTGATACTATTTTTTTKATGTACTATTGAGAATTTTAAAACATTTCATTATTTAGATGACTATGCAGTAATTTTTTGCTTTGTTTCCCACTCTTTTCCTTTTGTCTCTCCMTTCCCAAGTTTTTCCAGTTTAAAAGACAGATGATGGGAAAGGCAAGAGAAAAAACTAAAAACTGAAATATATRTACTATTTAGATTAAAAGCTTCAAAATTCTTTTAGTGATCAGAATGAGAGGAAAAGATGCTCTGGATAACATAGTATATCTATACTTCCACATAAATTATTTTACATTTGAAATAACTTTTTGAGCATAACAACATCTGTTYGGAGGAGCCATGAAGCTTTGGAATAGAAATGTCACAAATACTTGAGAATTAAATSCCCGGTGAAGTTATTGTCTTCAATGCAGCCAAGTATTTGCCATCTCTATGTAGGTCTATTATACAAGAGTATTCATTAAGGGAAATYGGGTGGATTTATTTATACTTTTTCAGGCGAGTTTGTTGCTGCTTGGCTGTTAAGTATCGCCAGGGTTCTGTGAACTTGCAAACGAGTGTAGGAAACACAGGCTGAGGGGCTTACAGGGCAGAGAGATAGTGTCAGGGAAAGATGAACTGGTCACAGACAGCTCAGAAGATGAAAGTAAGATAGCAACATGTGGATGACTCTTCTGGATACTTATAAACAGATAAAGAACAAAGCAAAATATAAATCAGTGGCAATCAGGAACACAAGTTTCGTTGTCCACTCCTAGAACTGGGCATCTCAAGGACAGTCATGTCTCAACAGCTGTATTGCCAGTGCACTACAGCAAAAATAGCCTGCTGTATGGTACTGCTATTTTATTAGTGATGCCAATACCATTTTTCTTCATTTGATGTATTGGGGGTTAATAATAGGTGAGATTTTTCAACCTATTTAACCATGAGTTGAGAACTTGGTTGACCTTTGACTGCTAAGTGCTGACAGGGTCCTGTGAACCCTGGAAATGATAGCACGATGTTATTTTACTGGTGAGGTGCAAACAGATAAAGAACAAAGTAGCACATAAAT
Source organism: Oceanodroma leucorhoa (assembly GCA_030449065.1). Lineage (NCBI taxonomy): Eukaryota > Metazoa > Chordata > Aves > Procellariiformes > Oceanodroma > Oceanodroma leucorhoa. The sequence continues at coordinate 2,691,307 of JASVER010000047.1, read as the reverse complement.
CAGCAGAACCAAGTCAGTGCATTCCCACTCCAAAAAATTTGCAGGAGAGGAAAAGAGATGAGCCATGATTATTGTGCATGTTGGGAATCTGTCACAGTCATAAATTTGAAATAAAAAMCCTATTGCTTCAGGAACTGGGCAGGTTGTCAGTAAATACTCCAGAAACCAGGAATGGGAAAAATTGTACATCAGAATTAATATTTTGCAAGGGTAAATGCATCCAAGAAAGACCTTTCTTGCCACATGTGAATGATATTTTGACATCCCATTTCTGGTGCAAGAAAGTTTCTTCGKTTTTTTTACAAGATGTAATATTAGGGAGAACTCACAATAACTAGAACTGAAAAATTGGAGGAGTCTTGGCCTGATTCATCTCTTTTTTAATTTGATTGGTGTTTCTATACTAGTAACAAGGATTTAGAAAGCCTGAGAGATAGCCTTGAGCCTGAGAAATGGCTGTATGCTGGCTTGAGCTGCTACAAAAAGCTGTATGCTTAAGAAAAAATCTGCTGCAGTTTCAGGTGCCTAGCCACCTTGTGGTTTCATAAATTTAAGCAAACAGTAATCAGCTACTATTAAATAACTGTTTCTTGATCCCCCACGCTAGAGATAAAAATGATTACATAGAAAAATAGGTATTATTTCCCTCATTTTACAGATGGTGAAACTGAATATGGGAATACTTCAATGGATTAATGTGAGTCACAAAGAGTATAACCTAAAGGCACCAAGGAAAATACCAACACACTGCTAAAAGTCAGTGCAATCCTGAAGAATAGGCGTGAAGAAATATTACGTTAAAACTGGCCTCGTGGTTGTTCTTAGCACAGGGAAGCAATTCATTTCCACTAAAGCACTGACAGGATCATGATGACTGACTCAGTACCTTAAGATACAATTTTCAAAGCATCTGAGTGACATCTAGGAGCATATTGCCATCAATATTCAATGGAACACAGTTATTCTCTTATCTCATTACTGTGGAAAATGCTATTTTCTCTCAAGGCTATTCTAGCCCTCAGTACATCGCCATGCCTATGTTCTAACTTGTTGGATCATGTCTGATCTCCAGGAAAGAAATATAAAAATGTTCAGGCAAGCCAGGGTCACTGCTTACAAAGCCAATAGTTTGTTATTGCCTGGAGCTGTTTTCTGTTTTGATCTTGGCCTGGAATAAACACTTCTTGCTTGGGATTTGCAAATACAGCTATTTGGTGTATTGGTTCTTAGAAGTCCAAATATAAAATATACAATTCTTGTGCGTAAGAGAGGTGAATAATTTTTTCTTGGCAGAAAATAAAAAAAAATAATGGACACATTTTCTGATCGTGCAGTCACATAGGAACTCCACTTATTTTGGGAAGCTGAATGATACCTGATTTTTTTGGTTTTGTTTTTACCTTTTCTTAATATATTCTTCAACTGTGCTGTATGTGACACTTCTCCAAAAGGATTGGTCTCAAGATGAACAACCAATTCAGTCACCAAATTTTGAAAGCAAAGGGGCCAGCCCCATAACTTGAGGAACTGCGTATAATTAATACAAACAATATTTTTGTGAATATATTTAGCTTCTATCAATGCATTTTTGTTATATTTTTATTACTAGTTTTTGAGTAGCTGGGCAAATATATGGAACATATATACATTTTTCCATATGTGGTTTTGCTATTGGGTGTGTTTTTGTTCCACAGATTAAGACAAGAAGCCTAAGAGAGTGGTCCATCGATCAAAATATTCATTTCCAAGAAGCTCCAGACACCATACAATTGTGCAGAAAGGAGAGTATATAAATCGGACAATCACTTTCTGGTATTTCATTCTGTGTATAAAGATTATTACYAGCAAAAAAGAAAAGTTAGACAGGGTATGCAAGATACAGAGGTAATACCAAGATTCTGATTATGTTTCTGTCTTTCAGCCRTATAACTTTTCTGCACCTGTTGAACTATGGTGTGTTATATTTCCCACCGCCTGTCAACAGCTACTGAATATGCCACCCAAGTGTTGATTCATCCAGGCTTTCAGTAATACTGCTGCTGTAAGAGATAGGAGAAGAAAAGTTTGTCGGTCCACATGGAAATTAAAACAGACTAGTTGAATGAAACTTTTTCATCTTAATTATACTGCAATACTTCCTTTCCTTCACTGAGAGAAATCAGCCTGCTTCTGGCTGAAGTTGTGAAAACAGGCATGAAATTAAAATTTTTAGATGAAAATTATCAATGAAACATTATATAACACAAAGTTTCAACTTTCTTAATTAGGATCTTTCATATTGATTTCTTTTTAGCAGGGAAATGTTATGTSATGGGAAGTTAGTAACACATTTGATGTGTTAATTAGTCTCTATTGTAACACTTGCTAGGAGCTTCACTTATGGGCTGGAAGGCACTGGTTACTAGCTCAATACTCAGCACTGAACTCAAGAAACAACTTGTGGGTAAAGATGGATGGCAGGAGGCACAACAAGTTCAAAGATAGTGGAATGCAACATAAAAGCAGCCAGAGGAAATCAGCTGTGCCCTATAAAGACACAAAGCTACGTGTGGCTTTGAGTATTTCTCTCTGATAGACAGTTCTGAAAAGCCTCTCTAGGACCAAACACCTCTCAGTGTTTTTCATGCACTGGTGTAGTCTCTTGTCTCACCTTTGCCTTTGTCACCGAAGGCAAAGACATGCCTTTGCACACACCAGGGATCAGTTTCTAAATTAAGATTCTGGGTCATGTGGGTACTGTCTTATTTAAACATAAACCACATAAATCACAAATTTGGTGTCATCATTGCACAGGATGCCACCCTTGCTGCCCAAGCTTACTCTTCTATATGAGTTGTGGCTCCTCTGCAACACTTGGAACAGGAGGAATAACATCCTCCTCCTTTCATTTCCTTGCACTCCCATATCTACACTCCTCTTCCTCTGATCATTTTCACGGCCAATTCTGTTTATTGTGTACAGCTTGAAATGTCAGTTTGTCACTGAAGCTCCTCCTTTGTCTGTGGGGTGTCGCTCAGGCTGTGTCTAAATGCTTCTGATTTGGCATTAAAGAGAGAAATCCTGCCTGGCTCTTTCTGGTCAACAACAGTGATCCCAGCCAGCAGCTGACTCAGTACCTCCACTTCCAGGCTGTGAAGATGAGTCACTTTTACCCTGATTCCAAGAATGCTTTTTGATAGTTCAGGTACTGAGTCCAGATCTTACCAAAACCATGACTCTCCTCAACATTTCTACTCTTTAAAGCACTCCACTTTTCTCAGAAGCACCGAAAAATTGGGTATTGTTTTAACATATAGCCATAAAGTGCAGGTTTCCTTCACTAATGAAGAAAAAATTCCAATTTTAGGCTAACAAATATGATTCCCACCGGGAGATCTGACAATAGTTACAAAAATCCTTTACTCAATGTGATATTGTTTGGAGCTAGGAAGTTAAATAGCTTATGAAAAGGAAAAAAAGGATGCATGGTTGTAAAAATTCTAGTTTGCAGATGCACGTGATTCGGATCACACAGATAAATATTTAATATTCTCATCCCTTACTCATGCAAAAAAAGTAGGTTAAAAACAAATCCTTGGAAATACATGTATTAATCTTGGAACCTTAGCTACTGTGTGTGTTGTGAAACTAGCTTTCTACATTCAAGGTATATTTCTCTACAGTGTTTGAAGAGTTAGTGGGGTATCTGGTGCAGAAGCCTGTGTGTTGGCAGGTAAATGAATGGGGCACTGTTTTTTAAATGTCCTTAAAAATGATTTTATCTATATCTCACTAATTGACCCATATAATTTTTTGTAAGTGATGTGAACTTCAGATGGTCTGTTCTAGTTCACGTCAGTTGTGAAGCATTTAGCCAAAATTTCTGGACAAAAATATCTAAAGGTATTTTCCTGGTTTACCAGGATACTGTAGATTTCTTGATAGGTAAGAAGAGATATACAAGCCTGTAGTTGATATAAATGTTATCATAATGCTTTCATTCCAGGGTAAGTACAACTCAGCCATGTTACCTGTAGAGTAATAAACTATTTTTAAATTTATCAATGGAAAAAAAAAATAATCTGCTTGGATTGATCTTCAATAATCAAATATGATCTTCAATAATTAAATGCAAAGCCAATAAGTTTCCGGTTTAAAGTAGTTTTGAAATTTGACATATTTTCATTGTGGTTCTCATGCATTCTATGACAATAATGTTAAAAGTCCTTGCTGAAAAATGTATTTCACTACTGCATAGTCAGTGACAGTTATTGTGCGTGCAAACATAACCGGAGAAAAGTGGCATGTGCATCCTACACAGAAATGGGAGGGGATAGGAAAGCCCATTCATAAAGTTTTATATATTTATATACATAAAGTTAAACACATTTATTTACATGTAGGGTAATTGGGCATTATGGTTACTTCACTTGGCACAGAGATGTACCAGTGCATCAAAACAATTGTTTAAGAAATAGCAGTTAGAATTTTTTATTCCAACTTCATTGAGTGAGTCTCTAGGAAGGTGCTRGAGGATAATGGACAGGATTTTCCTTCTTATAGTTTCCTTAAATTTCTTCTAATCCTAACTGTTTCCTTGAACCATCCCTATAATTTATTTAATATAATTTGTACTTCAGTAATTAATAGATCCCTCCCTTGAGATATGTAAATAAATATGAAGTATGTCTGGAGGATTATCGAGAAGTCTGAGATCTAATTTTCCATTAAAAGGAAGTTTACAGTGACCCAGTCTGGTTTTCAGGCCAGCGCTCCATCTATATGATTATCCACTACCAAGGATCAATACCTGGAAAACTTTATGCCTTTAATTTTGTATTGTGAAAGGCATACTGTAGGATCCAGGAGAGCCTGCATTTGGAATCGGTCTACAAACCTTGCTGTTTCCTGCTTCATAAACCAGAGTCCTATACTTCTAAGCAGTGAAGGATAAATGTGAATACATGAAACGCAAGACTAAAAAAGCATAAAAGTAACATAGAAACCTAAAAACAATAGAAAAATTACCAACATAATATGTTTGATAATTAATTATGTCGAGCTCCATTTCAGACAGAACTGTGCCTACGGGTACATTAGTCTGAGTTGTGTCCTGAGAGCAGTATATGATGAGAAAGGATTCCTGGCAGGGTGGGTTACAGCTCTCTCCACAGCTCAGTGCTCACACCAATGCTTAATGAGAGTACAAAGAGCCTGGGCTTCCATCTGAGCTGTGAAAGTTATCAGAACTTCCTCCTCCCCCAGTGTTTATTTTCTTCTGTCATGATATATTCACTGGTATGAATAGATATACCTCGGGATGACCTGTGAGAGACAGTGCCTCGCATTGGGCGGGTCAATAAAAACAAGTTTGACAAAGAAACCACCAAGCAATCTCATTACGGACAAACTATTGCTGGCAGTTTCAACGATGGTGGTAAAGTCAGAGAGGCGACAGATTTAGACAACAGGGTCAGGCTTTCATCAGCAAACTCTGATCAAGTGTCTGAAGGTCCCAGATAACGTCCTTGGCATCTGAGCAACAGGAACAATATGTAAATGAAACTTTTATCATGCAGTGGAATTAGAATAAGCAATAATTAAAACAACTTAGAGGTATTAGTGAATACAATCCATCAAAAGCTTTCCTAAAAATACCTTTGCATGTAGCAGAGAGCATCTTTCCATCTGTGTAAAGATTTCCTGACCTGATTTACATTTACACCAAGACTTCCTTGTACCACTTTGTCAGGGAAAAACAGGCTGTTCGTTTACATAAGAAGGAGAATAGGAAGACCTTAGCAAAAATGAGATTTGCAACTGATGCTTGTTTCTAGGAAAAAAAAAAAGTATATTATAGTTGCACTCCCAAGTATGTTTCTGAGACCTCTTCAGTGAGCCTGAGCTCAGTAAACAGCTCAGGTTGGACCCATCTGCAACCTTCTCTGTTGCTTGGGTTCCTACCTGCTCTTTGAGCACCTCAACAGCTTCTCAGTCTGTCCTGCTGCTCTCTTCCAAACCTAATAAATCTCTGCAAACATTATTTTAGACAGCGAATAATCAAAACCAACTTGCAATATCTAAAATCAGCCAAGGATAGGATGACATGTAATTGTGTTTGTTTGCAGCTAGTGCTTAGCCTCTCTGTACCACAGAGATTTTCAGTCGAGCTAGAAAGCTTCAAAACTAGTTTCAGAATGAGTGAGACAGTAATGGCAAGACCACAGATTTCTTTAAGAGAAAACACAATCCTCACCCCTCGCAAACCCCTGTCCAAAGATCACCTACACCAAAGCAAGCAAACAACACTCCTTCAAGATCTAACCCCTTATACATGTATTTAAACTTGAACTGTAGAGTTACATGTAGTTCCACTAGGTTATCCGTTAGTATCAGATGCTTTTCACAACAGCCAAACTAGCAGCAATCTTTGAGTCATAGCTGAGGCCCAGAAAATGATTCTATAAAAGTGGCACTCTTTTTGGATCCTTTTTTTCAGTTGCTTTATTGGAAAAATTACTGTTTATTTTAACTTCTAGGCTTAAACTTAGTTGGTTTCACACAGAATAAATATAGAAGATAATATTCCTCAGGAACCTTACAGGGCAAGTCCTTTATGACTAAACCTCATAGCATATTAGGTTTCTAGGCCATTTTGCTAAGACTGAATATGACAGATATAGGAACAGGTATAGGAAAGGTACCTACACACAATGTATGTATTGCACATCACTGCATACAATGGATGCTAATGCTTGTGACCTGCTAACGGAACTTCTTTTGCTGAGTAATAAAATTGTTTTTCACTTTAGTGGGAAAAAAAAGCTGCAGTCAATCTGCTGTGCCACCACACGTAAAGGAAGGTGGTGAAAGGTTGAAGTTAATTACATGTGGAGTGCCTTCAGAGGCACACAATTTGTCCCCTTGGTTCATTTTGACAGCATTCTTATGATAGCAATCCACAGTTTATTTTATATGCTATACATCTTTATTCCTCTCAGATCATATACTCTGAAAGTTCTCTCCCTTCTGTTATCAGGTAAAAGATATTTGTCRTACCGCAGCCCTTCGGCCTAATGAAGACCCTTTCCCTTCTAGCAGGAAGCTTAAGAACTGAATTCTTATAAGGAATTTCAAGAACATCTCTCAGAAAGATGAAACCCACTCAGGGTACATTATAGGAAATAATTCATCATTCCACCTCTTGTATACAATCAATAACACTAAAAGACTGTCTTGTCATCTTATCAGGCTACATAGGTTTTAGCAGTTCCTTTATTAAGCCTGGAAAAGAAAGCAGGGAGAGAGGGATTCTTTGAACATCCAAACACAGTGTCACACTGAGTGTGATCCTGACACTGCCCAGGGAACCTGCTATCCTTTGTTTACAGATGGATCTGTGATAACCCGACAGCTCAGAAGGAAGGTCATCCCAGAGGACAAGCAGGGGGTTCTTTTCCATCATCCCTGAATCCTGGAATTGGCGGGTTTGACCACCCTTGGTATCTGGGCTCTCTGTTAAATTCTACTTTTCCTGCTGACAGAAGTATGTGGAATGTGATCAGGAGATATTTGGGCAATTTGTCTTCTGTTACAAATGGGAGGGAGAGGAAAGGGTGAATAAACTTGTCTGGAGGGAATTTTATTTCTGTAGAGAAAATAATACAGCCATGAAACTTTACAGGTTTTTGCTTGTCAAACTAGCTATTGTGCAAGACTTTTGAATATCAATGTGTATCCGCACTAGCAGGTGTAAACAATCATTAATACCACGTGTGATATCAGAACTGCACTAGAGGCAACGGATGTTATCCCATTGACTTCAGCACCTCCATGCCAACATTTCACCCTCAGTTCCCGAGTCCATGGATGTAATCACAAGCCAGACCGGGTTTGCTCTTACCTATTCATGAAAGCACAACTTGAGCAACAGGCTAGAAATTGCACTGCAGCCTTGCCAGCTTTGGTAAAACCTTACTGTCCTCCATGGAAAGGTCACCAGAGAAGTACTCACTTCTGGTAGACCAATAGTTCATCTTGGTTATCCTGATTCGTCCTTTAGATGACAGTGACATAACCAGTTGCCTCAGAGGAAGGTACAAAAACTTCTCCAACAGCAATTATTGAATAATTTGCCTACAAATCTTTCTTCTTTCCAATACTTAGCAAGTGGCTTTCAGTTTCTTGTATAATCTTTAGGGCTTACAACCTTGCTGGAATCCTAGGTCCACTAATAATCCTTAGCTATTATTGAATTTTCTGAAGAATTTAACCCTTTCTTCAGTCTGGACTCCAAATATATTTTATGGCTATAAGCTGCCCAGGCTGCTTACATGTTGCATAAATGAATGATTGCCTTTTATTGCTTCTAAATTGTTAGCTAATCAATGCTTAAAATAGCACAGGAAAAAAATAAAATTTAGTCAGTTTGTTTTGAGTCTCCTACTTATTAACTTTCGAGTTACTTTTTTATATTTATCTGCAAACGTTTTTTATGGTTGTCTTTGGCACATATCTAAAGCATACCATCTATGATCACACTGTCTTGTCCACCTACCAACAGTCACTTGACATAGTTTTATCAAGTCACCATTGGTTTAAGGTTTGTTTTTTTTTTCCTTTATCATCACATTTAATCTGTCCTCAAGGCAACTTTTCCTTCAGGCTTTTCTTTCTTTCTTTCTGTACTCAGAGAATTAACTGCTAAAAGAATTAATCTAGCAAGGGAAAGAATTAATCTAGCAAGGGAAAGAATTACAGCTTGAAAATTAGTGTGGATAATAAAGCCATAGGTTAATGCATTAGGACAGGTTTGTTAACAGCAGCACAGAGATTTCATTACTACCATGTTACTGTCAACATTTTTATGCATGTAGTAGTTCACAGAGAAATGCTGATGAAAAACAAGTGTCTTGCTAAATTTGTGGACAAAATCTAGATAGGGAATCTACCACATATCTTTGTGTGAAGGAGGGAATTCAGCTAAGGGCAATATATTTTATTGATTGCAATCATATAGTTAAGTTTATGTTTGACGTAAGGAAAGGGCAACAGATTTATTAATTCTTTCATGTTCAGATGATTTTAAATTAAAGAAATAGCAATACTCCCCAAACTTTCCTCCTCAAACAAATTAGAAACAAGAATCAGGAAAGAAAATAAGGTATTTATTTTTAGAGAAAAAATTCAAGTTTATTTTTAGCAAGGATAAAAGTTTAGAGATTACATGAACGTCTTTGATAAGAAAAAGGAAAACATGAGTTGTAGCTGGGGAGCTGGGCATTCCACCTCTTTTGGTGGTTTGTTTCTCTTTTGTTTCAGATAATTTTTTCTGTGTTTGTACATAGTGACATGTAATAGCAGATCTACTGTGACTGACCAAGGTATATATAATGAGGATAAAATAGTGTGAAAGTAATGTTATCTTGATATTCATGTCCTTGGCATTCTACTTGGCATTGTGCAGTAGCCTGTCCTTATTTGGTTGTTACTTAGGTGGCTTACTTGCTATACTTTTATTTTATGCAACTTGCTGTAGTYATGCAAAAAAAATATTCATCATTAAAGGATAATTTAAGAAAAAAATTGTGAAAGCTACATTACTGTGTGTAAGTGATACACTGTTTGAAATAGTGAAGTTTTATCTGTGCCAATTCTAATTGAAAGTTTGAAATAACATTTCAAACATTAAAAATAAAGAGAAGTTGGTCAGCAAGGGCGAGATTAATCTTGCTTAACTTTTGGCATGAAAAGTAAAGTACAGATTATTGAATTGTAGTCTGCACAGGCGTTAGAGAGACAAAGTGACCTCTAAATGGCAATTTAGGCCTTGTCTTTTAGATGGCTGTCTTAGAATAGGGTGAAGCTTCCACTGGAGGAATCTGTCTTTCTCTACTGAAAACTTCCAAATGCCCTCTTAAACAAAATGTCTATCTTTTAGATGCCAAAGATAAATGAGATTAACATTATTCCCAGTCTTTCAGCAAGAGCATGGTGGTCTCCAGCAAGCTCAAGGACAGTACAACTATGCAACTTTCTCCCAGGCAGAGATCTGAAGAGTGCAGAGTTTGCAAATTCAGACAGCCATTAGTTAGCTACACAGCCCACTGAGAGATACCAAACAGGTTCTTGTGAACACAGTCTTTGAAGCTCACTTCTTTATTCCAATGTGTTCACTTTAAAGGTGATGTAGAAGGAAAAAAAATTGTTTGAAATGTCAGCCATTTGTTTATCCTGTTTACTTACTGCCTATGTTCCTCAGTATTTTGATCATCTCTGTGTGTTAGGGCACAGCAGGTTTTCCTATAAACTTAACAAAGAACAACAATAACACAGTGGGCATAACTCTAGGGCACAAACACAAGTTCAAAGGACCCAAGGGGTAGCCATTTGATTGTCAAGAGGATTGCTCGTTGTCCTGGTCAATGCCACTGCACTGTCCTTCACTTCTGCAGCCTACCTGGAGCTCTTCCTTTAAGCAATATTCTTCTACTGACAGAGGCATGTGAAGTACCTTGCACATCGAGTCTCTGGTGATGGATCAAGGCCTCTGTACAAAACAGCAATAAATGCACCGTTATCCACCATCTTAGTAATATCCCATTCAACTCCAGTAACCACTGTTTCCCCACTACGATGTATGTGGCACAGACAGCGCTTTCAAAGAAGTGATTTACTCAAACAGTTGCTGTCCACCCATCATATCTCTACATGTTCATAAAATGTGAATTGATTGTGAACTCATTTTAATCTGTGGATCCTGGATCTAATGCTAAAGTATCCTGAGTAAGCTTAATCCATTTCTTTTAAAAAGTTCTTCAAAACAATAGCTGAGGATTTGATTTGGGTAGAATTTCCCCATGCTTGGAGGAGGTTCATTTGGTTCAGCATAAAAACATACTAGTTCATAAAAACAAAAGCAGCTAGAATGGAGTGCCAGACAACCAAGTATAACACATAAGAACATTTTTTCTGATCATTGCTTGCATTTTGTCTTAATTSTGACTGACAAACATTCAATGCCTTGAGTTTCTATACTCTAGTCATAAGAAAGTATTTTATTGTGAGAAATCTTGGGAACCTACAAAAAGTTTTTCACGCACTAGATTTGATAGTGTTTCCTCTGATAAAATGTCGTTGGCTTAACCTGGCTTTCTTCTGTTTAATCACTTTCAGAGGCTCATTAGACCAAAAGGAAATAAGCTTTAAAACTCAAACCACATGCCACATTCAAAGAACACAAAAAAATTACAGACTGTGTCCTTAGTTTCAACATTGTATGGTATCTCAGTAATAAAAGAGTTAAAAAGGTGTTAGAAATACCCTTTTCAAACGGGAAAATGCATATGATTTCAAGGCTATGGTTCCTATTAACCCATATATAATGGGAGTTTTCAAGGATACCGCACAAGTGAATTCTTGCCTTACAATGACTTCCACTCCACTTCATTAATAATGAGCCTCTTTCACTTGTAATCTTTTGAAATTAATATAAATCCTATAATGACCATCCACAATAAACAAAATAATATATAATTCATCCTAGGTAAACAGGTGGGTAGATAATAGGCATAAAACTAATTTTAAAATTTGAGAGAGCTGAGTAAATCTTATATTATGGGGACATGCAAGACCCACCAATATAATGCATCAATAACCTTCCTTGTTGCAGAACTATACAGAAAACTCATAGAAGAACATCAGTAACATATTAAAACATATGCCCAGGCAAAAATGTACAAAATTCAGTGGAACATTTAAATGAATGCCCAGATTTGAGCTCATGTCTAAGCCATGCAATTTTACAGAGGTCTCCACTGTTTTGCAGTTCCTTTAGTGTGTTTTTCCCTGATTGTCCTTCATTTTTCTCATCTGTTGTTTATGGAACTGTAATGAACAGCCATAAGGCACCCTGAGGCTACTCTATTATTAGAAAAAAGATCCTTAATACTTACCTGACTGCCAGAGAGCTCAGGAAGGGTGTACTCAGGCACCACCATATATAGCTCCATGTTCTATTTCCTTACATAGGAGAAGACACAACAGTAGCAGAAGACTAGAATTGCCTCATTTCCAAGTCTTATTCTGGTTTTCACTTCACTTCACTCTTCTTACCCCTTTTTTCCCTCTCCAATTGAAATCAACCATTGTCTCAAATTTTGTCTTCACTTAATTTCTGGAGGAGGTGGAATTTTCTTTTAGATCTCCACTAACTATTAGGCAAGGTCCCTTTGAATGTGCCCAACTTGTAAAGCCATTTCTCATCCACAAAAAGACCTGACAAATCAGAGTCCAAAGTGATGTCTAAGATCAATGACACATTAATCCTGCTAGTTTCTAGGTTTTTTAAATTTAGACACTATGAGGTGTTAGTGTTTTTATCTAAATTATAAATTACAAAGACTAGCCCTAAATGAGTTCATGCTTAGACTATTGGGGGTGAGGGAGGATCACACTGAGTTTTGATACATTGATTTTTACCATTAAGACCTAGATTATTGTTCTTCCTAAATCCTTTAGCAGTAACAAAGATAATGTTAATGTATTTGGTCTGAGCAGTGAGGAAAAAACAATCAGAGGTCTGACTGTAAGTCAAATATTTCTTCTGTTTTCAGGTATGAAAAGAAAATCAACCCCCAGCAGATTATATCCTCAGTCACTGTTCCCCACTCCTTAGAAAGAGTTAGTACTCTTTTCCAAGCGTCTCCCAGCCAGCTYTCCCAAGCGCCTACTCACTCAGTCTGACTTTACACCCTTTCTCTGCATTGGCTTCTTTTGCTTTTCTTTGTCAGACTCACAACTCTATTCTAGACAATATATTCTTACAGAGCTCATTCACCCACGGTGTGCTCACTGGGCGGTGACTGCTGTTGGCATTTTAGGTCGAAGATGCTATTGTTTCATGAGAGACCTTCTGTAGGATCTTTCAGCTGATTTAAGTGGAAAAGACTAACCAGCATGTGTAACACTTCCCTTGTCGGGCAACCTTCTGAAGATTTTACACTTAAGACAACAGAAAAAGGCTTTATGAAAAATAAAAAACAAAACTTAAGAGATATGGGCAGATAGAGCAATGTCAGTAACAGATTCACTACGTTGGTTTTTTTTCAATTAAAAAAAAATTGAAATCTCTACACACATGTATATGTTTATATCTGTGACTACATGTGTAAAGGAGACAAGTATTAACCTTTTTCAAAGAGGTGTTCATATAGCCATTTTCAATTGGCAATTTCAACAGTATGGCATTTTGCAGCATGATTTAACCCATGAGAATGCTCAGAATATTTCTCAACAATGACTTTGCTTTAAAAGACCATTAGCTGAAAACAAAAAAYAGATGCACTCAGCTATTGTCCTAGTGTGCTCTACTGAAAATATTATTTCTTCAGTAAAGCTTCAAGACAGGATTTATGAAGACGAAAGAAGAGGCAGGCTACTTTAGCAGGATACATCACTGCTGCATTCTCTAGGGCAGGCATCATTTCATGTACAAGGCAAAATGTCAATAGAAACGTATTATAATGCCACATTAGAGAGGAGATCTAAGAGGTTTAGTGCCCCAGAATGTTTGGTATTCCTTTTAAGCCTGCAGCTCCAAAAAATGTTCTAAATCCCTCATGTTTATTTGAATAGATGTTGGCAGGATAATTAAATGCTCCCTTCAAACATCCTGTTGGAAATATTAAAAAGTAATTACCTTACTCAACTTGTTGTTTTTGTGAGAAGGGGAGCCACCTGACTGCCAGCTTTCGTTTGCCCTGACACAGATGCAAAGGCTCTCCTGCCTTTCTGATCTGTTCACACACTTTCTTCCCATGAGAAAGTAAGCATTGATTGAAACACGGTATTTTCTCCCAACTTGCACACACAACTGCTGCTTGTTTCAGAAAGATGTCGACTAATTTGAGTAACCTCTCCAAAGGACTCTCCAAACAGAAATGTCTTTCATAAGTTTCCGGGTCAGCAGCCCTTCGTAACCCAGGATGACTATTCCAGTCCTGGAGGCACTGAAATAGTTCCATATAAATAGAAACAGCTTCTGTATCACATTGTTGCCTCAAGCACAGCATTCAACACCTCCTTGCACATTAAAATATCTCTCTATGACACAACTTTTTACACAAAAGAGTGTCTTTGCCCATATGGTGTCTCTTTGATTCGTTGATTTTCTTTACTCTGATCCTCTCATTTACTGAAACATTTATATCTTCTTGTGGGCTAAAGATTTAAATGGTCAGCACGAATAATGCATGCAGGAGCCTTCTTCTCTTCTACTGTATTTGAATGTCAGCAGATGCTGAAGTCCCCTAGTGCTTCATGAAGTATTTCTGTTGTGTGGAACTATTTGTGAAAGAAAAACAGAATCAACAACTTCTGTACAGCCAATCACCTTTTTTCCTTTCCTTTTTCCTCCTTTCCTTTCCTTTCCTTTCCTTTTTCCTCCTTTCCTTTCCTTTCCTTTCCTTTCCTTT